>JAPQRN010000011.1:16746082-16760126 GCA_037367275.1 Coranthus polyacanthus
CTCTGTCTCTTCTTTCTCTCTCAGAGGTCCTGTGTGATTACAGGGTCCAGGGAAGATGAGGTCTGACTTGGATAAATAAAGGTCTCAGGTTGAGGGGAGGGAGTCATGTGACCTGCCCTAATGCAAAAAACAACCAAAAAAAAATCCCTGCTGCATCAGATCAAAAGCTCAGCTCTTTTTCCTGTTTATCCTTAACAGACATGATTATTAAAACAGGATGACGCGTCATCTTGGCATAGGAAGAGATTTTATGGATATGATAACCATTCTGTTCAGGCAATATTGTCATGCTTCCTTGATATTAGAAAACTTATTTTATTCTAATTTTAAAGGCTGCTGACAGTCTGAACGTTCAGTAAAAAAACAACATCTCCCTACTTCCTATCCTACTTTTTAAATGTGTTTAAAGCTTTGATAAGTTAGTCCCTGTCCTTTCAAATGTAACACCAAAATGTAATTTTGTGCATTAGCGGGTCAGTCGTATTTAAGGTCAGACTGCGCATCTGTTTCAATCACTCATGCAATTATTCAGACTGAAATGTGTGTGCAAAAATGTGTGTTCTGTATTATTCATTTCATTAGGTATAGGACCATATAAAGACCTGAGTCCACTCTTGTCACAGAATGTTGATTTTCATTTCCTTTGTCTCTTTTTTACTTTCAGACAGGGTGTTTTATTCCACGTATGGCTTTTATCTGTTAACATACTGTATTTCACTAGATACGTACATAAAACATGTTTTATCACTGCATGAAAACACATTACTGTCAGTCTATCTGGATATTTTCTACAATCCAAGCCCCTACGAGGTCCAGTGTCATGTCAGCCTGGGGATCCTGAGCTTCAGAGGCAGCTTTGAGGCCCCCTTTCAGTAATTGTTCCCTTCAGAAATGTAACAACATGGTTACTGGAAATTGGGCTTAACTTGATCAAATGTCTGAGTGAGGCTGAAAGCCATGGGTTGTGATTAAATGTAACTAAAGCAGACCGATGGTGGATGTCCCCCTTTGGGCAATGCAGAGAATTAGACAGACGATGAGGTCAACAACAAAAGAACAGCAAGACTTTTATGTTGAATAATAAGGTTCAGGTAACTTTTAGTGTGCTCACTTGTTTGCAGTGGCGGATTAACAGACCTCATGTGTGCAGCACAAACATGCATCCATCTGTATTCAATGAATCTCCAGCGTGCTCGTTTGGAGAGAGTGGCAAACACATTAGTGAAAAGGCCCCAGCCTGTTTGTTTTGTCTATCTTTGTAAACTACAGATGGAGGCCTGATTGGCCTGTTCCCTCAGCATTCTTTGCCAGGTTTAGATTTTTTTTTACCCTATAAATCCATGCAGAAAAAATCTCCTTTCCTAAATCAACACACCAGTCAAGATATTTCAACTTAATCTCATGTTACACCGTATCGCCTTATGCCTTTTACTGGCTTCAGAACAATCCCTAATCATTATCACCAAAGCGCACGTTCATCTCAATTTTTGGACTGTTATTTCCAAACCTTTTAAAATCTCTGTGTCATAATTATCTTGCCTGAGTGACCTGGTCAGAGTGTGAACAAAGCACGCATTTCCAATGTATCAAATCACAAAAGGTCTCAGATAAACCACAAAAGAACGTACTTCCAAGGACACAATAACAACGGCACAATAGGCAGCTACAGAGGGGACTACACAGCGTTCACCATTCAGACCCCTTTTAACCAGCCACGTCTCCAGTTCCTGATCTTGACTGTGAAAGCGATCCTTTTTCACTGTGGTTTTCGCTGCTATGGGAAGAGCAGCAATACTGGGAACCAGATGGCTCTGGTAAAAGACAAGGGGGCATCCCACTGGCCTCTCTGAGAACTGGATCCATTACTGAGGATCCATTGAGGGCCAGCAGATTCAGTTTCATGGCATCGGCCGAGTGTGACCACCCCTCCGATGGCGTTGGCGGAGGGCTGGTGCCACGTAGGCTGCCGCAGGTTCAGGCCGTTTGTGTTCACCTCAGGGAGCTGTATTCACCTCTGATGCAGGACAGACAACTAAATCAGGGCCTCTCTACGACTTAGGTTTCATCCCTTTTGAGTTCAAGCCTCTTTCAAAGGGACTCCCAATGCAATGGGATATCACTGGCTCCACGGCTTGAGGGACAATAGCTGTTTGTGCAAACGGTTGACAGAGATGTTCCTGTGCACTTGTAAAGTGGGGTCCATGAACTGTTTAAGCTCATCGCTGGAGTATCAGTGGTCCAGTTAATGGACATTTATTTCCATATTCTTTCAAAAACACGACCACACTGAAACAAGCTGTCTGACCTCTGTTCTGCACTCTGATCCACTGCACATTTCACTGTCACGGCCTCTTAGCTCTTCCCGCTACTGGCTTTGTTCCTTTGTTTGCTGTCCACTTAGCTAAGCCCGCTCCCTTCACTTGTCCAAATGTTTGCTCTGTCCACTTAGCCATGTCCACTTGCTTGGCCTTGTCAAATCAGTCTTGTCTGTGGGCGTTTCCTGCAAGGAGAAAAGGCGACAATTTGCCTCTTTGGCCACAAACTGCCGCAGCTGGACACAAACCAGACCCTGGGGCTCAGTAGCAAAATTACTCTCCATTTATTTAAAGTGGTTGCCATTACTCTACCGCACTACAGCACAGACCTCAGTGGCCCCGGCCCAACCATAACTGCAGTATAAAAAGAACTAAAGTTCGCCGGACAGGTCATGTCTCACACAGTAGCAATTCAATATCCTCCCGTTATGTTCTTGGTTACGCTTCTCAAAACTCAGAATTGCATGTGACACCGCAAAAATACATGGTTGCTTTGAAACTCAGTCTGTGGAGATTTTTACAAAAACACCCAACCAATCACTGGCGAGATGTTTGGAACATGTTACATGTTTGAATCAAAGAAAGAATAACAGCTAATTTACCTTAATCATACTATGTCAAAAGATTTATTAATAGTTTCTTCAAAAAGAGAAAGAGACAGGAAGCCAGAAGGGTTTTGAACATGTACCAAAACAAATCAAACCAAAAGTTTAATCATTCTCCTTGAAATGCAGAAACAATGTGCCAGCCAATGTGCGCTTTTAGGGAATTGCAATGCCGCATTTCCCTCTATCAACACGCCTAGAGCGGATGACATGCTATTTTTATTTCACATCATTATATAAATCCAATATGAGGCAGAAAGATATTTTTTGTGTTATGTTTTCATGCATCAGCCACTTCATCCCCGGGGCCTTAAAACCTTCTTTAAAAAAATCCATTCTCTGGGAATTAAATTGAGTTTTGATAATGAAAACAATTGTTTGCTTGAGAGTTAATATCATTCATAAAAAAACATAAGGCTCCATGGTATTTCGTTACTGTTCTCTGACTATTTGATCCCCCCCCCCCTCGCCTTGCAGTGTGTTCCAGCTGATGGACTCCGACTGCTGGAGAGAGCACCAGAAAAGCAGAGAGAGAATGTCATTCAGAGTTCAGTGGAGTGGGTCTGCTCATGCATACGTAAATGTCAAGGTACACAAAGAAGACAGGAAACACAGCTCATGCATAATAGTATAAATGTGCACACGAAGGGGAGGAAAGAGAGAGAGGTAAATTGTTTTAGAGAAGAGGGGAAAAAAAAAAAAGAAAAGTTAGAGAACACAATCTGGATAACTTGTGATGAAGAGAGTAGTGAAGGAATAAAGAATGATGTTACGTTTCTTTACAGAGCTCCGTCCAAAACCAACATGTCACAGCTCATTCAGAAAACTACTCTGACTGGTCTTGACTGACCTTTGGGAAACAAAACCTCACACACCACTATTTTGACCACATGAGTGCACTCAC
The DNA here is from genome assembly GCA_037367275.1 of Coranthus polyacanthus. Lineage (NCBI taxonomy): Eukaryota > Metazoa > Chordata > Actinopteri > Kurtiformes > Apogonidae > Coranthus > Coranthus polyacanthus. The sequence goes on from JAPQRN010000011.1 coordinate 16,749,907, forward strand.
CCACCTAAACATTGTTTATCTCTTTTAGGATTGACAGTTGTGTACAGCCGGCTGTGCATGCAGTGGCTTGACAGCTTAATTCCATGTTGTCACTCGGGACCGCCTCCACAGATCAGGGACCTGAGTGACACACTCAACCTCGCACCACTTTGTTTGGGGACGCCTCTTTCTCTCACCGCTCAATACTTTACATGACTATCTCATCGGTCACGCTTCATCACCTGCGAGGGGGGCTACCCCCTGCGCCGCCATTGCCGTCGCACATCCCGAAGCTGGAACCGGCCTGACTACTTTGCATGATGGATCGCCTGACCAACCGTCTGAACAGGTGGTGATTTGCACAAGGTGAGAGAAAAAGAAGTTTAAAAAGAGAAACAGGGAGAACAGGGAATGACGCAGAGAGAGGTACTTTGATCAAACAAGTGTAAGCCTTTGAACACGACGGGACGAGAAGCGCAGTGGCATGATAATAAGCATGATTATGTTTATAATAACTAGGTCTGTTTCTTCGTCTCAGTGGTTGGTGGTTTTATGGGCGGTCCAATTCCTTGGCATACAGGCACAAGGGCGTTGCCCGCAAGTTGACCTTCGCAGGGCACCACCCAGAGGTCAACAGGAAGTAAATGCACCAGCTTGACATAGAGGCACACATTTTGGGCCCGCATATTTTTTCCTCTTCTGTTGTTGCCAACCATGAGCTACATACATTCAACTTAGTTTCAGCCAAGTAAATGAGTAAATTCTTCAAAACTTTGACCTGTCTTCACAAGTCAAGACATGCTGAGAATCCTGAGTGTTGCAAAAAGGAAAATGCTTTGCTCTATTTTCTTCCATTTCACTCGTTCTACTTTTTATCTGGCTTTCTTATCAAGTGCAATTTACTCATCACTGTCATCACCAAGGCGTCTACTGTGGGATGATGGTACTTTTACTAAGGTACAACATGATCAATAAGCAGCTGAGGCCTACTTTATAATCCACTTAAGTACTCTACTGGCCAATGAAACACCAATTAACCGGTTTGATTCATTGGCGCTGATATGACGCTTTGTGAATTTGGCACTGATAGTGGTTGAAAGCTCATATTAGGCTTCGAAACTGGAAACATTGATTTCGGAGGGAAATTAGACTCAAAAGATAAGATAAAAAATTATTTTAGACAGTTAGTTTGATGCTCTGTTCCACATTTATTGATTCATTATGTTGAGTTTGATGTACAGTGCTTCTGATTTATTTATTTAGGTATTTATTACTTTGACTATGTTCAGTTCTGCAGTTATTTAGTTTCTCATAAAGTGAAGGATAATTCATTTCAGACATACTCAAAGCATTTTCAGTGTCAACATTTGGTGGGGGTGGGAGCATCAGCTGATTAATCGTCTGTCTGGTTTTTCCTGCTCCAAACTATTGTTATTATATCGGCATTTAAAAATCCACCACAGGACGACCTCTACTATTAAGGCATAACTATATAGGGTGATGTTTAGAAAGGCACATTATGAGGGTGAATGGGAAAATCTCTTGATTATTTTTTAGATGTTGAAAGGGATTATTCTTTCTTTTCTATTAAATGTCAGAGAAGAATGACACAAGCCCGTCACAGTGTACTAGTGTTGTCAAAATTGTAATTGTAGTTAAAGACTTTCTGTCAATCAAGTACTAAAACTAAACTACTACTTTAAAATAATCAAGTTTCTGCTATTTTTATTCAGGTAATACTGAGCTGCTGCATACTCCAGTGCTCAGAGAGCGGAGCTACAAGCAAAGTAGCATTTTAGCATCTTTCCACTATAAATCTATGGCTTGTCCTGTTGTCGGTCTCAGCTGAAGTCAGAATGCATAGTTGTTTTTTGTTTCGGGCGTTTTGTTGTCTTGCTAAACTTAACCTCTTGGGGAATTCCATTGAAGATTTATGAGGGCTCCATATGGGTTGTGTGACTGATTATGCATGGACACAACAAAAGTGGAGACAGACTGACTGGGTTTTATTGTGAAAACAACCAGGATATACTGACTGAACCTGACTCCAACCTGTGAGACATTTAAAGTAGGACTACACACCACAATGCAGTTCGAGGGCGGATTAGCCCATTTGACGGCTTACTCATCATTTCAGTGACTGATGAGAGAATAGACAGTAAAAGCAACCATGTGTCCCTAGTAGATTGCTCTACCCGTGATTGATGCCGACACTTTGCATGCCCTTGAGTGAAAGGCAAGGGACCCATTATTGCAAAAGTTTAAAAAAAAAAGTGGAACGACTACAAAACTTATGTTTCTTCTTACAACGAGTGTAATCCATTTATCCAAATAGTTTCAATGTGATATGCTGAGGTAGGTATGAAGATACTGGCCAAAGCTGAAAATGGGAATAAATGTCACATGGTATGAGGCGATCAAAGGGTTCAAAAAAATACATCTGAAACATCTCAGCAGCTGCTTCTCTTTGGAACAGTTATTCACAATAATCCACAAACTAATCCACATATTGTCGTCTCTTTCATTCTGGGAGTGAGATCAAAATCATGTAGCACATTTTATGGCCAATGCTCACTCTCATTCTAGTATCAAGAATGGATTATGGACATAATTATTTATTCTGTTGCTTATATAAAACTAGAATTACCGTTGCAGTTTGTAGTGAAGATTTGAATGAATTCAGCCTGAGCTCCACATGCTGTTTTCAGAGATTCAGAACAGTCACTAATGGTCTTTGAGAAGAATAACCTTCAGGCTTTTTTAAAGGCTCGGTTTTGTTACAATGATTTTTCCTTACTTTACTATTTTCACTGAACGGTGGTGATTGGTCACATTGCCGTATGTACTTTGAAATGAATGCCCATAACTCTAATCTGTGCTCTGACCAAACAAAATGAACCCACCTTACAAAATAGTTGCCTCTCTGACAGTCTAAAACCACCACTGGCTGCTAAACACAGTCACTTAATCATGAACACAGTAAGTTAGATGTGTAACTCAGAACACACACACACAGTGCGCTACAACAATCTACCGCAGCGGTTTGTCTGAACTGTGGCCGCTGCACAGAAGCTCATCAGGGGAGGAGAGGTTTCCATCTCCATCTCTGAACCGGAAAAGCAGGGGTGGGACCGCAGGGCCCACATCTGAGACCCAGACCCTATGCGCACTTTTCCCATAATGCCCTCTGACACTCCCCACTTTGAGTACAGAGGGTTTACCCGCACACCGAAAGTCCTTATGTTAAACTCTTTAAGAAGCCACTGTCTCTCCTCAAACCAACACTCCATCCAGATCACCTCTGCCAACACAAGCTCGAGTTTCTTCAAATGACTGAAGATGGCCTGTTATTATCGTCCAAATGAGATGATTCAGAGATGATTCCCATCTCTCACACAGATACGCACACAGATACGCACAAAGACGCTGCTGTCTCAGAGGTTACAAAGGTGACCATGGTCATAAACTCCACTGTGTGGACTGTATTTACAGGTTTAGAGTGGATTAAGTCAAGTCACGCATGATGTATGAGGGAGAGGAGGTTTGGGCAAAGACCTACGGTGGTCTATATATGTGATTGGTTATGTATGTGTTGGGAATTTGAATAGATAAGGGGCCTTTGGGTTTGACACTTAATGTGGACCCTTTATAATCCTACTGATGTTTACTCCAGATGACTCCAGATGGCAACAGCTGCCTCCAATTTGAACTTTACCCAAACATAAATATTTACAGCTGAATTTATTAGCTGGTTAATTAGCCGAGTGACAGAAAATTAATCATCAACAATTTTAAAAGGCAAAATGTTGTTTTCAGTTTAGGGAATATTCAAATCTGCTCTTTCGTAGGAGTGTAAATAGAGTCTGTTCGAGTTTGGGTTATTGGTCGGACAAAACAACAAGTTTGAAAATGTCACTTTAGGCTCCAGGATTTCTGGTGTTTTCATTATTATTATTAATACCCTATTGCAATCGGGTCTGTCTGTATGACTGTATGGCTGTAACTCAAAATCTACAGCACATTTTGAATTTTACAAGGTAAGTCTCCACCACATCCCGGTTCTCCTTGAAGGTGGATTGGATCTGGATTCTTATTCCTCAGTATTTTAAAGGGTTCTCCACTATTGGGAGATATGGCACTTTTCAACATGAAAGGTCATTGCTCTGAAAGAAATCACACACGCGTTACATGACAGTATCTATCAACGTGATCAATTTCTTGCCAATCCGGAAGATGTTCCTGTCGAGTCACTTAACTGTACGTTAGACATTGTTGACACTGAAATCACATCCACTCCACCCCAAGTAACTCCTACACAATTGATAATAGAAACATGAATCCAAATTGTGAGAGTATGTTTTAATGGTCAAGTGATTCATAACATATGTTTCTTTGACTGCATCCAGTATAATTATTCAGCGTGGTTGATATGATCTAAGGAGTGAGGGTCTACAATCTCTGAATGTCTTGTTTGACATTTCATGGTTTGCCCCGTGATATGATTTGTTATAAATCTAAATTGACAAAATCAAATTTAAACCTCAAGCGAACTTTGACCAAAAGTCTTTGAAGTGCTCAGATAAAAAGGAGCCTCTATCTACTGTTTCATCTGCTGACAAACATCATGTGATTGAGAGACGGTAATGAGTCACAACTAAATAAACTACTAAATAAACCTCATGGGGAGGTTGCTGTTTAAAAAATGAAATATGAACCATAGTAGGTTAATGTAGGTTAAGGTAAATAACTGCCCCGCACATACAGTACAGTAGACTGCAGCTGTGAAAGCACAGACATAATACTATCCTAACAAATGAATGTCAGATTCTGACAAAATGATGGGTTACATGCATGTAAATGTTAAAAAGGTGATGCTATCCATACCGACACATTTTAGAGACAGATGAATTAATACATGCACATACCTCACCTTTTAGGTTCACCAAACATCTGAAAACAACTCACGACATTGGAGATACTTGTCAATCACATGTCAACCTAGAGAACACGGACGCTTCACGGCAGCAGCAAAAACTAGTCTAAACCTCTGAGCTACTGTGCAGTGGTTTGTGTGGTGTTTTGACCCACGTTCTGGGCCCCCTTCACCTCGCCTACTGCACTGCATCCCCGAGTGCGATGGATCTGACAGAGTTGAGGCCAGCATCATGCAAGTTGCCAGATAAAACAGCAGGATACCAGTTTATGCAGCAGCTCATATGCATGTCAAGCTACAAAGAGAAATCCCAAACACATCCTGTCATTCATCTGCCCATCACTCTGCTGGGTGCCTGCACTGCCTAAAGGAAGAAACTGAAATGAGTCTTAAAAGCTTAAAAATCTCCAAATTCTGCCTGGAAATAATCGAGCTGTTTCACCTGCGGCATGTTAGTTTGATAAGATACCTCACCGCACAAAAATCAGTCATTGCAAATCTGCTCAGTGTGGCCTTACAAGTTATTTCATGCATGTCTAGTTAAGTAGAGACTTGGCAATGGCTCTGGATGAAAGGAAAGCCCATAAGGCACCTCCGCCTCCTCCAAGATTCAGTTGGTCGACTGCAGCCTGATATTAACCTGATGTTTTCTTTAGCGAGACATTCTTTTAAAAGTTCTGTCTGCTGTGATCAGATAAATAGTGCATTCAAAATTGCCAAAATGTCACAACCTGCCCTTTTCAAGTTTCTTGCTCAATGCAACAAAAGCAAAACAATTTTCCTTTAAAGGTAACAGAAAAAAACACTTGGTTGTGACTTCACTCGTTTGATGCTGTTCTTAATGGATTTCTTACAGTTCTTCATGACTGCAAAAAGGTCAGGAACCAATTATGTAAATTTTTTACATCTCCTCAATAAAAGAATGACTTTACCGTCTCAGATTGTTTCGCTTGCTTAAAGCTTATAAAAAGCTTATAAAAAGTTAAAGTTTATAAACAAGAACAAGATGAAAACGATGTGAAAGACGTAACAAGCGAACAATGAGCTAAAAGATGCAACAAGACAAAAACGGCCTAAAAAAGAGACAGTGTTTTGACAGCAGAAAAGCCAGTCACTTGTGTCTGTGTATGTGAACATTTGAATAGTTTGTTTCATGTGTCTGTTAGTTGTAGTCAGTGCTTTTCCGCCTCGCCTGGCTTGGCTCGGTTTGGCCAGCAGCGCGTTGCATTTCCACTGCAGTTCTAGTACTGCCTCAGAAGTAGCGATGCAGCGTAAACTACTGCGACGTCGTCTTCAGACTCCGCGACTCCAGCTACAGTACGAGCAAGGCAACAATGGAAGAAGATGAAACTTCTAACTGTAAGATAGAATAGTTTGTTTTAGACTTCTTTAGATCTGTGGTAGATCCTACTCGAAAGTTTGCTCCGACGTTGTTTGGTGATTTCCCACTAGCTTGGTTTGGCGACCCACGTGGCGCACACACATATATTGATGAATTGACACAGGGAATCTGTGATCTGCAGGATTGTACGTCACACATAGTACAGCTAAGGTGGTACTAGAAATAGTATCTGATAGTACCTGACGGTCCCTGCTCTCATGCAGTGGAAACATCCAAAAAGGTGTGCCAAGTCGAGGCGGGCCGAGCTGATACCGGCAGCAGAAAAGCGGCATTAGAAGCGACTGTTGATGTTATCTTGCTTTCTGTGATTGACGTTTCAACATTCCAGCAAAGTGCATTTAGTTCAGCATTGTTTTTACGGCAGAAGAGTCAATAAAAATGTAGACATCATAGCAATTCATGATGGATTTTTAGAAGTTTGGATCCAGAGGAGATATAAAATAAAGATTTTGGGTCTCAAGCTGAAAAAAAAAGTTGGGAACCTCTGGCCTAAAGAAATAAAACCATCCAGCCTTTCACAAACAGAGCAAATACTGGTGAAATGTCACAGAAATACACCCAACATCCATGAATGCACTAAAGGGGAAAGAGACATAAAGATTGCTCAACCTGCCTCACATCAATCACTGAACCCATCAAAGGTCATTTTAAAGGTGAGAAACCTCACTCTAAGAAACCCTGGCAGCATCATCGGCTCCTTTTTATAAACACGATGCATCATCCTCATGAACAAAAAGCGTGCATGCATGATGCAAAGTGGGACTGTCACCATCACTTTCTCCACAGGCACACTTTTCTACACACCAGTAAGCCCGGTTCACAGATACCAGGAGCATCGAGAACAAACTAATTTCCCGCTTATTAACCAGCTCGAGCTTGTTTCACGACACCAGCACCATCGGCTGCATCATTACCGGCTTATAGAGCAACTCAATTACGCCTCATCTTGACAGCTCTGACAGGATTCCGCTTCCACTTGTGTGTACATTTGTGCGAAGGGCCTAAGCAGCTGCCAAGTGAGCAACGGCAGGTTGCAGTTACACAAAAACAGCATGTGGGAGTCTGGATGAGTTTCTTTATAAAGCCTCTGGGTTCAGGTGTAGCACCGGCAGAGTAATCGTGCACATTACGGATGTGTGTGGTTGAGGCTATACTGGGAATTTGAAGTGTGCTGTATGGAGGATATTCCCTTATTATAGGCTGCATTAACGCACATTGCAGCTCCACAACTAACATGTCAACTCTAACCCTACTATTTTACTCCTTTCCTGTCTGTGTGCGTGTTTGTATCACTGAGCGCATGATTATCTGTCTACATAAGATGAAAAACACTTTTGCCGCTAAGACATTTCGGCTTGTTGCAATCTCCCAGGACATTGAAAGCACTCTAGTATAAATGTTTTTGACACGCTGTCACAGAAGCAGACGGCTTTCCACAGAGCATTAATAAGTTGCTGCATGACCTAGCTGTAGCCGTAAAGGGAAATTCTGCAGTGTTTAAGAATTCATATTCCCACATGCTGAGATTTAACCTCTAAATGCCATCACAGACGTACTCTTCATTCTGGTAAAGTTGTTCATATTCATGAAAGTGATTCTGGATGGTGTTAAACCACAACAATGACATGGGCCATATTTCAGTCGTAAACTTGTAATATCAATTTCAAACAGGCTCTTGGAGTCATTTTGCAGCTCTGTTGTTTCCTCAAACTTCCCCTAAGGTTACTGCATTAACCAGAAATCGTTTCGCTAATCTCATCCAAATACTGCATCAATAACAACCCTTCATCTTTTGATAGATTTTATCAGGTCCTAGTGATTTGTTTCTGAGGGTCTGACACTAAATAAATTGTTTTGACTCACATTTAAGATATATGAGCAGTTTTCTTTTCAAATAATCAGGAATCATGCACCACTGGAAAACAGTAACAGTTAAACCGACAGTTGTAAGTGCAGAGGGGGTTTTCTTTTTAGTGTTTTTGATCATTTAATTCCACAGTCCAAACATATTAAGGGCACAAAGCCAAAACGGCTCAAGAAAAGCATGAAACACGCATTTATTCAGTTACAACAAGAGGCTGGCTTCTTGTTGGCACATAAATTATTGTTTTACTGTACAGTAAATATGGCACAGCTGACTTAAACTAAACATAAACTTGGCCTTTTTTCTCCCCAGTGTTATGAGGGGGAATACCATTGCTTTAAATACTTTGTTAATACATAGGTACACATGGGAGTACTTACGCACTAGCCCAGATGGTGGACCCTCTAATTTGAAATGCAAGGGTATAATTAAGAGACAAAAAAATTAAAAAGGAAAGCATGAGGATTTGCTGCTTCGACATGAAAAGCGGCACAAATTACAGCAAGGAGAAGCTTGGTTTGTGTGGTCATCATTATTAGATATTCACATTAAAACAAAATACTCTCCGGGAAGGCAGCTCTGAATGGGGATCCGGCTGGGACTTTGAAGCTCTGCAGATACAGGACCCGAACATATCCTTCCGTATTAGCCTGAACCTGATGGCAGATTAAACGGATGATAGGGAATGACTGAACTGCGGATTTCAAGTTCATTTCGGGGGGAACTTAACTTATGTCTGCACGGTTCAAACACACAATGACCGGCAATGCTGAACAGCAAAATCACGCCGGGGTTTAAGCCATCATAGGAATAACTTCACGTGACAACGCGATCAGGTAAATTGGTTATACTGTGATCCTTCTGCAATCGGATGCAGAGCAAGTAAACACAACATGGACAAGACGCACAGGGTGCGCTGGAGAGTCGAGTGCGTAAAAGCTGATGGTTTGGCTTGGAAGCTCATCGTTTCCCTCCGCGGCTTTTAAAACAACCCACCAAGGCTTCCTGGTTATTTATAAGCTCTTTTCCAAATATACCCTTATTTCTAGCAATTTGTCGCAAAGTCTGAGAACCACTTTGGATCGGGTTTTGGGTGTTTACCCTGTAGGTGTGGAGTAGTCTGACTCCTGATCAGAGCAATCACACTTTTATCACCGTGCGACAGATCCAATAACAAACATGTTTCCTCTGCTGCGTTGGCTGCACTCTGTAAACGTCTCGATTCATGACCTCATACTATTTGGGACGGTGCTGTAGTGGGATTTGATAAGGAGCTGCGCTATGAATGAAGTTACTACGACTGAAATCTGTGTCATTCTACCACCCAACTTTAAGATTTAACATTTGTTTGCAAACTAATGACACGTCTGTCAGTCAGCGATCACATCGCAGCACTGCTGGATCCCTTTTTATGCACTTATGTCACAGGACATGGGGTTTGTCCGGCGCGAAAAAACAACTTTGTAGACGTTGCCGACAACGCAGAAATCAGTGTGGAAATAATCAGCAGGAGAAGGCGCACACGGCTGCAGAAAAAAAAAAAAAAAGTTGAACTTACCGGTGTCGAAATGACTGAAAGCCGCGGAAGAAATAAGCCCAGCGAGAAGAAGCGCAGAGGTGACTGTCCAGGAATCCATCGTGTGGTTAAATAGTGTGAACTTGGTCTCTCAGGTGAAGTCTGACGGACGGATGCGCAGACCGGCGGACTGACTGACTGACTGACTGGCTGACTGAGAGTGAGTCGCTCTTTGGCTGGCGTTAAAAGTCCCTGAACTTCAAGGCAGGTCTTACAGCTTGCTACTACTACACTGACACCACAAAGACGAGAACAGATAGTAGAAAGCAGGGATCCTATTTCCAACCCATGTGACAGGAAACAGGGGCAATAGATTCAACCTGCAGCGCCGGGGAAGCGGCAGAGAGAATGGAGGAGGAGGAGGAGGAGGAGGAGAGGAGGAGGAGAGGAGAGGAGGAGGAGAGGAGAGGAAGAGGAGAGGAGAGGAGAGGAGAGGAGAGGAGAGGAGGAGGAAGAGGAGAGGAGA
>JAPQRN010000012.1:20799-33718 GCA_037367275.1 Coranthus polyacanthus
ATCTTATCTACAGTCATACATCTATTGTGTTCATGTGCATGTTCAGTTTGCCTCATTTCTCTCTCTTCTTGCAGGCTGTACACAGACTCAAAGCCATGCAAACATCAAGTTCCAGATGTTTAGGTCATACCTGATTGATTACATGTGAAAAAGGTTTTTCTGACATTTTACGCTCATCTTGTCATGGCATCCATTGGAATGGACATGAAAAAATACTATTAAAAACATGACTTAGAAAAAAAATATTTTTCCACTCGTTTTTATGTTGGATAGGAGTCAGAATCAGTTTAAAAATTTTTTTTTTGCCCAGCCGAAAAAATGTGGGTCTGAACCACTTCTGGACGGGACACCATCAAAAACTGGGCCACCTTTTTGTCCCACCGCTGCACTTCATCCATTCTGCCAACGCCCATGAAGTTGGAGACCATCTGCTCTCATACCATTTGACCAGTTCCACCTTACCATCACAGCTTACAACTTCATCACAGCTTACTCAAGGCTTTTTGGCCATCTCTTTGTCAGACTGTGGAGGAGGCCTGGCAAAGCGAGAGACCCAGTGGCATGAATTTTCATCTCAGCTAGCAACTCCAGAAGATTGTACGTTGTTAAATAATTGTCAAAATACAACTTGTGGTTGGCCTCAGTGATTTGCTGGCAAAGATGGTACACCACTCCAGCTCCAAGTCCTAGCTGCTTCTTGTGCTGTTGTGATAGCTCCATTGTAGTGCCTTGGAAGTGCAGGAAGTCATAGGCCATGCCACTTTTCCCACATAGGAAGTATATTTTTACCCCCCATGGGTGTGGCTTGCCTTTGATGTATTGCTTGACAGACAGAGTTCCGCGAAATGGCACCATTTGTTCATCAATGCAAAGGTTCTCCTCTAGTGGAAGCTCCAAGCATCTACTGCGTATGGCATCATAGAGAGGACATACCTTGAAAAATACATGATTGTTCTCAGCTGGCTTCTCCAAATTGTTGACCAAATGCAAATGTGACCGGAGCTGGAAGAATCTGCCACGGGGCATGATGTTTTGAAAAATACCAATGTTCATCCCAGCTTCCCAGTACATGGAGACTCTTGACATTTTCATCACTCCCATAGCAAGGTGGAGACTGATTAGGGTTCTGATCTCTCCTGAACTTGTCAGTTTGAAACTTTGAATGGCATGAACATTTGTGTTATCAGCCATCAAATTGAAGACCTCATCTGGTATATACTGTTTGAAGTATTCATAGAGTCTCATGGGATGACCCTCATAAACTGAAGGACTCTCAAAGGAAGTTTCTATGATTGCAGTGAACGGCCTGTGACGCCACTTGATTTCTTCCTTCCTGGTTACTGTCATCTCCTCCTGTCCTCCTCTGTCACTACACTGTCTGTCTCCTCTATCTCAATCTTGTCTGCCACATCAAGTTCTTCTGGCATGCATGTAACCTCTCCACTGTCCCTCTCTAATAACAAAACAATGTATTCTCACTCTTGAACTCTTATGAATTCCATTTCTATCTTGCATATAAGACATTAAATTGATAAAAAAACAAAACACAAACTAAGAATTAAAAAGACTCTTAACTTATAAACTTACCACCTATCTCACTCCTGGTTTCCTCCTCCTCATTTCCTGAATTCAAGGAGTCAAGTTCAGATAACTCTCTATTCACAAGACGTTCAAGGAAGTCTTCGACTTTCTACAAGAACATTATGTACAAAATATATATATTTAAAATGTTATAATCATGAATAAATAAACTGTGACACCCTAATTTACCTATGAAAAGCTTACAGCTTTTGTTTCTTTATATACTGACATTAAACATGTGAGTGTTGGCTAAACACGCCCAACTCCTGATGTCCATCGCAATGGACATCGGACTTTGAAAAAATCCTATATGTTCCCATATTTTCAAAATAACTTCAAATATTTTCACTTGTAACAGTTAAAATTATACTGATTTCAAATTTGTTTGGCTAGCATGAACATAAATGTATATTTTTGATTGAAAATGGGCACTTACTCTTCCCTCTCTGCAGTCGTCTGCCATGCTTGTCTTGTCTGATGTCTGTCACTCTCTCAGAGCATGCTCAAAGTCATGGCATGATTGTGATTGGATAATCAGGATCCAGTCAGTAAATTCCATTGCTGACATCATTCAATTACAGAGTATTTATTGGTTTAGAGACAAAAATGTGTCATGACCATTCCAATGGACACAGGGTCCGAAGGGGTTAAGGACTTATAATGACATGACACTGCAGAACAAGTGTCTGCTTGACTTTGATGGCGTTCAACAACTTGATCAAATATTTCTCTTTGACTTAAGAGCTGTTGTAAGGACTTCAGTATTGGGACATATTGAAAACTGCATTTGTTTTTAGCATCAAGAATGTATTCTATTGGCTCTACAACACCAAAGTTCCCTTTGTAGTACTGCTTGCACAGGTATGTGGTACTGAGAGGGCTACCTTTTTGTATAGACCTTTGCACAGGATTACCTGAGCAAATTGCATTTACAATTTCATTAATTAGAAGTTTATCTATAGAGAGGTTTCTCTGAGTAAAGATGGCACTCACAGTGTCGCAACATAATGTAACAAATTAAATGATAGAGTTCCGTTAAAAACTCTTCAATAGCTGAGCTAGGCACATGGACCAAGTACTCCAACTTCAGCAGAGAAACCATAAAACTTTGTTCTATAACCTTTTGGAAGTCCTCAGTAGGAGACTGACTGCTTGAAGGAATGCCATTATCTGACTGCTCAATAGTACTCTGACAGTTTTCCTCCTGTTCATTCAAAGATGATGTTTGGTTAAAACAACTCCAGGTTTAAAATCAACTGTGTGATGGCAGTGTTTTAATTTTTTTGTGGGATTTGAATGTACAATAATTTTTTTTAAAGTCACAGCCTAAAAACATACAATTGATTGTCTCATTTCTCTTCAAATGTGCATTTATATGTTCAAAATAATCCCTTTCTGGAGCTAAATCACTACAAACACAAAGGTGACAACTAAATAATGCTTCCTCTTTGTGTGCAACTCCTGTAGAGTGGATTTTGCTTTGATGGACAATTAGTGCATTCCACATTGTAAAAGTGCATGGACAGTGCAGGTACGTACACGGAAAGCAAGCAGTATGTCCAAAATGCGGATGCTTTAACTTGTGATGATGCAAAAGCTTGGACCTACTTGACACAGTTTCTGCGCACCCCTTAAAACTCCACATTTACACCACCTAACCTGTAACACAGATTTAAGAAGTAGTCTCATTATTGAATCTTCTATTTGCAAAATCAATCAAAACCCATGATAAAACAAGCTTTAATTTCAGATTGACAGGTCTTATGTGTAAGGACTTAATGTTTTCTGCTGTTAGTCTTCACTGATTTCTGGAAATCAATATATAATGTAAAAAAAGCTTATCAAGAACACACACATTTGACAACACTTACCACTATGAATCTTGTGTAAACAGGATGACAGACCTACAAAAGGAAAAAAAAATTATTTAAGCTCATTTGGCTGAACATAGTGGATTGCTTCAATTAATAATAACAAGACAAAAACATATTCAAGACGAGACTGTCTGTAATATGATCCAATATTGGACGCAATGACAAACATACATAATAATCAAGCTTCGTCAATTTTTAGAATTTGTCATGTTATAGACACATTTTAAAATTGTGAAAGTGGGAATAGAGGATATGGAAAAGTTATCAACATCAGCATAGGGCTTTGCACTGAATGCATTTTTAAAAAGGAGGCGGCTGCCACATTTATATTTTCTCTGCTACAGTTTCACTAGGCATTCTCAGCTTCATTTCATAAACAAAAACTTTATAAAAGGCAGACTAGTGGCTGCCAACATTAGCTAGCAACTGTTAGCATTACTATTAGCCAGGGGTGTGTGCACTCACAGACACTCACACGTCCGCACAAGAGACAGACTGACTTGTCCGGACCGGGGCTAGTGAGGGGAGCATAAGCTAGTGACTGTTAGCATTGTTGTTAGCAGGTTAGCCAAAAAGCTAATTAAATATACATACATGACTAGGCAGACGAATGTCATTCACATACTGTAGGAAAACACAAAAATGTTGCCTACTCGAACACAAACATGAAAAATAATACTGTACTTACTTATTCAGTGATTCAGTCTCTGCAGGTAGTCACTCTGTAAAGTTGTGCACTCTTCAGTCTATGTGATCAAATCATGTTCCTAGTGGGAATATAATTTAATTGTGTTGTATCTACCAACTTCATTAGATGCTAAAAAACTTATTTCCAGAGTGAACTTATTCATGCCTAATATGAGGAGCTGTTAGGAGGATGTGACAGTCATGGAGGTGTTAGAATATTACAGACCACAGTAGGAGATATTACATTGTCACAGAATGAGACTGGACAGACAGTGAGTGGATATTCTAACTACTGAAATGCATTTATAAACTTTAATGTGAAAAAAATTGGCAATGAACAGCATCAAATCTAAACAAAAAAGTCATGACAATACTAACATGGTGCATGGAATTTTAACTTAGTTTGTTTTATTCTTTATTTTGACACAAATATTTGTACTTTCTACTCCTTATATTTTCAAAACAACATCTTACTTCAGTTTTAATGCATTTTAGGGGAATTGTTCATTATTCTTATTTTGCATCATTGCAAATCTTCACAACATCAAGACCGATTTCAAACTAAATGGATGAAACAATAACAAATAGTAAATATGTGGTGTATAGGTGCATATCACACACAACAAACATAACAAGACAAAAATGACAAAATATGTAACAAAGTAAAACGATGACTGTGGATAACAGTGACATTGGCAATGACATCAGCACCAGGATGCTGATGTGCTTACATGGTTTTGAAGTATCCCATCTTTGTGTTTACACATGTAAACATTATATCCCCATTTTAGTAACTCGAATGTTGAGAAACCTCGATACTCTAGCTGGAATACTCCAGTATCCCAGATACTGTTACATACATCTTATTCCAGTTTCTGACAGTTATGGATTACTGCACAGACGCTAACGTAACGGAAATACAAACATGTCGGCAGCAGTGAAAGCATCTCACTTCTGGAGTGACAGAGAAAGAGAGGTGTGTCTTTTAGTAATGAAAAAAATATATATACTTGACAGAAAGGATGCAAAAAAGCATCTGAAAGCTGACCATTTCAAGTCTGTAGTAAAACAACCTGCAGGTCGTCGATTTAACAACATGAATACGCAACAATTCAGATCACAGTGGAAAACACAACAGAAACATTACCATGTGAATTAACATAAAAACCAGTCTCTGAACTCCATCATGACGACTCTCTGCCATCAGTCACGGCTGTGTATCTTCATCCACCTCTTTGTCGTACATGGTGACAGTGACAGAATAACAGCTGGAGGACATGTTTACCTGTGTCTCTTGTCTCCCATTA
Source organism: Coranthus polyacanthus (assembly GCA_037367275.1). Lineage (NCBI taxonomy): Eukaryota > Metazoa > Chordata > Actinopteri > Kurtiformes > Apogonidae > Coranthus > Coranthus polyacanthus. The sequence goes on from JAPQRN010000012.1 coordinate 26,249, forward strand.
CTGGCAGTAGATGAATACTGGTAAGATAAATCCACAACGCAGTGTTTTGTTTTTTTTTAACTTTTATTTGATTTATTTTTATCAGCACAGTACAATGTATACATTTCAACATTTCAACACAGTTCAATGAGCTTGTTTTCTTGAATGTATATACATTTCTGCAAATCTCTATGGACGATACAGAATGGAAGATTAAAGAAAATAATAACAGTCATAAATAAATAGATAATGTCCGCTCCAAAGTATAAGGAGTATAATCCTAGACAGAGGCAGGATGGCAGCATTTTGATACAGAGCAGGAGACCTTTGTGTCACCAGATAGATAGTAATAAAAGGTAGCATCGGTTCGCATCTTTTAGTAAAGGTGGCTTTCTGAAGTCTTAATGAGAATGTAATCTGCTCCACTGGATAAATATCCCAAACTTTGTGAATCCATGTATTGTATGAGGGAGGTTCTGGTTTCAACCATCTGATAGTTATTGACTTTAAGGCAGATGTGAGTAATATATTCAAGAGGTATTTATCTGCCCTCCTATCCAGGCCTTCAGGTATTACTCCCAATATTGCCACTGCAAGGTTTTGCGGGATGTTCGTTCTAAAAACCTCCTTCAGGGCATTGAAAACCTCCCTCCAAAACAAAATATGTGGGTCTGATTAGCTATATGGGCTCCACACTTCCTCCAGCATGAACTGGGATATTGTGGACCCATCTTGGACACCATTGCTGGTGTTTTGAAATATCTAGTAATAATTTACTAGATAAATTACTAGATATTATATAAATATAAATTATTATTACTAGAAATAAACTATTGTTACTAGAAATAATTTTTTATTTGAATTCCCCCCATGTATTAGAATTTGTAACCAGATGTGCCTCGGTACATATGAGAGATATGTCCATGTTGGCCTCTGCCGCCCACCTCCCCCTTATTTGTGATGAGTCATTTTGATTCATAGACAAGAGTATATTGTATAGTTTGGAAATTATTTTCTTTTCTTCATCTCCAGTTTGTAACTCTATCGGGTATTTTTCTAGGGGTGTAGGTTTTGAGAATGTATCCCATTCCTTGTGAGTCGTCAGGAAGGTTCTAAGTTGCAAATATCTAAAAGAATTTGCACTAGGGAGATCAAATCATTTTTCAGCTTGTCACAGCTTGTCACAGCCCCAACCATCAAGCCTGGAAACCACCATGTTCATCAGATGCTGGAACGTGGCAGGAGCGTTCCGCAGTCCAAAGCTCATGACAGAGTAGGAGAACAGACCAAAGGGGGAAAATAAATAGAGATGTCTCTAGCCCTACGCGACAATGGAACTTGCCAGTATCCTTTCAACAAGTCAAACTTACTGACAAACTGGGCTGAGCCAACCTGGTCTACACAATCCTCAATACGCGGCAGTGGATATGTGTCCGGTTTTGTTATACTGTTAACCTTTCTGTAGTCGGTGCAAAACCGTGGACTTTTATCTGGTTTATCCACTAACAAACAGGGAGATGCCCAACTAGAGGCAGACGGTTCTGCCAAACCGTTATCGAGCATGTATTTTATTTCCTTTTCCATTACCTTACATTTGTCTTCTGATACTCTACTATAAAAATACTGGCGAGTCACCGACATCAATGTCATGCTCTATTAACTTTGTACGAATTGGCACGTCACCAAATAGACCCAAATAGCTGTTAATAACAGCAGAAAGTTCGGCGCAATGCTCGTTGGACAAATGGCCGAACAACGTTTCCAGATTATGCAGCGTCCCAGAGTTTTTTAACCGGCCTCGCAACAGGCTCTCATCTGGTGCGATCACACCGTCATCCTCCGGAATAGACACTGGAGCAGGTGAACACATACCCACCGTATCTGTTGCTAACACCGGTTTAACAACCGGCTGTAGCACGCTCCCCACGCTCAAGAGACTGCAATCCCTGGGAGTAGTACGGTTTAAGCAGGTTCACATGACAAAGTTGGGTCTTCCTTCTATGGTCTGGCGTGGCTAACAGATAATTTTGATCTGAAGTCTGGCGCAAAACTGTGAAACCACGAAATTTTGCCTGAAACAGCAAATGGACAAGTGGCAGTAACGCCAGCACTTGGTCACCCGGACTGAACTGGTGGACTTACGGTCATACAGATGTTTCATTTTAACTTGTGAAGAACCTAAGAACCGAACCTTAGCTTTCTCCCCAGCCAGATACAGTCGACACCGGAACCCATGGACATAATCAGCCAGACTCTGAGGAGGCTCAGGTTGTGCCACCGGTGCATGCCGTGTGTCCAAACACAAGCTCATTTGGACTGAAGCCTGTGCTTCCTGCACAACCTCTCTGGATGCCAGCAGTAGCCATGGCAACCCTTCTTCCCAGTCCTGGTTCAGTTCGACAGTTCAGGGTTTGATGAAATCTTTCCACACACGGCTACCAGCCAGATCTTTACCCAAAATCAACTGAATCCCTGGTATAGGCAGCGCCGCACGCACTCCCATAGCCACCTCTCCTTGAACCAAACCACAGTGAAGGTGCAACTTATGCACACTGTCAACCCCATTCCTCAAACCAGAACAATGTCACCAGTCGCCGTACTATCAGAGAAAGGAAGCAAGAGTTAACAATGAATGAACAACATGCTGCAGTGTCTCGAAGGATTTTCACCAACATCTGGATGTCACTTCCAACCAGTGACACATGGCCATCGGACACAAAAGCGGAAAAATCCGACTGCGCCAAAACGCCGCTTCCTGGAGATTCCTTCCCCGATGAAATACTAGAAGAGCTATCAGAGATAGAATAATCACAGAGAGACTCAAAACAAGGACCATCAGCACAAGTAGTATTTACAGGGCAATCGCTTCTAACTGTAGTGGCAAGTGCCACAGGCTTCACCTGCGCAAACCCACTTTTAAACACGTACACATCTGCCAGCGCAGCGGCCTCAGTAGCTGTATTCACTTCATGTTCCCATTAATATATGTAGCAAGGTGACTAGGAACAGAGTTTTTAAACTGTGTGATTTGATTATTTTAGAGCAATGCCTCACAAGTCCGAACTTCCAGTGAATTACACCAATGATTAAAGTGAGTACTTAAGTCTCTCGCAAACTCCATATGCGTTTGCTTACTTGATTTTTCCCACGCTCAAAACCTCTGACAGTATGCCTTAGGCACCAACTCATAAGCCTTTAGCACACATAAACTTTACTTTCCGACACACTGAGCGCAGAGTATGCTTCCTGCGCCTTTCCAGTCAGGACGCACTGTAACAGCAGTGTGCGCTCAGTGTTAGACCAGTCCCTACTCTCCGCTATGTACTCAAAGAGTGAGAAAAATGTGTCCGGGTCTCGCTCACTAAATGGAGGAACCAAACGCAAATTACCAGACACATCGAAAGAACATCGAGGAGCTGGGACACCAACAGGCATCTGACCCAAACTAGCTGCATGATTTAAACTTAACCTGCACTCTTCCAGTTCTAACCTTTTAATTTCGGCCTGCAACAGCAACAACCTTTCCTGTTGCTCAAAAGTTAAACTAGTGTTCCCAGCTTCACCAGACGCAGACGCACCAACAGTATCCGCAACAGAAAAAGGAGGATGCGTTTTAGGCTGGAGAACACCAAGCTCAAACAGATTTCATGTTCTCCTTCATGCGTTTATCACCAATATCCATGGTGAAGTGTTCAGCGATTTTAACCAGCTGTTCCTGTGAACACTGCTCCAAATACTTCTCAGAAGGAGCTCTCAAAAATTCTGCCACAGAAGCCATCACACATGATTTACTTTACCCGAATACAAACCAAACTGATGCATTAGAAATGCAATTATTCTTACCTGACAACAACATGAGCCCAGCAGCGCACACACAGCCAAAACATTACCACAGCCAGTCCCTCTAACTGCCTAAACAGAATGTAACTCACTCTCCTCCTAGTCTTCAGGTGTTGTTGGTGGGTATTTACGCACTGAAACCCGCAAGCTCGGTGAAGCAACCAGAAAATCGGTGACTCGACCCGCAGCATCGGACGTGCCCCCGAGACAACTGCTCTACCCATGTTCAACACCACATCATTTAACCACCCAGCGTATTCCAAACGGGAAGACGCTCTTAAGCCTAACAGGGACGTGACAGTAGCAATTTACTATGGCGTGTGTAGGCTACAAGACAGAGCTCAGTGCTACAAACTCACCTGTACAGCAGCAATAGAAAACACCCTCGCACTAAACCAAAATCAATAACCCTCTATAGTTATTTACTACATAACAGAGAACTTACCATACTCCTGTCTCCCAACAACCAGATTGCGCATCCATTCATAAAATGTTGCACGCGATAGGCTAACCCTCAGTGCCGACGTCACACGTTACAACCCGATTCATTCACAAAAACTCTTGGTCACCGCCCACGAGGCCAACACGATGAACAGAACTACCCACGCTAAACAAATCTTACCCAGGTCAAACACAGAGATGGACGAGCCCCCATTTGTCACAGCCCAGCTCCAAGACTGGGACAAAGTAGGGAGACAACAGGAGGCAATTCCTAGAGCAATTTTAACAAAACGTAAATAAATCAACAGAACATGTAGGAGTCAGTAGATCAGTAATGCAAGGCACATCTGGGTGTATGTGTGTATGTATAGAACAAACAAAGAGATATGCGCTGTGGCTGCTGTGGTGAGGGACGGCCAGGTAGAGAGAGAGCGAGAACGATCAACGAGGTGGCATTTTATAGGCAGCACACACTGGGCCCAGGTGTGGCTGATCCAAGGCTCCACCTGCAAAAACTAAAACAAACAGGGACACCTAGTGTCCACATAGAGCAGGGTTGTCACAAGCTGCTCAAATGTTTTAAGTATACCACCATCAAACAGCTGATGCAGGTAAATCAATCCCTTTTCCTTCCATCATAACGCTGTTATCTAGATTACTGGGTATAAAAGTCTTTATGTGGCCAATATTTATCAAAGGTGAAATTAGCTTTGGTAGCTTAAACACACACTTTATTTTACTCCATATTTGGAGTGACCCTGGTCCAGTCCGACATCCCTCCAAAGGGGGCTCCCAGAAAGGATGTGATTTGTAAGGGATCCTGGCACAGTTATTTTTTAATATTACCCCATTGCGTGCTTGTGTTATCCTGGATCCATCCTATTAGGGGTTTCATTTGTGCATTTGTCCCAAAAATATAACTTTAATTTTGGTAGCTTGAGGCCTCCACTGGACTTGGATAGTTGCAAGGTTTAAGTCTTATTCTAGGGTGTTTATTTTGCCTTAGGAATATCTACGGGTAGCATGTGGAATAAATAGAGAAGTCAGGGCAAAACATTCATGGGGACGCTTTCAATGTGCCCCAATAGAGAGGGGGGGAGCACAGACCAACGGTCTAGGTCACCTTTTATGCTCTGAATTGTTTTGGTATAATTAGCATCAAACAGGACACATGATCGAATGCTTTTTGAGCATCCAGGGATAAAATCATTGACTCTGATTCCTCATCTTTTTGATACGGTATTATATTCAGCAAGCGTCGCAGATTATCCCCATAGTAGCAGTTTGTTTACCTCTATGGCTAAAGATAAAACAATCATAAAACGATGTCTCCCGGCATGGTGCAGCCGGGGCTCCACCCTGGAGCCAGGCCTGGGGTTGGGGCTTGTAAGTGAGTGCCTGGTGGCCGGGCCTTCAGCCTAGCCCAAACCGGGAGGCTGGAGACATTGAGTCCGAGTGGACCATGTTCTCTGCCTCCATTGTTGAAGCAGCCGCTCGGAGCTGTGGCCGCAGGGTCTCCGGTGCCTGTCGTGGGGAAGCAGTGCTTCACCACTACAGTGGAGGTGGAGAGCTGTTGACCTCAACTGGGGATGTTGTCGAGCGGTGGAAGGAATACTTCGAGGATCTCCTCAAGATTCAAGATTCTTTATTGTCATGCACTCTAACAATGTACATTGTCATCAGTGATGAAATTCTTGGTACTTAGTGCCAGCTCAACTTCACAGTGCAATTTAGGATAAAATCCCGAATACAGGTGGCCGAAATGAATTTCCTCTGCAGGGTGGCTGGGTGCACCCTACAAGATCGGGTGAGGAGCTCAGTCACCAGGGAGGAGCTCGGAGTAGAGCCGCTACTTCTCCACATCGAGAGGAACCAGTTGAGGTGGCTGGACATCTGTTCCGGATGCCTTTGGGACGCCTCCCTCGGGAGGTGTTCTGGGCATGTCCCACCAGGAGGAGGCCTCAGGGTAGACCCAGGATACGCTGGAGGTACTATGTCTCTCATCTGGCCTCAGAACACCTTGGAGTCCCACCGGAAGAGCTGGAGGAGGTGTCTGGGTGAGGGAAGTCTGGAACTCCCTGCTTAGACTGATGCCCCTGCGACCCAGCCCCGGATAAGCGGAAGATAATGGATGGATAATGGATGGATGAATATTCTATGTTGGTCTTTCTTATAAGTAAAGAAGTAATCAATTTTTGAATATGACTCATGTCTGCTTGAGGAGAATGTGAAATCTCTACTTCCAAGGAATCTGCTCCTCCATAGATCAACAAGGCCAGCCTCCATGCATTGATATTTGAGCATTTTAATAATTTGAGAAAGGGCTACTTTCGAGGAGGGTTGCCAGTCTAGCATATTTGACATTACACAGTTAAAATCGCCTCCCAATAAAATAAGTCCAGTGCTATATTGTAAAAATGTATTAAATAACATTCTGATGAAGCCAGGGTCATCTTCATTCGGTACATATACATTAATGAGGGATACTTCTGTACCATGAATCAACCCATTAACTAAGATGTACCTGCCCTCAGTGTCTTTGTGTGCAGATGTTTTTGTGAAATTGACATGTCTATGTATGAGTATGGATACCCCCCTTTTTCCTCCTGGATTGGGAAGAGGAATAGTATATTTTATCTACCCACGACTTTTTCAGCTTTTCATGTTCCACATCTGATAAGTGGGTTTCCTGTAGGAAAGCTATCTGACAGTTGGCTTGTTTCAGTTGGAGCATAATTTTCTTTCTTTTAACAGGACTGTGAAGACCTTTAACATTATAGCTTATATTTTTTAGTGTACCCATTAATTACAGCGGAGAGTTTGTGGACCCATCCACCAGCACTGAAAACTGCAGGGGGGAGATGGGAAGCAGAGGCAGGCAATCCGCACACATCACATATGTGTTATGATAGTGTACAGTGTACAGGAGTGGACATACAGTGCTGCTTGAAAGTATGTGAACCTTCCAGACATGGTCACTGTTTTTGTAAAAACATTAAAAGAACCTTATTTAACAGACATCCAAATCCTAATTTGTAAAGCACACTTTCCAAATACTGAACACACACATAAAAGAGATATTTTTTCATTATTCAAATCAACAAATGTAGTTTATTTCACAAAAACTGAAAATTTAACATGTGCAAAAGTATGTGAACCCTTCTATTAGTAGCTTGTGGCTCCTCCTTTTGTAGCCATTACTTCAACCAA
>JAPQRN010000012.1:33818-50749 GCA_037367275.1 Coranthus polyacanthus
CACACACACACACAAAACACCAATGCACACACACACAAAGACAAACAGAGGAGAATAAAATGATTTGAAATAGAATTATTTCTGGTCCAGTGCACTAAGTAAAAATCAATTCCCCATTATAGAAATAGGATACAGAAAGGAATTAAAACTTAATGAGGTTTTCCAGCTAGAGTCCACCCACTTTTTAACCCTGCACTTGGCAGCGCTGCGAGGCAGTGTGTCACGGCCTGCATACGCCAGATTACACGTGTGTGGGAATACTGTGTGTGCATATGTGTGTGTGTGTGTGTTTGTGAGCCTAAGCCCTCTCTACTGTGCACTCCAGGCAACAAGATGACAGTAATGCTGCTGCATCCTTCAAAGCTTCCATTTCCTCGCAGGTATTCAAACTCATTTGTCTCATACACACACACACACACACACACGCCTCACTCTCTCTGTTGGCAGTATTGATCTCCAGTTGATCCGCAGTGACAAAAGACAAAGCTTTTCATGTGACAGGCAATTAGATGGCTGCGGTGTCTTCAGAGCCTATGGAGCTGAGTAAATACTAACAACCAATTGTCATTTGGAGGCAGAGAATGGAAGGAGAAGGTGGAAGCAACATCTACTTGACCCCTTCAAGTTACAGTCCAAACCCTGACCTTAATCCAAAAGAAAAGCCATTCTCAAACAACAAAGTATTTCAGTGTATATTTTTTATTTCATAAACAAAACATTTCTAAGTGAGCGTGGGCCTACAGAAATGCATTGTGAATAAATAATTCATCCACATACACGTAACAGTTTGTAAAGAATCCGTTTATCATTTGTTGTTCTATTATATGTGTTCCAGATCCGCTAAGGATCCTGCATTGACATATTTACAGAAAAAAAAAAAACACCAACCAAACTAAATAATTCAAGGGGTGTCCCCCAGGAAGAAAAAAAAAATAAAATTAATTTCCTGCACTTTTACAGCATTTAAACTCTTGGATCAACCACCTGAACAAGTTAACTACACTAGAGGATTTTGAAATCCTGACCGATTTCGAAATCAAGTTGCATCACACACATAAGGAAAATCTTCACAGATAATCTCTCTAATCTGAAACCTGCACAAATACAAGATCTGAAAATATTGGCACACCACACACTACAGGATTCTCATGCCCAACAGAACACCTCACCATCTCACATGGTCTCATGGGGACATAGTGAGATGGTTGCAATGCTTTACAATGAAAAAAGAAAAAGACTCAACAAATCTGAATGAGTAAATAGTCTGGTCAACATGCAAGGTCCGGGAGTGAGATTTTTACAGTCCTTCTTAATATTTGTCAATAGTAGTATGCTAGTTTACATTAGCCTAATTAGCCTTAAGGGTTATCGTGTTTACCATTGCTTTGTCTATATCTATTGCAGTTCTGTTCTGGTGTAATCACCCCAATTTCACTCCTAAATATATTTTTAAAAAAGCCAGGGTGGCTCTGATCAGTCTGTGCAGTTTGGGAGAGTCAAGATTTTGATCTCGCATTACCAGATCATCTGGGCTTAACATTGGGACCAGCCAGCCGCACATCTGGAATCCACATCTGGAATCTTGGCTGGGGGCGCAGCTTGACTTGGCTGCTAACCCTGTGCTTCTCCGTGTCTGTCGGATTATTTTATTGTTTTATTCGTGAGTATGATTGTTGTTTATGTTGGCGATTCTTGTTGTGCAACATGGAAATGGATTACTCTTGCACAGTGGTGACTTTATTTATCCTGTATGCTGTGATTTGCGAGAACTTTGCATTTATCAGGAGCAATGGCGAAGTGAGTGCCGGCCACAAACTTCGCCAGTTATCACATACTCAAGAGAGTTTTTACTCGCCCTCAGAGATAAAGTTGATCCTGTGGACTACAATCCTGTATTGCCTTTTCATCACATAAAGGCTCATGTCAGGAAAAGAAAGAAAAGAGGCTCGAGAGGGGGAATCCGCAACAGACTGAGGAAGCGGGGATGCAGACATCCGTTCCCTGTCATGACTCTGTCAAACGTCAGATCACTGAACAATAAAATGAATGAAATTGCAGCATGTCTCCGTTTTAATGAGGACTTTCGGAGGAGTAATTTGATTTGCTTTACTGAGACGTGGCTTCATGAGGACAGCACGAGTGCCAACATGGAGAGATACTCACTCATCAGGGCTGACCGTGATAGTGTGTCATCTACCAAATCCATCAGAGGAGGTCTCTGCATGTATATTGATAATACCTGGGCCACACAATTCAAAGTACCCCAGAGAGTGTGCTCTAGAGATTATGAGCTGCTGTCTGTTTCCATCAGGCCATTCTAAACTACTGCGGGAGTTTGGGCAAATCACCATCATCCTTGTTTATGTCCCTGGGCCAAACAATAAGGAAGCTGTGGAAGTTATAACTGACAGCTATAATGCTGCACTCTCCCGATCGGCTGATCAGTCTGCGTTTATTTTGGGGGACTTCAACACACCTCATCTCCCCACTCTGCAGCAGTATGTAACCACGCCCACTCGCTATACACGCAAATTGGACCAGTGCTTCGGGAATATCCCTGACGCATACAAGTCAGTGAAAGTCAGGAAAGTCAGATCACAACGTTATCCATCTCCTCCCGAAAAATAGACAGAAAGTTAAACAAGAGAAACCTCTAATAAAGACAGTACAGCAGTGGTCTGAGGATGGGGAGGAGGAGTTCAGACATTGTTTTGACACCATGGACTGGAGCGTGTTTTTTGAAGCATGCGCTCATCCACATGAACTGACAGACACAATTACATGTTATATTAAGTTCTGTGAAGCCACTGTAATCCCTATTAAGATGGTCAAGGTGTTTAGTAACAACAAGCCTTGGCTCTCGAAGGACCTGAAAACATATTTAAATGAAAAAAAGGCTGCATTTTTGAGAGGAGAAGTAGACTTAGTAAGGGAGAAAGATAAGGAGTTGAGGCAGAGAGTTTTTACAGCTAAGAAAGATTTTAAAAATAAGATAGAACAAAGGTTCTGTTCAGGCAATGCAAAAACGGCTTGGGAGGGATTAAATGTCATGATGGGCAGGGAACGGAAAAAAACAAAGTGTAAACATAGCAGACTGCGACAGGCTTGTTAATGATTTGAACACCTTTTTTGGGAGATTTGATGTGAGAGACCCAAAAGCAGGTCTGTTTGTGATCAGATTGGAAGCTATACACCTATCCAACTTTCTGAGGAGGAAGTAGAAAGATGACTCTCCAAAATCAGGCCTAACAAAGCTCCTGGGCCTGATGGCCTTAGAGGAAAGGTGCTTTAATTATGCTCCCACCAGCTTAAGGGGCTTGTCACTCTGCTGTTTCAGACTTTGCTGAATTGTTGCATCTGTCCTGACCAATTGAAAAAAATCCACAATATAATACCTGTGCCCAAACTTTCCAGAGCTGTGGCTTTCAAGGATTTTAGACCAGTGGCACTCACTCCTCTCCTGGCTAAGTGTATGGAGAGAGTGCTCAGTGACCAACTCGACCCCTAGACCACATAGGGGCACAGAGGATGCAACTGTTTCCCTGGTGGACTATATAGCTAAACATCTGCAATAGCCAAAAACACACTGAGTTATTTTTATTGATTTTATTTCTGCTTTTGATACTATGCAAGTTGCTACTCTTTTAGAGCGAGTTTTTATGATGCATGTGAATGGCGGGCTAATTCATAGGATTAGATGTTTTTTGAGTGACCACCCTCAGAAGGTTTTTTTATGAATGGTATCTATTCAGACGAGCTGGTTTTAAATACTGGAGGACTGCAAGGTTGTGTGCTGTCACCTCTTTTATTCTCAATTTACATTAATTCCTTGACCGTGAATGTCAGTAATATTCAACTGTTTAAATATGCAGATGACATGACCGTGGTTGGGTTTATATCTGGAAATAATCCCACTCACAAGGAAGCATACTTTAGAAAGGTTTCTATAGTGCAGGACTGGTGCCAGGCCAGTTATTTGGAAATTAATGTAGCCAAAACAAAATAACTTACAGTATATTACAAACAAAGGGAGCTACTATTGTTACTCCTGTTGTTTTTAATAACAAGCCTGTGGAAGTTGTTCATCATTTTAAGTATTTGGGTACAATCATTGATTTCACCTTGAGCTTCAGTGAGCACTCAGAGAGCGTTCACACCAAAAGAGTCGGCACATACAGGAAATGGCATATAGATGCCTTGTTGAAAGCATCTTGCAGTTTAATATAGCTGCTTGGTACGGCAGTCTTAATGTGAGGCAAAAAAAAAACCTGTCCTCGATTGTAAAAATTGCAGGGAAGGTGATTGGTAAGCCACAGCAACAACTTGGTGAAGTGTTTCGGTGTGCAGTAGTCAGGAAGGCTAGACAGATATCTGGGGACTCTTCACACACCTTACACTCACAGTTTGAACTGCTACCATCTGGTCGCAGATTTAGAGTTCGGAGGGCGAGCCACAATACATATATATAAAATATTTTATGCCACATGCCATACAAGCTCTGAACGTCATAGGAACAGGACATGATTGTACAAGGTGATCCCCTCAGAGGGCTGCAGTATTTACATCTGCTGTTGCTGTCTTGCCTGTTTGCACAACGATTGTATTCTTTTTGTTGTATATTGTGTGTCCTAATTTGTTCTGTGTAATTTGATGTCTGGAGAGGACGAAGACAAATTTCCACCATGGTGGACAATAAAGTTATCTTATCTGATTGTCGGGAAGGCCAAATTGATGTGTATATGTTTTATGCCAGTTTTCCATGCCATGTGAATTAATGAGACCTTTAATGTGTGGCTGTGGCCACCACAGTGTGCATGGTGGTCAGAATGGGGGGGTGATCAGAACAGGAAATATTGTTACAATATTATTATTACTATTGTAGACAAGTATAAGTAAAGGCAAATAGCAAATTGTAAAGCTTCTGCCTGTTCTGTCAGACACTGTATGTGTCAATGTAAACTTCCAACCTCAGCTGTACCTCCTCACACCGTCTGCTTAGCCTTTCAGCACACATTGATTTAGTTATTATTAGCCTTCAGAAGAGACATAAACAGTTGGGTCCCGTAGCTCAATCCATCTATCGAGGTATCTATCCATCACCCAGCTGCTCATTATCTCCATCATCTAGGCTCAGGCACCAACAGATGTCACAGAAGACACCCCTGTAACAAGAAACTATTCTACCACAATCAGCTAACATGATTCATAACCACTAATATTTGGTCAAATATATTTCTTTTATTTTCTTAGGAATATGTTTCCAGCCATGCTAGCAGCACGACTAGAAGTAGTCCAAAAGGAAATATAGTGAATGCAATACCATGGTATTTTGTAAAAGCAGTATGAGTCCCCTTTTGCTCCAGCACTATAATAAGTTTTACACTGGTTTTAAAAAAAAAATATCTCAATAGAATGCAGCAGAAATGTGCTCTATGCCTGAAATATGGTCTGTGGTTAACATAAGCTTAATATATGAATTGTTAAGCTTTTACTTTGCTGACATTGCAGAGGTTGACATTAGATGTGATCATGTGAACATGAAAATCCATTACATTAAAGCCACATTGTGTTGCATTCTTGCATACTTTTCTGGCTACCTAGATCAGGTCAAACTAAGAGGAAAGGTTTTTGTAGAAGAGGTGAATGGGTGAAAATCAAATTACAAGTTACTGGTGACACTGAAGTCATGTGACAGTGGTGTATATTGTTTCTAGTATTAGCAGCTTAAGTGCTAGGTGTTTAAATGAGACTACAGAGATTGCTGGAGACATTAAATGCCATCACACTCAGCATAAAAACTCTAGTCTACCTTTACAGCCTTGTTGTGTTGTTTAAAGCTCTTGCAAACTATTGTATTCACAAGTAGACCAAGTCATGCTAAGATGAAGATGATAAGATGATGATGTTTTTTGTAGAAGAGGTAAAGTGTGTGGCATCAAGTTACAAGCTTAGTGGAGGTTAGTCAAGTCATGCAACCGAGGTGTAATGTTAGTGTTCTACTTTTGTTGATTGTGTATTCATTCATTCAGTCCTCTTGCACGGGGTGCGTCAAGCCAACCAGTCTCACCAGGTCCCTCCATCCTGACCGGTTCTGTGCCAGTTGCTGGGCCTAGTTCAGGGAAGTGCTGTACATCTCCAGGTCCCAGGCCACAACATCGAGCCAGTGGGTGCAATGGACCGCCCTCTGTCTCCTCCAGCCAGCTTGCTGGAGATTGAAGTCCATTATGGCCCGAGTAGGGTGCTCAGGAGGGAGACACAGGATGTGGCCATACAATCTGACTTGACACATCCGATACTCCTGAGAGCTCTGCTGTCAAGACCGTCAATCCTCGCTGCCACGGTGTTGTTAAGCGGCCAGGTCTCCGAACAGAAAGACTAACACCACTGAGGTATTGTAAATGTGGATCTTTGTCCGTTGGGAGATATGTTGGTGTTGCCGCAGGGGTCTCCAGGGGAACATCCGTCTTGGCTCCAGAAGGACACCCATCTTGGAGATTGTTGAGCCAAGATATTTGCATGTGGTAACAAATTGTGTTATTATTGTGTTATATTGGTTGTCAAGATTGTATATCCACTTCAGAAATCATAAAAGTAATGAGTTAAAATTATATTGCTGAAAAAACATGAAAATATCAAAAACCTTTGTTTGCCACAGAGCTTATTTGCCATAATAATCCAAAAGTGAATCGAAAAATCCTATTTGAGGGAAGTGGGGCGATGCTAATTTCTGGGTTAGACAACAAAAATATGTCATCCCTGCAGCACTATATAACGTTTGGGTAAATAATGAACTACATACAACAAATACTGCATTATTTTAATAACTCAAAAATTGGGTATGAGGCTGCTGGGTCATAGGTTGGATTGGATTTGACCTAACATACCTCCTAAGTCACGATGATTTGGAAATGTGACCTGAAATTGAGGTTTGTCATTTTTTTCAGCCACCATTTTTATGCAGACTATGACTTAAATGGACCCAAATGTCAACGTGTTTACTCCAGGATCTAACAGGAAACAGTAAGACGTAGAAACACAACATTACACCAGCCTATTATATAACCAGATAATTCATTTTTTCTTAGATCAAACTAGACAACAAGCTAGCTCACATTAGCTAGCATAAGCCTATTAACTGTTAGCGTATGCCAGCCTAACCCTAAAGCAAGCTATTGTGTGTTGTGACCTTGGTCTACATTACATAAAATGTGTGTCACAGCGTGTATATTACATAAAACATTCTTATATTATTTGTGGAAATTTTAAGTGAGTCTTCTAGCTAGCTTTCTCAGTGTTTTAAACTAGTTAGTTGTTTCACAAACAATGCATTGTTAACTCTGTGAGTTGCTAGTATTTTGGCAAAAAAAAAGCCAGTGAGTAGGGGGATAATGGTACATGCAGTTTTATACCACCTTTTTGAGTAGACAACGTAACCCAACACATTGGTTTATCACAACCAATGTCTGGCTTTGTCCTTATTTGACCCAGCACAGGGTTACTAAAATAAATATAGGGTTTTTAGAGTTTATAGTGATCCTTTGACTTTCCAATTCGTGTTATCATGAGATCCACATTTTTACCTAGGTCTACCAAATTCTCACACAGCTTTGACATTCCAGCTGGCCCCTTCTGTGTTTCAGTTTAGTACTAATTAGAAAATGTTTGTAACATGCCAAATTAAGATGGGGTACAAAAACATATAGCCTCTAACTGTAGATTATTTTATCATTTTGCACATCAGGTGGTTAAAAATCCTCTGACTTAATCCTTTGACTTAAGATCACCAGCAGCATTTTAGAGAAACAGCAGCATTGGCTGTAGCTAATGCATTCAGAGACAGATTACACATAGACTAGTTCACCTTCAGCTGTTTACGGGTTCAGAGTGTGTGAATAACTGCACGCTAGTTTCAAGGTGAAACAGTATGGAACACTGGTTAATTTGAAACAAAAGGCCACATTATAAGAGTCCTGTGTTGGTACAAATCCCACTTCATGTGTTTGGAGAACAGTGGAAGTGTATGTCTGGCTGTGCAGCACTGTGGGTCGGCAGCTGCCATCTTTACGCACCTAGATCCGCTGGATGTCTGGCAGCTTGATGACAGCCTGTCAACATCCAGTAGGTTTAATACTGAAAGGAAAAAAAAAAAACACAGATACAACAGCTTGCTGTTTCATGTCTTTTTAATGAGCGAGATGGTGAACAAGCTGTGTACAAGCACTGAGGAAAAGATCCCTCCCAGCTATCATTCCCTCTCTTATCTTAATGAATCAGTTGATTATCTGCAGTTATGACACCATCGCTTCTGCTATCTTAATCCATTCGTGCCCCCACAGACTGGGCCGCTATACTCAACACTGTTTACAATTAACAATCTGATATCATCTCATTGAAACTTATAGGCCAGGAGAGGTGTGGGTGTGATTCCAGAGGCTGAATTTGCTCTGTTCTCCAACCTTTTTTTTTTCTTCTAAGAGAAGAAACGTGCAGCAAAACGGACTAGATTTACAGCTATTGATTAAAGGATGGTATACCAAATAGATGTGGCTGTAAACAAATTATTGTGGTGTCGCAAGGAGTTATGGATCCCTGCATCAGATTATTTAAAGCCCTAAAAGGTCGGAATGATGATTATGATAAATGGCGCTGAGCTGGATAGATAATCTATTCTTAATTATGATGAAATTGAATATGTTTGGGAGGCATTACACGCCGGCCCGTGGCCTTATAAGATGCTATTAATGGAGGGAGAGTGAGCGAATGAAAGGGCTTTGTTTTGTTGGGAAACAGGTCGACAGCCTTTCAAACACTGTTAGATGTGATGGGCTGTGATCTGCTGAGAGCTGCCTTTTCTCCCCATAGCTGAGAAATGGAAATGCTCGGGATTAGTTTTGTCCCTCTGGGTAACGTCATCCAATTCACTGTGATCATACATGTGTTTGTGTGGGGTAATTGTTATGCACTGAGTGTGTTGGAACCTACGAGGCCCATATCCGATCCAGAGAATGTCTCTTATATGGCAGAGCAAAATTATTCTCATTTGGATCTTGATTAAATAAGTAGTCTAACTGAAAATAATGAATGAAATAAGATCACATGCAGTGTCTCAGAGAGGTTTTAACAGCATCCAGCTTTTAATGATTTTTTTCCTGTGATTATTAACCCTTTACACCCGACTGATTGTGTTTTTGATCTTTAACCAGAATTTTAGGTCACAACTTACTAGGCCTGGGTATGGTCAAATCATTATTTCTAAAGGTTTATTTTTGGTCTTGGTCTTGACTTAAAGGTGAAGAAACTAGATGGATAAAAAAAAGTGCAAATAAGATGCAACAAAATGACATAAAAGACCAAAGCGATGTAACAAGATGAAAATGATGTAAGACACCTTTTTATGAACAACAACAACATTAAATCAAAATTTACAAAATATGAGCAATCTGAGTTTCAACAAGACAAAAATGGCATAAAGTTCTTATTAAACAACTCAAAAACAGGGCATAAGAAGGTCAAGCTTTTCTTTATGGTCAGAACACTTTCCAACAGCTGACAATGTAAACAAAATGAACCCTAAAGACCAAAGAGAAATGTGAATCACGACAATGAGAATCACCATTATTGCAGTGTATTTTAATAGTTTGTTTCCCCCGCCCATGAGTTACAGTGAAACCCAACCTTAACATTATGTTTTATTATTATTACAATCATTATTATCTTTACAAGCCCACAAATGAATAGGGCTGGTATCACCACTGATTTCCAGAATCACTTTGATATGAAGGAGTCTTTCAAATAAGTAATGCTTTAAATTATACAAGAAACTGTAGCCTGGTGCATTATTAAGAAATATGAATATTTACGTTAAGAATTGACCAGAATAAGAGTTGAACACTTTTTTCACAAGGACCACATGTGTTCCAGTGAAGGGGCACAGTGAAAATGTATCAAATAATCTGTTTTTCCTAAAGAAAGGCATGCAAATGAGACATTTACAATAATTTCTACAATAATGTCTGGTTAAAATTATATATATCCAATAATTATGTAATTATTTCTAGCCTACTTTAAACTCTATCATGCCTTCATAATAAAGTAGTCCTTAGGTTTTTTGATAGAATTTTAAAAATCTGTCTATGTGGAAATGAATGAGACATTGTTCTGATCGTATCATCTAATTAATATCATAATGCTGTAGTTGAACAACAAGTAAGGAAGGACAGATGCCTATGGATTTAAAGAAAGGATAAAAACAATTAACTCTGTGGTTTCTGAGGTTATGTGGTGCACTTGAATACAGCATGAAGTCTCAGATTTCATAGTTTGCAAAATGCAACTGAATGCACCATAAAGAGCCTGTCCCTGTGTCAAACTGTGACCTGCATCTGGCACATGGTGTTCATTTCACACCCTAGTTGTAATACTTTTTATTGTATAACCTTTGGAAAACTCATATACTGTACAATAAAAACTGCTCTCATCATTAAAGACAGCTAATTTGACATCACATTCCCAGTGACCTTGGTGTCCTTGCTGATAGCTACAGTCCTGCAAATGGACATCAGACACATTCTGTTGCATCAGCATGTCTCTGTTTTGTACTGACAGCAGTGTCCATGACACATTCCATAAACTGCTTTTGAAATCCTGTGACATATACCTTTAATAGAAGCACAGCTCACACTTTACTATGAGCAAGAGTCTAATATTCAACATCTTTGAAGTTTGTTTAAAAATTAAAAAGCAAAAATCGTAAGTTCAGTTGGATGTGTCGACTATCCTCGCATCAGAATCTGTTCATGCAGTTTTCTCAGTTACTAGCATAGTGTATAAAGAGCTGTGACACACATCTGGATTATACAAACCACGGCAGGAGCAGGACTTTAAAGATGAAAGGTTTCCTCATTCAGAAGTTGTATTAGGTTGTTCCATCCACATCTAGGGTGGAGGAAAGTATAACGTAAGACTAGTTGAAGGAACATTAGGAGAGTGACAGCATTTGAGAGGAAATTTATTGCCAGTATTAATCTCAAAACAATCAGGTGACTTCAGAGAGGGTCAAAACAACAAACAAAACAACCCTAAATGGAAACCAAAAATCACCTTTAACCTAACCATAAGAGAGAAAACAAAATGTACAAACCTACAACTGAACTTCCTAACAACACAGGGAAAACAGGAGAAAAGATAGACAGAAGACAAAAATGGCAGCTCTCTCCTACAACATAAACTGGCAAACAAGGAATATATGATTTGAGAACAAACAAATGACTACGAACCAAATTTTCAAATGTGATTAGTCAACTAAAATCATCTGATTAACAAAAAATAAACAAAACAGACTAACAGAGGTAAACGACAAACGGAAGTGCAAAAAGAGAGAAGTCTGTCCATGAAGCTCCCTTATGTAGTTGGATGAGGGTGATTGGCTGCAGGCTCACACACCAGCCAATAGGAAGGGAGCTACAGGAAGCAGCAGGGAGGAGGCAAACACCAAAATCTAAGGAGCAGCACAACCAGTACTACACACATACATGACCCACAGTGGGGAATGTGACAGGTATTTCAAATGATCAAATGTATTACATCCCTACATAGCCAACTGGACACATTATGCCAGTTGTGAATTGAATTTAAAGTTCATTCTAAATTTACATGAACAGTGTTCTGTTCATCTGACAGATCATAAAATACAACATTAACTCTAAATAATGCACACATCATATTTTACCCAGATCTATTTAAAATGATGGCTCCAAGGTGAAAATGTTTCATTTTGTTAAATGCCTGTCCTCTCTCCTTGAGGAGTCGAGGTGAGGAGTCGAGGAGGTACAAATTGGGAAATGAGAGGAGGGATCTGTCAAGCTGGACAAACCCTCTTATAGATTTGTGTGGACACTAGTGTTGTAGTACACACACCACAACTGCAGGGATACCACTAAACTGTGTGTGCATTGTCTGATATTTGTGTTAACATCATTACTGTGATTTCATAACATGGCAATTTGTCATTTTTGTAGAAGAAGCTGTGTCTGTCTGGAGGAGATAAGCCAACTCTTCTGTAATGATATCTGTCAACCTAAACCACAAAGAGTTAATCTGTAACAACAGGACCAAAAGAAAACAGACAGTGTGTAATTCTGCAGTGAAACGCTTTGTGTGACTAACCCTACTGTTTGTACTGTGGCACACATCTTTCACATTTCCACTGGAGTTAACCCTGAAGATGGTTGTTCGATCAGTTTTATGGCCCAAAAATGAACTGGTTTGGCTATATCATAATATATGACTCATATTCTTGAGTAACTTGAGTGACTCTGTCTCAATACACCCTGGTCTTATTCATGGCTTGGTTTCAGTTGAAGTCGTCTTGACTACAACGCTAATGGGTCCATCGGAAAAAACAAAATCCAAACATTTTCAAATTGCACTAAAACGCATCCTGTCATTCTTTATAAAGTCCACAGATGACACATGTGGGTAGTGACTGTCATATGCATGTACATAGAATAAATAACTGAAATAGCCCAGGGTTGAGGTGTCAATCAGGCGTCTTTACGCAGAGCAGTGTGTGGTGTCACATGTTGTTCAATCCACCTGCTAAGAAGTGGATTCATATCCTAAGGACATGCACCTGATGAGACTCTGTCACATAACATGTAACGCAGAGTCAAAGACAAAGCAAAGCAGAAGAGTATGTCGGCTTTGTCAATGTTCACTCCTGTCTCTATGCATGAATTATGCATAGATATATGGAAAGGCATTATGTGTTATCAATGTGGCATCTGTTTGCTCTGCAAAGCTATTGGTTTCTAAAGTTGTGTTTCACTGCGTGATGTGTGGTATGATAATTTGCAGTTTTGCTTTTACATACAACGAGTCAAAGAGCAGACTCTGAATAAGCAGTTTATGTTACTGTAAAACACAAAAACTCACCCACAGAGCACCTGTTGGCTTGATAACTTACCGATCATCCGTTGTCAAATTTGTCTGGGGAAATAATGTTTATGTTTTGCAAAAGACGAGTATTATTAATGTTCCCAAGTTTGCAACTGGTGTGTCTTTCAGCTATAAAAGCAAACATCACGTCATTTTCATCACCCTTCATTGTAACGTTAGCTGCATATCCCAAATTCATCCCAAAATGAGACTATGGCAGGCACCACAGTCTATATATTTCATGTGTAACACTAGATGGTGTTTATATATTAATACTGTTTATAATGAAAACACATTGTACCTTATTGCTTGCTGGAACAGTGTTGAGTTTTACATTTTCACTGGGCTAAACAAAGGTGCTTCAGTTTGTTGTTTTTGCACCAGCTGTTCTGTGGTAGATTCATAGACTATGTGTGCATGAAACTGCATTCTTCTCCTTGGAACCAATGAACTGCCTCTGCGATATGTGTTACAACAAGTCTAATATTAAGAACTTGACTCAAAGTCAGTACTGAATTGAAAAGGAAAGAATAGTTCATTCAAGATGTTGAAAAGTAAAACATTGAAAAAATGTCCCAGGATCAACGCTGATTTGTTGATATTTAATTCAAGGTTAATGTAACTCAAATACTGGGTTAAGACTACCGGTTCACAGGTTAGATTGGTTTGATTTAATATTGGGTTGAAAATAATGACCTAGTACATAGATTTGGAGATAAGACATGGAACTGCACAGACCTTCACAACAAGAAGGACCTGGGTTTGGTCCCTGGTTGGAGCTGGGCCTTTCTGTGTGGAGTTTGCATGTTTGTGTGAGTTTCTCTAGTCATGAAAAACATATGCTAAGTTAATATGATAATGGAATTTATTTCATGGGTAGAAAATTGAACCCAACATGCTGCTTTGTAAGAACCCAAGTCTTGGGTTTGTCCACATTTACACCAGCACAGAGTTATTGGAATAAACCAAACCGGTTTACTTTTAACAAATCGGTTTTACAGTGTACGGTTTTAAATTTTGAAGACATTTCTTTTGTATGTTTTTGAAGAAATGATGATTCAATGTACAGGTGTTGTTCAAATTTCAACATTGGAGGCCAGTCATATGGCGGCTAGGTAAAATATGACACTACTGCTAATATGCACCCAGTGCTTATTATGAACCAACTCCACAAAGTGAATTTGATCAAATTCAGTCAAAATTTACAGGATGGAAATGTGACAACAAGCTGAGAGGATGCAGCAAGAACTATTTCAAATACAGCAGCATGCAAGCAGTGTTGATCACCCCTGCATCACATTGAAGTTGAGGGGTTTCCATTGTGGTCATGTAGATGTCTTCAGGTCTGGCTGGATATGGCAAAGATGTAGCTACATTTATATTGTATATTCAAACCAAAATACAGACTTCCTACTGCTTTTTTGTGCATCTTGACATGTTTCATGTGCCTACCAAATTGTGTGTGTCTAGGTGAAATGTAGGGGTTCTACTGAGGCATTGTTCTACATAGATCATATTAGATGTGTTCAGGCTGGGACTTTTATCAAGCATGAGTCATTTTGGAGAAATTGGAGAATAACATCCGAGTTATAACAGTTTCCTGTTTCAAGACAAAACATCGAAATTTGCTGCATTTCAACAGCAACAATGTTTGTTTACAGAATTATTTTTTTTATTTTTACATACCTTTTCGTCAAAAAGGTCTGTAGATGATACTAGTTGATTGAATCAATGATAAAATATAATGAGTAAAGCAAAGAAGCAAAAATGAGGGTAAAAATAAAAATGTCAGACTTCCTTTTGGGTTGAGGTCATGTGACCAGTAGACTGTTTTGTAGGTCTAGGTGTGATGCACGTGCTTCAAATTTCATCCATGTAGCTGAAACTTGGAGTGAGCAGTGGACAGCGAGCTGTTTGTCATGTCCAGAATGAAATTTGAATTTTTTTCACCATGTCTTATGTGTGTGTCAGTATTTTTGACTTTCATACTCACTTAGGCCTCCAAAAATGTGAACGTTTTGGGACTGAGAATAATCCTTACAGTTTCGAGTAATTCCATGTGTGATGGATGGACAGATCCTGAAAGTCACAGTCACAACAACACAGGAATAGACTACAATCAGAGAGGGAGAGCTCTGCACCATCCATGGGTTTTGCATATTATTGATGTTGCCGTAGAATATATGCATGCTATACAGAGCATATGTATGCTCAGATTTGTGTGTATTTTGTCATCATCACATGTATGGAAAATTGTGCGCATGTGTCTTTAAGCATGAATGTGCTCTTACTCAAAGCATGAAATAATTTGTGATCAACATCAAAGTGGGTCTTTATTTTTCTTATCTGTTGCCTACAGGCCTCTAATTATACATTCACGCCTTCCTGCAGCAGGCAGCAAAGTTGGGAATTCAATTTTCTCTCCTCAGAGCAACACATATATTCCCAGTGAGATGGAGGACGTGTTTCGGAAATAAAAAGAAGCCGTCACTCCATTCTATGTAAATTAGCCCACGATGCTATGAAGAATGGCAGTCCCTTGATGTGGAGAGATGCCACATGAGAAAGACCCTGTACCCCCAAAGGCAACGCCACTTTCAAGGACAGCAACAAAAACAGGAACGACAGCAAACCTGATCAACTAAACCTGACGACAGCTGTGAGCTAAACTGGAACACACTTTTTCCTCTCTGTCCTCTCTCTTCCTAGGTATCTGACTTACAGTAAATAAAATATGACTGACATTTGGACATAACAGACAAAGGGATGGTCAGAAACACAAAATAAGCTTTAAGATAGATACTCTAAGACGCTTCCCTAAGATAACTTCAAAGTATTGGTTTAGGTTTTTTATGGAGCTAAATCCAGGCCAAAAGTGTTTTTAATTAAACAATAAAAAAAAGTTTAACTGAAAAACTAAAAGTTGAAAATGACACTTTTAGTTGTGATCTTGAACTCTAAAAAATACTACAATATATTCAAAATAAAATTAAGTGTAGGACAGTTTTTTTCAGTTAAAATATAATTTTGATTCAATTCTGAACATTTTTTGAATACATTTATTTTCAGATTTCATTTTAATACATATTTTGATATTTGAGGTGTTATTTTTTTCAATTGCAAATTTTATTTTTTCAGTTTCAGATCTGTATTTTTCAGTTTTCAGCTGTATGGCCCTGACCTAGCACAGGGGGGCATGGCCTCTTGTTATCTTCATTCACAGTTCTGCCTGAGAGTGGGAAATGTGACATTGAATAAATAAATAGACTTCAAGTGTCACAATCACATATTAATGCTTTGTCAGCTGTCCTGTTGGAAATGAAAAAACATTTTCAGAATTGCATCAAAATTATATTCAAACTGAAAAAAACTTGTCCTACACTTACTTTTATTTTGAATACATTGTAGCGTTTTTCAGAGTTCAACATCACAACTACAAGTGTCAATTTCATCTTTTAGATTTTTCAATTCAACTTTCTTTTTTATTAGCTCCATAGTTTCTGAAGTGCATTCTTTATATTCTATAGATTTCACCACGTGCCAAATGTGTCTCGTGCTGTCCTCAATCTACTGCAGGTCTACTGCACTACAAACAAAGCAACAATTGGCATGCACATGAATCAGGGTATGACACCATCACTTTCTAATCTCTTCATTTTCCCTATCCATACACATACACACAAAGAGGAGTTTTTCAAAATCACAGTGTGTGTGTGTGTGTGTATTTGTTTGGGGCTGGGGAGATGTTTTAATGTATAATGAACCTAAATAAGCTGGATCATATACATTTCTCTTACAACTCTTACAACATACAACTCTTCCACAGTTTGTCAAAGTCTTGTCAAGTCAAAGTGTTTCTGCAGCTCTTCATACATACATGGTGTTGCATTGATGTTTCCGTCTTATATGGAACTTTACTTTACTTGTGGTTCCCAGGGTTTCTAAATCTAGACTGGGAGGCAGAGCCTTCAGTTATCAAGCTCCTCTCCTGTGGA
>JAPQRN010000012.1:50849-65174 GCA_037367275.1 Coranthus polyacanthus
GCCCATAGTTTACATCGTAGCTCTGTTAGCTTAGCTCTGTTTTTAGACAGAAAACAGCCACAGTAAAACCACTCATCGCCCCCGTTTCACCTACAATTTGTGTCGTCAACAGCTGCACTAAAGATCTGTTTTGAATCATCCGAACCAGGTCAGAACTGTCACAGTTTAGTCTGAACCGTGGATCAATAAACGGCAGCGACACAATAAGATCACATAGTAACTTTAAACCTTCATGAGCTTCAGGATCAAACTCACCAGTGGAGAAGAAACGATGACGTTTCAGCATCAAACTTCATTCTTTCACTTTAGATTTGAATATTTTAAAGTAGAATTTTCATGATATAAATGTCCATGTTCATGTCTTTTTCTGACAATGTTTCCTTAAAATGTAACCTGAAGAAACTACATGTCCTTCTGGTTTGTACAATATCCTGCACGTGTTCCCAGCTGAGGTTAAACGTGGACACATTCCATCTTGTTTGCTCTTTTTCCAGGCAGCACGTACTCTCCTCGTGATGTCAAAAGCACCAATAAATAAACCAATAAATAAATTAAATCTACATATTATAGCTTTGGAGAAAACGCAGACTGTAGCACCATCGTAACCCAATGCACAGCAAGCCTTATCTACTTCGGGAATGGATGCTCCAACAGGTTATTAGAAGTATAACAAACAATCTTTCTCAATGTAAACTGTCTAAAAACACACAGGGTCAAAGACAGTTAGAAATACATCTGATGTTACATTGCACTTTGCTGTATTTCGTGGTAAAATCACAACACACAGCAGGATTATAAACCGGTGAACTGGTTTTGAAGTGTCCCCTCTGACGTTTGTGTCTTTGCAGCATCTGTCCTATGGTAACGGCAGTCTCCATGTAGATGCAGCCTTCCAGCAGACTCTATGGAGTGTGGCTCCCATCTGTTCTGGCAGTGAAGTAGCTCAAGGTACAGCTGTTTCCTTGGTTTCCTTCAGCCTCCCTTTCTTCCTGTTCTTGTGTTCCTTTGTATCTCTTTCCTTTGGATTTTTACCTCTCAACTTCCATTTCTAGACACATTAAAAGCGCTATGTTTACATGTGAAATTATATTTTTGTCTGTATAATATATTCTGTCTGTTCATACATCTGATCTCATGAACACGATATCTCAGAAACACCTTGAAGGATTCTTTTCAAATTTGGCACAAACACTCACTTGGACTCAAGGACGAAGTGATTAGATTTTTGTGGCCGAAGCTCAGCGTCACTGTGACCAAACAAAACATATTTCTCTCCATAACTCATGAATTCAAATGCTAATTATCCCAGAATTTCACAGACATAAACTCCAAAAAATACACATAATCCCATGGTTTTAGTACTTAGTGTAGACAGACATGGACGAAACTCAGTGACTATTATATAACTCATATAATGAGGGAAGGAGAAAGTCATGACATAGTATTTAGGATATATTGAATTTTTTTCTTCCTATACTGAAGTAATCTTTAAAACAAACGAAATGGAAGTAATTTAGAATAATTTACTGACCTGCAGGTTCTAAAGGCTGTAAATCCATCATCTGTCAGGTTATAATTAGCGAGTATCCAACACAACTCACTGCAAGCTTTTTCCACCAATCACAACACTGTAAACAGTGTAAAACTAGTTAAATATGATTAATATTTCCTGCCAAGCAGCTGCATTCTGCCGTTGTGTTCATGGAGTTCCAGATTTCAACCATCAGTCCTCAGTGAGTCCTCTTGGAGATAAGGACACATGATGCATGTGTGCGGTGCGTTCAAGTACGCTGATAATAGGCTAATTAGACCTGCTATGACATTGTAGCAGTAATTCTGGTTTGAAGATGCAGGTGTTTGTGCCTGGTCCGTCCTCTCTTCCCGTCCTTCACCTTCTTCTCTCTGTTGTTCACACCTCTCTGTCACCTTTCCCTCTGTCATTTATTTTCTGTCCTTCCTTTCTGTCTCACCCCCCCGTCCTCCCTCTGACTCTCACATCTGCAGGTTTCCTGATAGGAGGGGACGTCCTACGCCTCCTTCACGGTCACATGGATGAGTGTCTGACTGTTCCATCTGGAGAACACGGGGACGAGCAGAGGAGGTAAGAGCAAGACTTACATCTGGTTTTGTTTAGGGTGGTTTGTCTGCTCCGAGGCTTGACGCTCATGAGACAACAGACATATCGCTTAAACGGTAGGGTTTGGAAACAGCAAAACATTTACAGTTTAAAGGCTGATCTTTGGGCCTGAGTGGAAGTTGGAGAAACCAGACGGTTGTCAAGATAAAATATTTGTTCAGCATCAAACTATACATTAGTAGAATTAAGTAAAACAACGAAACATTTTCTGTGTTTTAACTAACAATGTAAACAAAATAAAGCTATGGAGCCAAAAAATACAGTGTTGAACTGCAGTGAACAGTACAGGACGCTGTGATGCGTTAATGTTTGTAAGTCAAGACATGTATTAATAATGCTTCAACGAACACAGTGTCATGTAAAATCAGTCTTTCTTATATAGACGTCCCGGCGCTCCTTCAGCCTCCAGTTCAGACCATTAGACGCACAGTATCCAGCGTCTGTTGTCAGGAAACCGAGAGCCTGCAGGGAGAGAAAGAAGCAACTCCCATTACAAATGGAGCTCTCTGCTGTGACCAAGATGAAGAGAATGATGAATAATTATAGTCTGAAGATTTTCCCCAAAGGCACAGCCATGTTGTTAAACAATGCTGGTGAGAGTGACTACCTGCGGAGGTTTCATACTGTAAGGCTGAATCATCCAGGTAGTAGAATATACAGACTGAACAAAGTCAGTTTATTTCAGCTGTAAGGGAGTAAAGCGCTTATATAACACACACATAACAAGAGAAAACAATGTCTCCAGCTTTTTGAGAATGATCATGAACTGTCATTCGACCTATTTTATCTCCAAAGATTATTTTTCTTCTTGAAAATGAATCACATTTTTACGGGATTAAACATACTCAAAAACTTAGCGAAATGGCTCAGTTGCATCCTTCAGTTGCACCTGCATGAGGTTTCACTTAGACCTACTTAAATTCAGTAGTCACGTGTATCAGGTCCAGATGCACACAAAAGCCTCCTGGACCCAACAGGAAGTCCACTATTTAGATTTGAATATGCAGTTTCTTCCTCATTTTCGCCATTTTCCGCTGTGGTATTTTAAATATCACCTCTGTATAATTTCATGAATTAATCCCCCACAGGAGTTTTCACTTAGACCTACCAACAGGATGTCCGCCATTTTGGTTTGAATATTAAGTTTTTGTCTGGTTTTTGACATTTCAACAACATCAACATCCAAAATGAGGCCAGTCCTTAACGTGGATCCTCACTGCTTGCTTTAATGTCTAGTTCGTAATTCATAAAAGGCTGGCTGTTCTGTGTATATGCTGTATATGTGTGTTAAAATGATTTATCCAAAGGTGTGGCTGTATGATTTTTACCCCCAGGTCAGTGCACTACGAGGGGGGAGCAGTGTCCAGTCATGCCAGGTCCTTGTGGAGGCTGGAGACACTAAGAGTAGTGTAAGTAAAACACACAATGTACACACACCAACATCCATCAGCCGCCGGATGAATAATGCACTCACACCACAAACCGCTATACTTATTCACTACACAAAAATAGATTTGCACTCTTTGTATGTTTTATTCTGAACACAGGTTATTTTTGCCTTCACGCTGCTGGTGTTGAGGATTCCTTATTGAGTGTAAAACAGTGGTGACTGTGGGCAGCATACATTACAACTTCTACTCACAGCGTGTGCATCCGCAGCCTTTATACGTGGCTTTCCAGTAGTTGCTAAGTAACAGCAGTATGACGACCTGATAGTAAGGTTTAGGAATGGTTTCCAGGTTGACAACCTTCTGCTGACTCAGTTCTTACCATATTTTAACACTTTAGGATGCAGGGGATTCGTCCTGCTCAGTATTTAGGATATGTGCATTTGTCCCACCCAATAAAACACGAAAGAGGCAGAGGACTTTTATTATGAAAGATTACTACAACGTTACCCATAGTCACAACAACGCGATGCTTTTTTACTTTCTTAATATGAATGAGAATTATGAGCTCCTATAAACACTGACTCTCTTGAGTCAAACATAATTCTCCACCGTTTTAATAAAGTCTCATTCTTTAACAGATTGGATCAGTCTTTTAATCAGTCCTTGTCCCTGTACGTGGACGTGAGTAGGTGCCACTTGCACGTTTGAACTGAATTTAGCGGACTGAATTTCCACCATAAAGTCATACAAAAGGCACACGTTGGTGCATAAAAATGAAGGTAAGTGTTTGATGCTCAACATCCACAACGAAGAGCCTCAGACCCTTGTTTAACGCATCGACCGCAGCGTTTAGTGGAAACCTATGCACATGATGTTCATTAATATGCTAATATTAAAACTATCTACTACTAAAAACCATCTTCTCATCTGAGAAGGTAAGTTACTGTAACCTGTATAGTGTGTTAAATGTTGAACTATTCCATTAGTATGACGTTGCTTGATGCTCCTCAGATTGAATACCACTTTATTTTTTAGTATCTTTAATTGTAGTTTTGGTTTAATTTGTCCTGGTTTTTAGATTTTTGTGATTTATTTTTAAAACAGTGTACCCATATGTGGTCGTAATATCTGAAACCCAGCATCATACGTCTACATTAGAAACCTTTGACTGGTTTCTCTGGTAAACTAGATTAGATTCCACAAATCTAAAAGTCGTGGTTTGTGGTGTAGACCTGGTCTGCGTTACAAAGGAGACCTCGTCTCCTCTTAAAAAGACATGAGCTTCCCTGAAAAGACGATTTGTGAGATATTGACAATGTGCTATTTTTGCCATGCATTTCTATTTTTCTGCATCTTCTTCATCATGAATCACACTTAAGACCAGGCTATTATTGATGTATGAATAATGCATGATGGTGATTCATCACTAATTCACTCAGTGCAAGAACCTGCATATTCATGTTCTTACAAATAAGAATAATGCTAAATAAAAGCTAAATCAAATTATTTATATCGGTCATTGTGGCCAGATTTTACTACTTTTCGTCTCCTTTCTTATTCTTATCTCATAATTATTTAAAGAAAATACAAAATCGAGGGTTTTACAACTGTTGTATCTGTCGTTTGACCACAAAAAAAAGTGAAAAAGTGAGTTCCCCGTTCGCTGACGAATGCAGCATAAGGACGGTAGGGGGGACATCTGTGTGGAGTGGCATCGGACGGTGTGTGCGCCAGAGCGGATGAACATTAGCCTTCAGGCGTCTAATTCAGATTCAGCTTCTGCAACATATTTTACATTCTAGAAATATTTGACCCCGGCTGCTGTACATCATTTAAAGCTGTATTCAGGATTTTCCATCCAGTTGGAGGGCAACAAAAACAAGTTATGAACACAACACAAACATATTAGCACCTGCTATGGTTGTGTTAAGCTTCTGGCAGACACAGACAAACATTAGCATTCCTTAGGAGTTATATTCATGCTCAACCGATGAATATTAGACCAATATAAATATAAATGTCAGGCTCTTTAATTGCTAATGCGCGGTGTTCACCAGCTAGATGCTAACTGCTGTTGCTAGCTAGGACACACAGTTAGCGCATGTATCTCGCTGAATAAACGTCCGACTTCAGGCGTCTAATTCAGCTTCTGCAACATACTGTACGTTCTATGAAATTTGACCCCAACTGACATACATCATTTAAAGCTGTATTCGTGATTTTCCATCCAGTTGGAAGGCAATAAAAACAAGCTATGAACCCAACACAAGCACATTATCAGCTGCTATGACTAGCATGTTAGCAAAGAGTCGCGTTAAACTTCTAGCAGACACAGTTAGCATTCATTAGGCGTTATAGTCATCCTCAGCTAATGAATTTTAGTCAAATATTGACTCTTTCTGTAGCTCTTTTGGATCTCCACAATATATATAAAAAATAAAATATCAGAATGTTTATTTGCTAAGCGCTCCACTGTGTTCACCAGCTAGTCGCTAACTGTTGTTGCTAGTTCCTAGCTGCTAACTAGCTGCTAATCCTGTGGCTGTTAATTACTCATCAGAAAAATACATGAGTGTACTTCTTCTCTCCTGGAATACTACACTGCCCCGTGTTAATTCAAGTAAACGTAAGTTATGTGTAGTTACTGTGTATGAATCAGACAATTAATAATGCTTTGCTGTATTTTTAAAGAACTTTGCAGCTCTTCAAACTACTACCGTACAATAACACTTTGCTGTAGCCGCGTGTAAAGCTGTGAACTGCACAGTGTGTGTTTCGTATTGTTTCAACTTCTCACATTATTATTATCATTATCATTATTATTATTGGCCACTCATCCCAGTTCCATGTTGTGATCTGTGACTGTCACTGCGTGTTCAGGTGGAGCGGGAGTCACATCCGCTGGGGTCAGCCGTTCAGACTGAGACACGTGACCACAGGAAAGTATCTGAGCCTGATAGAGGACAAGTCTCTGCTGCTGATGGACAAAGAGAAAGCCGATGTGAAGTCCACAGCCTTCTGCTTCAGGTCCTCCAAGGTAACGTCACAGCGTCGTCCACAACCCTCTGTGGAGGCTGTGGTCGTGCAACACATCACCATGAAAGAGAAAAAAAACGTGTTTGAATGGATTGAAAGACTTACCCTGTAATTCTTCACTGTCTGGAGTCGTCATTATCTCTTCAGCAGCAGCGAAATAACACGTTACACAAACGCACAAGTGATCTAAAAGACAGACAGACGCTAAGGATTAAATAAATGCACTAGCCTAGCAACACTAATGCTACAAACAACCCATAATGCAATGCTCTTTGTAAAATACGGTATTTACTAGGGCTGGGTATCGTTAAAAGTACTGGTACCTGGTTCTTTGTATCTCCAAAAACACAGTCATATTGGTTCATTTTCTGACCACCAGCTTTTTAAATTTCATCTCTAAGAAGTTAGGTTTTGAGATCATTTTCAGACTCGAGCACTGACTCGAGAACAGAAGAAGTGAATTCAAAACTGCAAAACTTAAATGTGTTTGTTTATCGTGTGGCCTTTGTCTGTTCAACTGGTGTAACTGAAAGTTGTCGTTCTCCTTCAGGAAAAGTTGGACTCCGGTGTGAAGAAGGAGGTGGACGGGATGGGCGTTCCTGACATTAAGTACGGTGACTCCGTGTGTTACATCCAACACGTTGACACCTGTCTGTGGCTCACCTACCAGACCGTCGATGCCAAGTGTGCACGCATGGGCGGAGTACAGAGAAAGGTACCGTATCCGTTATCTCCTTTAATGTAACCAGTGATGGAATGGAACGTCGAGAGATAAAGACATTAACACCAGAGACTAGGACCCTTCTGGAACAGCAGGTGTATCAACGCTGATAATAAATCAAAAGGTCGTTTGACAGTTTCAGAGACAAAATGAAAGGATTAAACCGTAAGAGCCGTACTGGGCTAATATTTGGATTAAGGACTTACCGTTTGATTGTCAGGCGGACTCTTTCTTTGCGTTTGTCAAAGAGTATAGAAGCATCAATCTTTGCTTCTGTTCTACAAACCCTATTTCCAGAAAAGTTGTGACATTTTGTTAAATGCAATTAAAAACTAAATTCTGTGATTCGTTAATTCCCTTGAACCTTTATTTAACTGACAAAAGCACGAAGAAAAGATTTTTTTTTTCAATGTCTATTTTTTTGTACTTTTTCAATATATTTTAAAAAGTATAAAAATATGATCAGATTTAATTTTGCAGTTTACAAGTTTACCTACGCCCAGAGTCAATTTATTAAAGTTTTTACAGATTTCTCTTTCTTTCTGTAATCTCAGTCGCTCAACATGATGTGAAAGTAGAGGTCGGTGTTTGGTTTTTTTGGAGTAAACCTCTTGAATTTCAGGCCATCATGCACCACGAGGGCCACATGGACGACGGACTGACGCTGTCTCGTTCACAACACGAGGAGAGCCGCACCGCCAGAGTCATCCGCAGTACGGTGTTCCTGTTCAACCTCTTCATCAGGTGGATTATCACACACAGACACACACCGACGCATAACATCAGAGGTGATTTTACAGCTTTAGACGATATGATGAACGATGTGGTCTAAGAGGCTCAGTAAAACTGTCCACATCAATAAGTGCACACTCCGACACACAGGTAGTTCAATCTCTGCTCCTGCCTCATGTTGTTACACATCACTTCAATAATGTACAGCTCATGAGACAGCTCACTTTTCCACTTCTTTTAGGCTGAAACACTATAGCTTTACCTTAAAGTTTGACATGTTGTCAGTCTCATTTCTGTTCTATTTGTAGATGTAGGGCTTCCTGCTCCGTCACGTTTCTCAAAGTGAGGAAATAGATATTAACACTTCACATAATCTGGCTGAAAGTCAGAAACATTTCTGTAAGAACCTGAAGGTCCAATCATCACTGAAGGACCTGAGGAGACACCAGATTTCTCTTTGGGGTCATCTGTTTACTCATGACATGTAAGCAAAGTGTGTTTGTGAGGAATGTTAAAAGCTGGAAAGTCCACATGAAAATGTGTTTTCGTTAAAGAATAACGGGTCATTTATGCGGCAAACTGAGGCCACAATGTCATATAAAGGATGAGGCAAAGCAAAGTGTGGTAATAAACCAGAAGATGTGGCTGCAGTGTGCGTCGAGTACAATTAAACACCAGCAGCTGTATAATGATCAGACAAGTCAAAGTGACATTGAGATTTATTACACAAAACATCCATCCTTTAGGACTAGAATTCCCTCCTGAGGGCAAACAGCAGTAAATGATCAGAGAAATTCACCGTGAACACGATGATTCCACGTTCGTGAATTAGTAAGAAATACGGAGGAAAACGAGACCAGCTGCAGTCATCCAAAACGAAGAGAAACGCTGACCGCTCTGGAGCGAACACGAGGTCAGATACTGATAGGATCTTAATTGAAAGTGAATATGCACCGTTTAATGTACCCGGTCCACATAAAGCATGAAGCATGCTGTGTTTTTACTGCATTGCTCGTAAATATTGGAGTGTGCCTCGATAGAGAAGAAGAGTTCTCGCCGGCGTGTCTTATTTAAAGCGAGAAGGAGTCAGAGGTTTTATCGTACGAGTTGATCAGATTATTCTCGTGTCTGTTTGCGTCAGGGGTCTGGACACGCTGAGGAAAAAAGGGAAGAGCTCCACTCTCGATCTCCCCATAGATTCAGTCAGTCTGAGCCTGCAGGATCTGATCGGCTACTTCCAACCACCTGACGATCACCTGGAACACGAAGACAAGCAGAACCGACTGAGAGCTCTGAAGAACCGACAGAACCTGTTCCAGGAGGAGGTGGGGAGGGAGTGTGTGTGCATTTAAACCAAGTAAATTCATTCAGTGGGAGAGTCATTTTGAATGGTCCGTCTGTCTGTAGGGGATGATCAGTCTCGTGTTGGAATGTATCGATCGACTGCACGTCTACAGCAGTGCAGCTCATTTTGCTGAGGCGGTGGGAAGAGTAGCTGGAGAAGCCTGGAGCTCCATCCTCAACTCTCTTTACCAACTACTGGGTATTTATACACACATATACACATGCAAACATTTAAACAACCTCCATTTTACTTCAAATTGTATTTCAAACTCGTCGTCTTTGTTACGTCTGGTTTGTTGTCCCTTCACAGCTGCTCTGATCAGAGGCAACAGGAAGAACTGTGCCCAGTTTTCTGGTTCTCTGGACTGGCTGATCAGCAGACTGGAGAGACTGGAGGCCTCTTCCGGTACGTCAGCTCCTCTATCATGACTCATCACTGATTATTATTGGATCAGCGTGAGGTGGTGATACTGAACGTTGAGCGGATGATTCTACCGATACCAGACGATGACTTTGTTCAAAACACTGAGCGCGGTGACGGTTTTGAAACGTGCGTGTTCTGCGGTTTCTCTGCCGTCTGTGTCAACATGTATGAAGCCAAACAGAGGCTGAGCAGCAGTGGAATCTCCTCAAAACAAGTATTGATACCAAATTTTGAACCACGGATCTATTTAAAATGTATAAATATCCTCTCTGAGTTTCATAAATGGGTGGTTAATCCTGAGTTAATGTTTCAGTGAGCAGGGAGTGTGTTTTTTAGGTTTTAAGTATGAATGATGAACGTTTAATTAACAGTGTCTGCAGTGAGATCTGCTCAGACAGAACTCAAACAGGCCGAGGTGGTTTTTGTTTTCATTTACAGTTCATATTTTGAATAATTTACTAGACGTATCTGGTCTTTGTAGGGATCTTGGAGGTGCTTCACTGTGTTCTGGTGGAGAGTCCTGAGGCCCTGAACATCATCAAAGAGGGACACATCAAATCCATTATATCTCTGTTGGACAAGCACGGACGCAACCACAAGGTACAAACATTTACTGTATTCTTACGTTTATACAAACAGGGTTAACATGTTCAGACCACTCACTGAAGGACACTTGGTCTGATTACTTCTATATTCTACCCTGTGCCATTTGTGGGTAATGTTATAAGGGCGCATCATTCCAAAATGAGGTTTACTTAGCCCACAATTAAAAGAGGAGACTGTGAAGCCTGACATCTGGACAGCTGGCAGATGGACGTCTAGTTTGGTCACGGTGTCGGGGAGTGAGTTGTAGAGCGAAGTGATGACATATTTGTGGTCTGTGCATCTGGTCTAGGTTCTAGATGTGTTGTGTTCGCTGTGTGTGTGTCACGGTGTGGCAGTCCGGTCCAATCAGCACCTGATCTGTGACAACCTGCTGCCAGGAAGAGATCTGTTACTGCAGACGCGTCTCATCAACCACGTAAGCAGGTAAAGACGCTCACTCTCATCCAGTCACTGTGTGTCTCAGTCATCAACATAATGCATTCTATAGACCCTTACCCTAACCTTAACCGGATTTTAACCTTGACTCTAAAACCCAAGAGGTGCTGCAGGGCTGAAGAATGAAGCTAACTCTCAAGGGCCAGATCCTGCAGTCCCTTCTTTGTCCACTTGAGGCTGGCTCTAAAAGCAAGTCAGTTCCAATGACTCTCATGTTAAATGCCCAACATGTTTACAGCCTGGTACAAAAAAAATGGTTTTGGTCTCTATAGTTAATTTCCCTGTTCATGACAGCTTCATATTTTATCAAGTGAGGTGAAACTACTTGGTGTTTGCAGTGTGGACGGTGTTTTCAGTAAGTTAACGTTAGCATTAGATGGAGACTTGTTTCACCCCTCACTCTTCCACAGGTCCAGCCTTTTGTCCAAATATGGTCACTTCAGTGTCCAAAAAACAAGATGCTGACGGTCAAAGTGTCACATATACGGACACACAAATGGAGCACAACTGACAGTTAAAAAATCTGAAGGTTCCCCTGGCTGTGAAAACGTACAGAAGTCGCTGTTCTAATCCAGTCATTTGTTTTCTGTTCTCTCTTCTTTCATTGACAGCATGCGTCCTAACATCTTCCTGGGAGTCAGTGACGGCTCAGCCCAGTACAGGAAGTGGTACTATGAGCTGATAGTGGATCAGGCCCAGCCCTTCATCACAGCCGAGGCCACTCACCTCAGAGTGGGCTGGGCCAACACAAGTGGCTATGCACCCTACCCCAGCGGAGGGGAGGGGTGGGGGGGTAACGGAGTGGGAGATGACCTGTACTCCTATGGCTTCGATGGACTCCATCTTTGGTCAGGTGAGCTGTGCTTTTCTGTTACTGGGCGTAAACACTTTTAACTGGTACATTGTTAATGACTAAAATCGTAATTGGAAACCGTCCCTGTTTGCCTTCACTCTTTCCACCAATCCTGCGCAGGCTGCATCGCGCGGACTGTCAGTTCACCCAATCAGCACCTGTTGAGAGCGGAGGACGTCGTGAGCTGCTGTCTGGACCTCAGCGTGCCCAGTATCTCCTTCAGGATTAACGGCCAGCCGGTTCAGGGCATGTTTGAGAACTTTAACTCTGACGGCCTGTTCTTCCCTGTGGCCAGCTTCTCTGCCGGAGTCAAGTGAGTACCAAACACAAACCACTCAAAATCAAAACTTTATTCTCTGATCTCCGTATTTAGGGAAAGCTTTACCCATTTTGCTTGAGTCGTGTTTGTGGATTCTTACAGCTTCTAGGTTTTAAAAATGTATAAGTGTCTGATATGAAATAAATCTGTGGTGGCCAAAACACAGGACCTGGGCACCTTTTAAATCATCCTCAAATGATTTGTGATGAAATGTAAATTCATGTTAACTGACAGTCCTTCTCCTGAAATGAATTAACCTGTTGATGTAACTGTTGTCATATTATTGTTGTCTTAACATCTGCTGAAACCCGGGGTTGAACCAGGGACCTTTAGATCTTCAGTCTAATGCTCTCCCAGCTGAGCTATCTCAGTGGCAGTTGGTCATGTCTGCCAAGAGAGTGAGGAACTTCAAAATACACGTTTAAACATTTACTTTCATCCTGGCAAACTCCACTCCTGAGGGATCGCTTTTGCCACTTGAAGCTCACTGAGACCATTCAGAGTCGCTGACATGACTAGAGTTGGAAGGTAACAAGCTTCACAGGTCATGTGATAGTATGTTTTAGATAGAGTGTGTCTAGATGTAAAAGGTTCACAAACGAGCCTCTAACGTTTCTGGTACTTATGTTTAGATGCAGGTCTGGTGGTCTCCTCTGCAGTCAGCAATGGTACCATGTTCAAAAGCCAACAAGGGCAGTTTGTGTTCTACTGCATGAGCCTGAGCAGGGACTTGAACCCTGGACCCTCAGATTAAAAGTCTGATGCTCTACCGTCTGAGCTACTCAGGCTCTGTCAAACCTTAACTGACCTCAAGGAATTGTCTGTACATATCCATTCACAATGACTTCCTTGGTGCTGTATGTCTCAAGTTATTGTGGGACACGTCAAGCTTAACTGTTGACGAAGTTAGTGTTCTTTCAAATTAAGACTCGTTTTGTACAAAGAAGTTCATGTTTTCCATTGTAAACTAGCATGAAAACCAGAAGAAAAACCCCATGTGACTGAATTGCTACAGGTTGGATGGCTTGAACTTTTGCACCATTTACAGGAAGTTACACAAGGCTATCGTCACCAATAAACAGAGGAAGAGGAAAAACAAACGGTAGAAGATAAAAATGAGCCGATTTAACAACATGTCAACATCAGACACATGCTGGTCTGAAAACCAAACAATGTCAAGTACAGGGCGACACGGCACATGTAGATGAAGAAAAACTAAAAACTAACCAGACCAAATGTAAAGGAAACATGGTTCACATGCCATTAGATCCAACTTCAACTGGTGGTCACATGTGAGGTCTCAGATGCAATCAGCACCATGTTCATGTATGAGCCTGAACAGGGACTTGAACCCTGGACCCTCAGATTAAAAGTCTGATGCTCTACCGTCTGAGCTACTCAGGCTCTGTGAGAAAGAAAGTGGTGGTTTTTTCCCAAGGAATTGTCTGTAAATATCCATTTACGATGACTTTCTCGGCACTTTGTGTAAAGTTATTGTATGACATGTCAAGCAGGACCTACACTTTATTTATTGTTACTGGTTTGTCTCATTACATTCACAACTAAAAGACATTTTCCATTTTAAGATCATTAAGACCTTTCAGACTTGATCAAATTCCACGTATCTCTATAAATAATACATGTCCATATGACTGGAGTTAAGCACATGAGCCGACAGCCACTGGAAGCTAAAGAATTTCACGTGTCATATTGCATGTAGATGTAGCAGGTGAAGGTGTTCATAATCCAGCTTTAACCCTTGTTCATTCTGATGATTACATGGAGGTCAAGGGCACATAGAGGGTCTCATGTGTAAACAGTAATGGTACCATATTCAAAAGCCAAAGGCAAGGGCATGTTTTATGAGCCTGAACAGGGACTTGAACCCTGGACCCTCAGATTAAAAGTCTGATGCTCTACCGTCTGAGCTACTCAGGCTCTGGCTTCTGTTTGTTTATTGCATAAGAAACGAATACATTTTTCCCTCCGCTGTCTGAAGTCATACACTCATGTTGCGCTGTCGTATGTGTCTCCTTCTGTGTCATCCTGCAGGGTTCGCTTCCTCCTCGGGGGTCGTCACGGGGAGTTTAAGTTCCTCCCTCCTCCAGGCTACGCTCCTTGCTATGAGGCAGTGCTGCCCAGGGAGAAACTGAAGCTGGAGGCCAGCGCAGACCAGACAGCAGCCAGAGACCTGCTGGGACCCACTGTCACCATGAGCCAGGCAGCGTTCACTCCGACACCTGTGGACACCAGCCAGGTACACATCATGGGCCGGACTCACAGTCACTAATCACCTACTGATGAGAGCAGTGTGAGGACATGGCTGA
>JAPQRN010000012.1:71569-82468 GCA_037367275.1 Coranthus polyacanthus
GCCTTTGAAGATCCTGTTAGTGTCATTTATTCACAACTACAGTCGAGCTGTTTGTTAGGAAAAAAAAAAAGTTTTATTCAATAAACAAAAGCTCAGAAAATGCAACTGAGAGGCAACCGAGCTGTCAATCAAAACCCGACACAGCACACATCGAAGCCTTCTGTTCGTCCTAAAATATGAGTAACGGAGCAGTAATGTTTAAAAGAAACACTCAAAGTCTTATTACAACGTCCAAATAAAGCGAATGAGACCAAAATGTCTCTGAAAACAAATGGCTGACTTGTTATTTCTAGAGAGAAGTTCAACTGGACCCAGGCTCATTGATGAAACATTTAGTGTAATATGTTTAATGTTTTTCAGTTTAATATCGATATGTGTCGTCTCGTCCTTCCCAGGTGGCGAGGATCGACGGGACCGTGGAGTCGTGTCCGTGCCTGAAGGTCACCCAGCGGTCGTTCGGATCACAGAACAGCAACACCGACATCACCTTCTACAGGCTCAGCATGCCCATCGAGTGTCCAGAGTCCTTCTCCAGGTCCCCGCCCAATGGCAGCCTCTTCTCACCCAAGAGGGTAACGCAGACAGTAACATAGGTTCACCGTGTGTTAAACACTACGTTCGGTTCTGTTCACATCCTCCATGTCTACAAACTGACCCGTCTCTCATATTATATTACGCTCACTATGAAATACATGGATTAGTTTCCATCAACTTCACTACAGATTTAAACTGTATGAGCTGAAACCTGGAATAACATGAAGAAAAGCTTCATTTTCAGCCTTAAGGCAATTTAAATGTTTCATTTTGTACTATTTTACTCATTTATTTATTTATTCCTCATTTTAGCTGATTAACTTGCCTCATATTTTAGTTGTTTTAATTATTTTTAAATGGATTTTATTGGGTTTTTTGTTGTTTTACTGAATCTACTAATCTTCTATTTCTTTTTTAACTTTATTGTTTATTGTTTTAATTATTCTTACATGAGGTTTTATTGTTTGCTTCTGCCTTTTCCAAACTTGATGAGCTGTGGAACCTTTTTTATTGGATCATGCATTTGGTTACTTTTTGGGTGCATTTTTGTCCATTTTATTGATTGATTGATTGATTTTTTTGTTGATTTCATCAGTAAGTTCAACCTTCATTCTTCATTCTTCTACATCTTATCTTTTACATTCAAAGAGACATAAAATGCTCTGATATGTGGATTCATTTTCAGTCAGAAATGGAGATGTTATGTCAGTTCATAATGAATTTTTCAAAGTTTCTTTCTCCAGGAGACGCCACATTTCTCTTTTGGGTCTCGAGCTATAAAAGTTTAGGAACCCCTGTTTTACTGAACTGCCTTTTTATTGTTTTCATCGCCGCTGTTTGTACAAGTATCGCTCCGTTATATTGCAGATGAGGCTTCAGCATATTCTGAGATAAAATGAAGGTTGAATGAATGGAGTGAGAATGTGTGTGTGTCGACTGTGTTGCAGGAGCTGGAGGACTTTGAAACGGTGTCAGATTTTGAGGTGCTGATGAAGACGTCTCACGGTCACAGTGGTCCCAACGGACCAGAGAGAGACGAGTTCAACAACCACAAAGACTACAACCAGGAGAAGCCGTCCAAGCTCAAACAGAGGTACTGCACGGTCAACACCCCGTCTCCGCTGTCATGTCTGTGGCGTTCAAGTATAAATATGTGTCAACACTCAGTGAACTCAATCTATCTACTAGGTTCATGTTGAAGAGAAACAAGCCAGACAACAGCTGCCCGTCATCTGCTCGTCTGCCAGAGGAGGTGATGGCCGATGACAGAGATGAATATGAGTTCCTCATGCATGCCTCTACTGTAAGGCAACGCATATATCTTTACAATATAGCTTTGTTTCCATGGGTTTATGGGCATTTTACAAGTATCTCATTTGAAAAGGTTTATGGAAATAGTAACATTTGAAAAAACGTCTTCACAAAAGAGTTAGAGCTCTTAATAATGGAAACACTTTTTCCAAATAAGTTCTGACGTAGTGAACGTTTAACCCACATGACTGATCAGCTGTTTCTCTGGCATCTTCCTGGATGTTTCTATAAAGAGTGAAAACATGGCTGGTAATAGCAAACGTAGCCCGTAGCGCCACCTTCTGACCACCCGATGGACGCGCGCCTAATGCCGGCCGCAAAAAACCAAATGACTTCTCGAGTAAAATCATGAGTTAGAGTCGAAGTTCAGTGTTTGTTGGTCATAAAACTTTGAGCTGTATTAAGGCTCTGCAGTTAAATCAACAGTAGTTTTAGCGCCCCCTACAGGCAGGATGTTGTGGTCATTTAAATACGTCATTACATCTCCAGTACTTTTTACTTGTAAGAGCCCAGACCTCAAGTGAATCTGCAACAAACTCTTGATTTTATGCATTAAATCCTCAAATCTGATGATGTAACTTGATAAGCTGATAATACAAGCTGTTATACAAGCCTTGGTTTTAGCAAAAATGTCATGTTTTTACGTATGTAATGAAGCTGTTTGGGAAGGTTCAGCATAATGAAAGTTGTATGAACCTCTCTGTGCAGCACTACTACTCAGTGCGGATCTTCCCGGGTCAGGAGCCCAGCAGCGTCTGGGTGGGATGGGTAACCTCAGACTTCCATCAGTACGACCCGGGCTTCGAGCTGCATAAGGTCCGAACTGTCACCGTCACCCTGGGAGACGAGAAGGGCAAAGTCCACGAGAGGTCAGTCGAGTTCCAGCCGCTCCGTACGTTAGATGAACTTTTAAAATCTTACTGACGCCTTGAAGAAGTAGATTTACCCAAAAAGACCCAAATGTATTGTATTATTCAGCGTGGTCTCCTTCAAGGTCCATCTTTTTACAAACACCTGCTGCCAACAGCGTTTGAAGTCATGTATTTGCCACCAAACACAACTTCATTTGGAATTAAAGAATAAAATTAGAGCTGCAGTGCGTGGTAGTTTTTTTGGCGTCAGGTTCATCCATGTTTCTGTTTAATCTTCTGATTTGGACCCAGAGGAGACGGTGCAGAAGGAAGGTGTGCATTTTCAGATTCTGACATTTTGCAGTTTTAACCAAAGGGCTGAAGTAAATACACGCCAGGTTTCATCAGTCTGGCCTTTGTCCTCCATCGTAACGCTATGAACTTTTCAGCCTTATTCTTATATTTATATATATATGAAGAATATAGAGAATATCAAGCAATTCAGATGTGACCGTGAATTCAGGTTTTTAATTTGCCTTTATGAAGGTCACGTATTAGTCTGGCAGTTTGTTTCCTCATTTTAGTCGGTTTCTCTAAAGCTGAGCGGTTCACGTTGTGTTCGTTGCCCTCCAGTATAAAGCGCAGTAATTGCTACATGGTGTGGGCTGGAGAGAGCAGCAGTCCGGGTCAGGGCCGGAACAACAACGGCTTAGAGATCGGCTGTCTGGTTGACACGACAAACGGACTGTTGACCTTCACCGCCAACGGCAAGGAGCTCAGCACATATTACCAGGTAAATATTTCATGCTGCTGTTTGGTTTGAGTGACGATTTTTCATTGTTTTCTTCCTTTGTTCCACACGTTTAACTCCCTCTGACCTCTTTCTTTTTTCCATCCTTTTGCTCTTACTTGTTTGTGTTCCTTCTACTTTCCACCTTCCTTTTTGTTTGCTTCCTGTGCTTAAATGTATGTATCTCCACTCTGTTGAGGTCAGCTCTTTTTGTTTCTGAGTATATTTAATACAAACACTTTACACACATTGAGCAGAACATTAGAAGAGTCTGTTGAAACTGGACTCAAGGTGAATATGGTGAATCGTCAGGAAATTGTCAGGACTGTCCCGTTTACTGTTATTAAATTTGAAAATATTCAATCATTGTTCTTGTTCACAGGTGGAGCCCAGTACTAAGCTGTTCCCTGCTGTATTTGCCAAAGCAACGAGCCCCAATGTCTTCCAGTTTGAACTGGGGCGGATAAAGGTAAGGAGGACACACAAACACACATTCATTTTTGTGTCAAAGAACTTTGCGAGGACACTTATGGCCCCTTATCTTAACCTTAACCATCGCAATTGAATGTCTGACCCGAAGACCAAGTCCTAACCCTCAAACAGCCCTTTGAAGGTCCATCCCAAAGTGAGTGGTTTGGTTGTCTACCTCCCTCCCTCCCTACCTAGGTAGATAGGTAGGATGGTTCTGTGAATGTCTACATGTATCTTCTCCACATTGTTCAGTCTCGTGTCATGTGCTGTACTGTGTGTCTGTGTGTCCTGTCAGAACGTGATGCCTCTGTCAGCTGGTCTGTTTAAGAGTGAGAAGAAGAACCCGGTTCCTCAGTGTCCTCCTCGGCTCCACGTGCAGTTCCTCACCCCCGTGTTATGGAGCCGTGTCCCCAACCACTTTCTGAAGGTACAGACTTCCACCTGTTTTCAGCAGCTGTGCACAGAACCCGGGCTAAGCACACACATAAATACACTTTGTGTCCTGTCAGTAGTCCAACCGTGCCTTGTGTTTCTCAGGTATCTGCATCCAGAGTGAATGACAGACACGGCTGGCTGGTCCAGTGTAATGAACCTCTGCAGTTCATGTCTCTACACATACCTGAGGAGAACAGGTGGAGTATCACACCCGTGGCTTCATGTTCTCCCTCACCTCCCTGCTCTGTGATTCTTATTCAGTCTGTGTGCGTTGTAGGTCGGTGGATGTCCTGGAGCTGTCAGAGCAGAGGGACTTATTAAAGTTTCACTACCATACCCTCAGACTCTACTCTGCAATCTGCGCTTTGGGCAACAACCGGGTGGCACACGCTCTCTGCTCCCACGTAGACGAGGCTCAGCTCCTGCAGGCCATAGAGAATAAATACATGCCAGGTAACACGCTGGGTATTAAAGGAGTAACTACACGTCAGCTGTAGAGCCTGTCACTGAAAGCTAACTGGAGGCAACAGACAATGACAGGCCTTAAAACACAGGGTTGAGGTTGGAGCTTTACATAGACTTTGGTGAAATTCATTCAAACTCAGTTTTTCACAATACATCTCTTCATTTCAATGTATTTTCCCTCATCTGCTTTATTTTGATGATGTGAAATTTCACATTAATTGGAGAGAGGGGCTTTTATTTACTTGTTCTCAGATGGTTGAAAGTTTAAATACATTTTGTTGGCATCGGTGTAACTTGATTCAAACTCTTGGGGTATCCATCCACAAGCCTATCCCATTCCTGCCGTTGAACTCGTCACATTGAGTTTTTCAGTCAGATTAAAGCTACAGCTCTGGTTCGAGCCTCCCTTGAATTTCCAAACGTCTCATCTGATCTTCTAGAGTAAAGCAAGAACAACACCTCGAGATGCTTGAGCTCCACAGACTCTTACAGAGTCATTTTGGACAGAGACAAAAGTTCACAAAAATATCATAAATAAACAGATAAAAGGAAAGTGTAGAAGAAATGAGTAATACTGGGTAATACATGTAGTGAGAGATAATAATAATAAAGACAAGCTTCAGATTTAACATGTACCGTATAATGTTGGTGAGCAGCCTGATCTCTGTTTGTAATCCACAGGATTACTACGTGCAGGATACTACGACCTCCTCATCGACATCCACCTGAGCAGCTACGCCACCGCTCGCCTCATGATGAACAATGAGTACATTGTTCCTATGACAGAGGAAACCAAGAGCATCACCCTGTTTCCTGATGAGAAGAAGAAACACGGCCTGCCCGGCATCGGCCTCAGCACCTCCCTGAGACCCAGGATGCACTTTTCCTCCCCGAATTTTGTGTGCGGGAACGGACCGTCGCATCGGAATAACGGCACCAACGGGTCCGGATCAGGGGACTGTTTCCAGTACAGCCCCGAATTCCCCTTAAACATCCTGAAAGTGAAGACTATCGAGATGCTAACAGAGGCCGTGCGCGAGGGGAGCATGCACGTCCGTGATCCCATAGGAGGCAGCACCGAGTTCCTCTTCGTCCCGCTCATCAAGCTCTTCTACACCA
The DNA here is from genome assembly GCA_037367275.1 of Coranthus polyacanthus. Lineage (NCBI taxonomy): Eukaryota > Metazoa > Chordata > Actinopteri > Kurtiformes > Apogonidae > Coranthus > Coranthus polyacanthus. The sequence continues at coordinate 77,546 of JAPQRN010000012.1, forward strand.
TGCTGATCATGGGAGTCTTCCAGAACGGAGACCTGAAGAACATCCTGCGGCTCATCGAACCATCGGTGTTTTCTGAGGGTCGAGAGGCGCCCGAGGAGTCCCACAAGGAGCTGGAGCTGCTGAAGGAGGTGGAGAGTGAAGGAGGAGGAGAGGACGGAGGGAGGAACATGCCCAAAGAGGGGCTGCTACAGATGAAGCTACCAGAGCCAGTAAAACTCCAGGTGACACTCATTCACATGCTTCACCTTCTCACTGTTTTTTTTACACGTTATCTGCATAATGAACAATCTGGTGCATTTACACCTGGTACTTTTAATGTGTCCTCATTCTCCAGTGATGAAAGGGGGATGATGATGTAGTTACAGATGTATTAAGAAAACTGTAAATACTATAATACATCCATGATTCAATCTCGCTGCATGGATCGAATCGAAACCGACCTAAGACCCGTACACAACGTGAGCCAGACTACCCACCTCCACACGATCAGACAGATCTGATCCAAAACTGATCACAATGCATTTACACCTTGCATTAACGTGTGTTTTTCCTGATGTGGATGAAGATCACATTTTGATACCAGGTGTAAATGGGGTCTTGGTAATTAAAGGTTTGCACTAGACACACAATACTCGGTGTTGGTACAAGCAGAATCACTCTTAGGTATTGAAATTTGGAGCGATAAGGCATGTTTCAATACTCCACAGTATCCTTTTCAGTCGCTGTAATAAAAGTGCAAACACTGCAAGCTGCCATTTTCCACTTCATTTAGAGAAATCCTCTGTTGCCGAGCTTCGTAAACCACATACCCGCTGCCTGTGTCACTAAACATGAAGCCGCTCAGTTTGTTCTGCAAGCAGCTCTGCTGAAATTAGCACCAAAATCATCTTTGTCTTTCTCAGTTAAGTAGAAAATAAGCCAAATGTGTAAGAAATGCAATATTTCTCAGTATTTGTTTCACAGACAACATGTGGACGTTGTACTTCGCCTGGTTTCTGTTAATCACATCACAAATTCCACAGTGACTGACAAGGATGATGGATATTTCCTTTGAAATCACAATATGATTTTTCTGTACCTTTCATTTCAAACTACTACCTTCTCACGTGTGCGTCAGATGTGCCATGTGCTGCAGTACCTGTGTGACTGTCAGGTGCGTCATCGCATCGAGGCGGTCGTGGCCTTCTCCGACGACTTCGTGGCCTGTCTGCAAGACAATCAGCGGTTCCGCTACAACGAGGTGATGCTGGCTCTCAACATGTCCGCCGCCCTCACCGCCAAGAAGACCAAAGAGTTCAGATCTCCTCCACAGGAACAGGTGAGACCAGAACTGAGGCACAGAGAGGCTGGGAAGGAGCGCAGATCCCAACACGTTGTTTTCAGTTCTGTTCTGATCCTGTGTTTGTTGTAGACGTTTTGAAAGAAACACATGTGTTTTCTCTGCAGATCAACATGCTGCTAAACTTTAAAGATGAGAAGCAGGAGTGTCCGTGTCCTGAGTACATCCGAGAACAGCTGCTGGACTTCCACGAAGACCTGATGAGACACTGCGGTAATCAACCAATTAGACCTAGTCTTCATTCATCCTTTAATGCCTTCCATACACTTTGACTTTGAAAAGGACTAAAACGTGACCCCCTCTCACATTTAAAGACAGTGTGTCAGAAGTCTCAGAGGTTTTAAGACTTACTACATTAATCAACGAGATTCCTTATGAGTCTGTTCTTCTTTTTATTTGGACTTTTAGTTTTAATCTTGATCTCCACATAACAGTACAGATCTAGATCATCAGATTTGAGGATTTACTGAATACAATTCTGAGTTTGTGCCATATTCATTTGAGGTTTGGGCCCTTAACTCCAGAGAAGAAATGAGATGTAACGAGGGCCTGTAGGGGGCGCTCAAACTACTTTACTGATTTAACCACAGAGGAAAAACGAACCAGAGCAAAACACATCATCATCATCATCTGCATCAGACAGAAGTGGATTCTGTTGTTGTATTCAGGATTAAATCAACATCTGCATCAGGGATTTAATTTATAATGTTTGCTGCTTCCTGTTTGGTGCCGGAGGGAGCGCAGTGAGTGTGAGTCAAGACCAAAAACTATGATAATATTACGTCGTCAGCAAGGGTCACAAGAAGAACAGAATAACGTATGTAGTGTCGTCTGTGTATGTGCTAATAAAAAACCCTGTGTAACGGTCTGTGTGTTGTGTCAGGTATAGAGTTAGATGAAGACAGGTCCTTAGATGGTGACAGTGAGAGCATCAGAGGTCGACTCATTTCGCTGGTGGAGAAAGTGACGTACCTGAAGAAGAAGATGGCCAACCTGCCCAACGAGAAGAAAGACCGGATGCCCAGTGAGTGTTCGCACAGACACACAAACACACACAGCTGGACAAAATGTAACCTGTCTGTCGTATAGAAAAGACGGAAAGAAAAATCATAACACTGGAAAAAAAAGAGATTTAGTCTTTTGGACACATCTCCCAGCCCTACTCTGTGTATGAGGCAGCATGTATGTACTTATTAATCCTGATGTTCAATGGATGTAACATCTCCATCAGTGACGAACCAGGGCAGTTTGTCACAGTTTGTCAAACATCAGTGGTTTTCTAACAGCGTATTTCCGATCGGTTTTCCGTTCTCGTTGCATGTTCTCTGTCTCTCTCAGGTACGTTACAGCAGCTCATTTCTGACACGATGGTGCGCTGGGCTCAGGAGTCCGTTATCGAGGATCCCGATCTGGTCCGAGCCATGTTTGTCCTGCTGCACCGGCAGTACGACGGCATCGGAGGACAGGTCGGTTCATGACAGACATCACATCACACATCACATCAGTGTGTGTGTTCTGTTCATTCGTACCTGTCACTGAGTCACATATTAAACAGCGGTATTGAACAGTAGGATAGATGAGTTTTTTTCTGTGCGGTCTGTCCAGGTGCGGGCTCTTCCTAAGACCTACACCATAAACTCCGTATCGATCGAGGACACCATCAACCTGCTGGCTGCTCTGGGTCAGATCAGATCCCTGCTCAGCGTCCGCATGGGACGAGAGGAGGAGAAACTGATGATCAGAGGACTGGGGTGAGAACGCACTCGTCCATCAGCTTCTGTGGGACGTATTCTGATGGTTTTCACAGCTCCCGAACGCTCAAGTAAACTCTCCTTTGCAGTGACATCATGAACAACAAGGTGTTCTACCAGCACCCGAACCTGATGCGAGCTCTGGGGATGCATGAGACCGTCATGGAGGTCATGGTCAATGTCCTCAGCGGAGGAGACTCCAAGGTACGAGGCATGCGGGTCATTAACGTACAGAAGTGATGATGTTGAGGTTCAGTTATATGAATCGACAACGGAAGTAAATTATAAACCTGAAAGTGATGCTAAACACTAAAACATGTTTGAGCTGTAAATGGAATTATATGACTTAACTGTGGAGAAAAACATCATCTGAAATAATGTATTAAAACAGTAACACAACGAGACGGTGCAGAATTGATCATTTTTTGGGGGAACTGTGGTGGGTTTAAGAGGCTTCAGGGCTTCGTGGGAAAGGACTGTATGACGGCAAGAAAACGAGGAGGAAATATTCTAAATACAGCACACGTCTAAATATTGATTTCTTTTATTCAGGTCTTGGTAAAGCCAGTACAAAACCTCAAACTAACCCTTTCAGAGCCTCATGTGGTTCAGAGGTGTCTGTGATTCTGTCCTCGTGTCCCTGAACTGTCTCCTCCTGTCACCTGGACCTCCGTCTCTTTAGACTCAGAATGTGGGTAAACTTACTCTTAAATGGATCCATACCTGATGAGTGATTATTTTGTGTACATGATGTGTGTTTTACAGGAAATCACCTTTCCTAAAATGGTGGCCAACTGTTGTCGTTTTCTCTGCTATTTCTGTCGAATCAGCCGTCAGAACCAGAAGGCCATGTTTGATCATCTGAGCTACCTGCTGGAGAACAGCAGCGTTGGCCTCGGTGAGTTTGTCTGTGTCATACGTCCGGATACGAACACCGTCCTCTCTCACACCTTCCATCGCTGATGTTTTTGAAGGATGTAAAGTTGTCCTGCCTCCGTGGTCCTGTGTTTACAGTCAGACTGCACTGCTTTGTGATGAGATTTGGGCTCATTTGTTAATCTGTTTGTTTTTACAGCGTTATCCCTCATTGCCTTCAGACATTAGCTGTTTAAATAGTGCTGTGTATCCTGGAACAGACAACCTCTGTTGTTTTACTGGCAATAGAGTCCTTTAGGAAACACTTACCAGTCTATACAGTGTTCTAGTTACATCAGCTGTGATATGTAAACGTCTTCATGTCATCCTTACGCTTCATATTAACTCCTCGTTTCTCGTTTCTCCTCATTTCTCCTCATCTTCTCTCCTCTATCTCCTCTATCTCCTCTCCTCTCTCAGCATCTCCGTCCATGCGAGGTTCTACTCCTCTTGATGTGGCTGCAGCATCAGTTATGGATAATAATGAGTTGGCCTTGGCTTTGAGAGAACCAGACCTGGAGAAGGTGATGTTGAAAAACACCAACACATGCACAGATACAAGAAAAGAAGTGTTAAAAATATACAATTTGACACAAAGCTGCAAAGTTCTGATGAAATTAAATTCGATGTAAGCATTTCTTCAAGATAAAAGTCTCTGCCGCTCTATGGCTGCCAGTGAAGACGCTGACGGACATGAAGATGGATCCATGTATCTTTGGAAGAAGCTCTGAGCAGCTTTGGGAACATATAGTGATGTTTTCAGTGTTGCTGTTGCAGAAGTTGGTGTGAAAACATTGAAGACGTCTGTGATCTCTGCTCAGGTGGTGCAGTACTTGGCCGGCTGTGGGCTGCAGAGCTGTGTGATGCTGGTGCGTAAAGGATACCCTGACATCGGCTGGAACCCTGTGGAGGGCGAAC
>JAPQRN010000012.1:82568-97543 GCA_037367275.1 Coranthus polyacanthus
CTGTGGGCTGCAGAGCTGTGTGATGCTGGTGCGTAAAGGATACCCTGACATCGGCTGGAACCCTGTGGAGGGCGAACGCTACCTTGACTTCCTGCGTTTTGCCGTCTTCTGCAACGGTGACAAATAAAAATGAATCTGATATCCGCTGCGTCACGCGAGTGTTTGTTTGAACTCGTGTCGGATCAAACCGTCTCTTTGTTTTTCGTCAGGTGAAAGCGTAGAGGAAAACGCCAACGTTGTGGTGAGACTTCTGATTCGACGACCAGAATGTTTCGGCCCCGCCCTCCGTGGTGAAGGCGGGGATGGGCTGTTGGCCGTGATGGAGGAGGCCATTAAGATTTCTCAGGACCCGTCCAGAGATGGCCCCTCCCCCACATCTGAGAGCAGCAAGACACTGTAAGAAAACAGTTTGTGTAACGGTTTGATAGAGACCTGTAAAAGACACAACCAAGAAAAGAAAGGGAAACTTAAATAGGAAACATATCCCGACGCTTTCAAACTTAGTATTGATTGGTCTAAAGTCCCGTAACAATAGGAATAGCAGCTCTGTTATCACGTCGTACAGCATCTCGGTGCGATTTGTAAAACTCACTAGTGTTTGGTCCACAACTTGAACCAGAAGTATGACTATGACAAAGAACAGCTTAGGATGCCATTGTGTTTCTGTTTTATGTATGTGTGCAGCAGTGACATGATGGAGGATGAGGAGGATGACACCATCCACATGGGCAACGCCATCATGACCTTCTACGCTGCTCTCATTGACCTGCTGGGTCGCTGCGCTCCAGAGATGCATGTGAGACACAGAAACACATTAATCCTACTCTGGTCTCAATTTGAACTGTCTGATTTTTTACGTTACATTATATTACATCACATGACAGTTGATCCATGCTGGTAAAGGTGAAGCGATCCGTATCAGGGCCATTCTGAGGTCTCTCATTCCCATTGAGGACTTGGTGGGGGTCATCAGCATCCCGTTCTCCATGCCCAGCCTGGCTAAAGGTAAGATCTCCGAAAACCCTGGATTCCGCCGGGTTCAGTCCCGTCACCTTGTGTCCGTCCGATTATGCTGACTTCCCGATTCGGTTGTTTTTTTTACCTACTGTCCCTTAGTTCAGTGGTTCTTCTTACTGTTCTGCTGCAGCTACAGACACAGTTAATACAGTTAATACAGTTAATACAGTTAAGTCATGATACGAACGTCATCCATCAAATACTTGAGGCTGTGTTTTAGTTGTCGAAAAATACATTCATCCTGTTTTGTAGAAGCGTCCCAGAACCGGCTCAGCTCACGGCGTGTATTTTTGACGGACGTCACATTAACCGGCAGGCGAGACGGACAGGAAGTAAAACACACTGAAGTTTTCAAAATAAAACACCTTGTGCAGACTCACGATCGTATGAAATCACAATATCAACGTCAGCAACAATAACAACATATTGATACGAAATAATAATATGTGTTGTAACATCTATGAACTAAGGATGAATGTATTTTTAACACATATATTTGATCCATGTTGCTCCTAACTCCTCTTAACTGTATTAACTTTGTAGCATTAACCACATTTATCTGTGGCAGAAGCACAAAACTCCAGTCGCTCGTGGTTTGGAGATGACAGAACTAAACCGCGTCAGAGCTGTAACGCAGCCCTAACCCCGGTGGAATCCCGGTCACGTTTGGGCCAAACATGTAAACGTGCAGATCCAGAGACCTCCTTCGTATTGTGAAGTGTTTCCTCTTCTCTGCGTCTTCAGATGGAATGGTGGTGGAGCCAGACATGTCAGCTGGTTTCTGTCCAGACCACAAAGCAGCCATGGTCCTGTTTCTGGACCGGGTCTATGGTATCGAAGACCAGAATTTCCTGCTCCACCTGCTGGAAGTGGGCTTCTTACCGGACCTGAGAGCTGCAGCCTCTTTGGACACTGTGAGCCTGTGTTTGTCAGATTGGATGAAATCTTGAAAATGGGTTTTTCAAAAGGATTATATCACGTAATCCAGTCTGTTATAGTGATAAACCAGACATGCAGATACCTATTAAGCCTTTCAGTACATAAAGTGAAAAAATGTAGAGATATTTCCTCCTAAAATAATCCCTAAACAGCTGGTCTGACGCTGGGTTTTCCCTTCTGTTGTGACACTTAAATGCAGCACCTGTTTTTCACAATGAAGAGCGAAAAAACTACGCTCAACATCTTCTGTCATTTATGGTCAAAAGAGGAATATTATTTATTTTACTGACATTTTAGATGTTGTTTCCAGCGAGATATCATCCAGTGTATTTAGTAACTTTGCTGCTCTAAACTGCTGTAAATATTTAAAATAAAATCAATTCAAATTATTATTTTTTACCTACCTGAAAACTTCAATATTTCAGTTTTTAGTTAAAAAACATCAAAGTATGTAAGATGAGGACCCCCGACGTCCCCAGAAACCTAGTGAAAACCCTGAATTGTTTAACAGAAACTGGAAACAGAAGGTGAACCAAGGTTTGTGTTGTTTTATCGGGTTGTTTTCTGTACCGTGAGCCCATGTTGCCTGTTCTACCTGTGTCGTTCAGACCTAGAAGCCTACATTGTGTATTCTTGTAATCCCAGGTAGAGCTCTGCTAATCTGGTTTCAATACTCTTAAGAAGTTTGCATGCGCATCAGGGTGAACCAATCCGATGCTGATTTGAGAAGTAAGATGGATAAACTGATACTGGGTAGAAAAACGTGGATTGTTATTTTCAACCAGTGGGTCTTCTTCTAGTGAGTGAATGACTAACTGGTTCCTGTGTTTGTCCGTCTCCGTCGGTGTCAGGTTGCTCTCAGTGCTACAGACATGGCCCTGGCCCTCAACAGGTATCTGTGCACGGCCGTGTTGCCTTTACTGACTAAATGTGCTCCGCTGTTTGCGGGGACGGAGCCGTTCGCGTCGCTCATCGACTCCCTCCTCCACACGGTGTACCGGCTGTCCAAAGGCTGCTGCCTCACCAAGGCCCAGAGGGACGCCATCGAGGAGTGTCTGCTGGCTGTCTGTGGGTACGTCTGCGAACGAACGCCTCGTCTACAACCTGCTGTTTTACAATGAGCTTTCAACGTGCCGTTAACTGTGAATGTCGTCTTGACGTTGTCCAGGAAGCTGAGGCCTTCGATGATGCAGCATCTGTTGAGGAGGCTGGTGTTTGACGTTCCTCTGCTCAATGAACACACCAAGATGCCTCTAAAGGTGAGAAGGACATCACTTATATCTCTCCTCTCTATTCAAAGTGTTTATCTAAGAAACGCTGTAGTTCTTCATCATTTAATTGTTTCATAACTGCTATGATTTTCACATGTATTGTCACACGTTGTCACATGTGTGTCGAAATGTGTGGTTTTGGAACATTTTCATGGTATATGAATATGATACGTATGATATATGATGATACATAAGAAACCACGCTAAATATTACATATAATGGAAAAACGGAAGGATTTCTCTGGAGAAAATGTGAGAAAAATCTAGGAAACCCTGAGCTTGTCTTCCATGGATTGAATCCAGCAGACTGTTGACGGCCCTGTTCTCTTCTCCAGCTGTTGACCAATCACTACGAGCGTTGTTGGAAGTATTACTGCTTGGCCGGAGGCTGGGGCAACTTTGGAGCCACATCGGACGAGGAGCTGCACCTCTCCAGGAAACTGTTCTGGGGGATTTTTGATGCTCTGTCTCGAAAGGTGAGCGTTTGAAGCCTCCTGCTTATATCCACTTAAAAACACAAGACAGTTTGTTTGACAGAAGGTTCTTGTGTCCCAGCGCTACGACCAGGAGCTGTTTAAGCTGGCCCTGCCCTGCCTCAGCGCCGTGGCTGGAGCTCTGCCTCCAGACTACATGGAGTCCAACTACATGGCCATGATGGAGAAACAGTCCTCCATGGACTCAGAGGGAAACTTCACTCCTCAGCCTGCAGACACAACCAAGTACACGACACGTGGACTTCTGCTTTTCTTTGTCGACGGCCGTGTTTCCCAAACTTTAAATGCTTTGCGGAGATGTTTTCATTGGGTCGCCATTTGTTCTCTGGAAGAGTTTATAGACGTTGACCTCAACAAAGACGTGAAATGTAGAGGAGAGATTAAAGATTAAAACAACACAAAAAAACAAAAACGATATAAAAAAGAGACTTTCAGAGATTGTTTTGACAGTGGAAGAGTCAGTAAAAATCGAGATCTGTGGCAATTTATGACATATTTTTGTAACTTTATGTCCCGAGGAGACACCAATGATGGAAAATGTTTGGGAACCACTGGTCTAGAGTCTAAATTCTATTTGACTTGACAGGATGTTACTGAATATTTATAATTATTGTCTTAAATTCATACTTGAGAACAATGTGTTTTCGTTCTGTCTGTATCAGCGTGACGGTGCCTGAGAAACTGGACTATTTCATAACCAGATATGCAGAGCATAACCATGAGAAGTGGTGCATAGAGAAGGTAAGAGGACACGGTGGTAGTCGTCATACAAACAGCTTCATCAAGTGAACTTCTTACACAAACTGTATGAATGTGTGTTCTGTGTGTTTTACAGTTTTCTAATGGCTGGTCGTACGGAGACCAGACATGTGAAATCTCCAAGAGCCATCCTTTACTGAAACCTTACAAAAGTCTGTCGGAGAAGGTAATTAAAGCTTCAGCGCGAGATACTTTTTACCGTCAAAATTCCATAATGACCTGCATTACACTGAAAACAACAGAACACCTCATGTCATTTATTGCTTTTTCAAAACAAACACTTATTTCCATTTTGATTCTTACAACAGAGACAAAAAGACTTTTTGAAGGTTTTAAACTGATCGCAGCTTTTATTATTGTGAAAACATCAACCTCTATTAACCTCATTATTATCAGGTTACTACGTCGTTAATGTCTTCATATTGTTATCACCTTGTTGTTTTCGACATCATAGTGGGTTTTAGTGTGAAGTTTGATCGTGTTGTCGCAGGATAAGGAGGCGTACTGCTGGTCCGTCCGAGAGGCTCTGAAGACCATGTTGTCCTGGGGCTGGAGCATCGACCGGATCAGAGAGGGAGACCCCGCCAGCCTCCACAACAAGTCCAGAAGGATCTCACAGGCCAGCCAGGTACGCACAGGATCACACACAGATTCATACAGTGTGTTTCAGAAAACTCACCCTTTATTCACACGGGATGGAACAGTGTGTGAAACAGTGACACTCGTTCTACTTTCCACAGCTGTCTTTCGAAGGAGGTCCAGCTTTCAGTCCCAGACCGATTGACATGAGCAACGTCACGTTGTCCAGAGACATGCAGGTGTGTTTGCTGATTTCTGTTTTCACACTGTAAACACCGAGTAACACCCGGCGTCCAGATTCCAGACCAACAGAATCTGATGTTTCTGAGCACAATGGATGTTAACGGAGCTCACACTGTGCTATTTTTTACTTTTGTTTACGCAAAAACGACTTATTTAAAAGGATAACAGTCCATTCCGTTTCCCGATTTGGTTCTTTTGTTATGAATGTGTTTAGTTTTTGAAAATGTGAATGTTCTATTTGTCTTTTTCCAGTCAATGGCAGAGCTTCTTGCAGAGAATTATCACAACATCTGGGCGAGGAAAAAGAAAATGGAGCTGGAATCCAAAGGTAAAACCACCGCAGCTTCACGTTACTGGATGTATTTGTGAGTAAATTAAGTGTTTGGTAGAGAAAAGGTAAATTTATCAGGCTGTAAAAAATAACGAGCTAATGACGTAACAATATGTGTTCATGTTAATTCACCATAGAACTTTTATACACGTGATGTATTGACAGGATGATGTTGTGTCCGTTGACAACGCCTTTTGGAAAATCAAAAATGAAGCGAGAACCAGGCGAGGGTTGTGAACTGTTGTACCTTCAGCAGCTTGTTCATGAGCTCAGTTACACAAGAAAACCAACACGGGGCAGAGTAACATATCTGAAGCACGTTCTCCCTGTGAGGAACCCGTTCAGAACCGCTGTGTTATCGTCTCCAGGTGGAGGAAACCATCCCCTGCTGGTTCCATACGACACTCTGACCGCCAAAGAGAAATCCAGAGACAGAGAAAAAGCACAAGACATCCTCAAGTTCCTGCAGATCAACGGTTACACTGTGTCCAGGTAGAACAACGCTCGGTTTTCAGAGGGTTCAGACACCGTCTGGGTTTGAAATCATTCAGAGGAAGTTGTTTTAATTTTCCATTCATTCCATATTCCTGATAGAAAGCTGTGAACACATGCTGTACTTGTTTTTATATCAGCATTTTCACTGAGTTTGTGGAAAACGTAGGCACACAAGTGGACAAGAGATTTAGAAAAGATAGAGCAGATAATAAATAAACGTAAAGACATAACTTGCTAAGGATTACATATAAAACCAATTTAAATTGTATAATTGTATTGTCATATTTATGGGATTACATGTGATAATATATAATCCCACATAAACCACGTACATACAGTATTTGTAGCCCATGTAAAGTCCATGTGGGATCTGTGGGATTACACGTACAACCCATCTAAATGCACGGGATTACATTATTATTATGATTATTATTATTATTTGCAGATGTTTGTACAAAAATGTGGAAAAGCTAGAGCAGATAATCAATAAACAACACTAAAAAAGCCACTGGAACCGACAACAACCATTAGATCTGGGAAAAGTAATTCAGTTAGTTTTGATTCTGTCCTTGTTGATTTTACATTAGTTTGACCTGGTAATGGTAGGAAAAACCCTCCACAAGCTCAGGAGAGAATTCAAACTGAGTCGTAAAATGAAACAGTCTGGCCTTTTGGGAAACGATGCCCATTTGTGAACAAAAAACGGAGATAATATGATTACCTTGTGTCACGTCACTGAGTGTGTCTGAATGTGTGTTTTCTCCAGAGGCGTGAAGTCGCAGGAGTTGGACACTCCAGCTATAGAGAAACGATTTGCCTACACCTTCCTCCAGCAGCTCATCACATACGTAGACCAGGCCCACCAGCACATGATGGAGTTCGGTGAGACTTTCCTTTGTCCAGTAAACAGTGAACATCCAACAGTCAGATGAATACGCTGTAGTTTGCATGAGCTGCAGGAGGAAACGCATGACTGTCGCTTTTTAATCCGCTCACATTCCACTGATGTTTAGAAGCTGACGTGCATGTAGTTCTTACCCATCTACACGTATCTCATGAGACAAAGCTGAAGCTCAACATGCATCTAAACAACCAACCCTCTTTGGAATCTTTGCACCACAAAAATAATATTCTAAATGTTTTAAAAATGCAAAAACAAAACCATCATACTCGTACCTCAATGACAAACCTTTGTGTCTGATTTCACTGTCTTTAATTCCTTATATGTAGACGTGGGAACGAGACCAAAAGGAGAGAAGATCCCGCATGAACAACAGATCAAGTTCTTTGGAAAGGTTAGAATAACCACAATTACAAGGTTGTCACGATTCCTTTGAGAAAGAGTGCATTCTGGGTAATGTTAGCTCTATTTTATGTTCAGGGTTTTAGCGAACATCTTGCAAACATCTAGTGTACATCGTGTAGTCGAGAGAGAACTTGTCACTGCTTTACTGCAGTTTCACAATATATTAAAGACCTTATTAAAAGCAGTGAATATCGCTGTAGCAGCAGATAAATGTGTGCAGCAGCATCACAGATTGTACACAAGAAGAACCGAAACTCCCCTTGTAATCAAAATTTAGGCGATAAATCGGTTCTTTAGAAGATAAAGGTGAAGTGCAGCTTTCCACTCTGCCATTAAACAACAGCAGGTATAACTCACTGCCTTTGGAAGATTAGAATCTCAGTCCTTCTGGGTAATGAGTCTCCAGTTTATTTCTTTCAATGGAACAGGGTTAATGATCCCGGACAAGCCCCCAAAAACTGCATCGCTTGGAAAATGTTTTAAAAAATGTAAGAAATCAGTGAGTATTTTAGACGACGTGTGGCGTATCTGGTTTTGGTCAAAGTCATAATTCATCTCACATTTGCTGGTGAAACTTAACCAACGATGCCTTTTCACCCGCAGGTCGTCTTGCCTCTGGTGGATCAGTACTTTAAAAACCACCGGCTGTACTTCCTGTCCACAGCCATCCATCCAATCAGCAGCGGCGGCCACGCCTCCAACAAGGAGAAGGAGATGGTGACCAGGTGAGTGTTGCAGCAGTGTGAAGGTTTAAAATACATCAGGATGAGGAGCAGCACATTGTGAAGATTGTGAAGAACAGTGTGTGTCTATATTGAACAGTAGGTCCAGTTTACTATGCAACACAATTTTATACATTTATGTAGTAGATGTTTTCATCTTGTTACATCTTTTACATTCTCTTCTTGTTACGTCGTCTTTGACTCATTTCATCTTTTACGTCTTTTATGTAGTTTTCACGTCGTTGCATCTTCTCCGTCATTTTCCTCATTTTCATCTTCTTATGTCTTTTACATTTTCTCCTCGTTACGTCATCTTCGTCTCGTTTCATCTTTGACACCTTTTACGTCTTCCACGTTGTTTTATTTTTCCGTTACGTCTTTATGTTTGATGCATCTCTAAAGAACCGACCGTGGACTACACATGTTGTTGTCTCTCTCAGCCTCTCTCTCTGATTTCCTCTGGGTTTCTTTCATTTGATTGACTCTCTTTCCCCTTCCTCTCCTCCACCTTTTCTCTTCTTCTTTAATTTCCTCTTTCCAGTCTTTTCTGCAAACTGGGAGTTCTTGTCAGACATAGGATATCCTTATTTGGTAAGGACAGTTTAAGTCTTCCACTGTTTGTCTTGAAAAGCACGATTGGTTTCAGCAGCATGAGTGGGTTCAGGCCATATGAAGTACGAGGTTCTGCTCATATGAGGCTTTAAAGATCCTGGAGTCGGTGAGTTAGGTGGTCGACCTGGATCGGACATTTTTAAGTTTTAATGTTAGAACAGAAAACATGGACATCAGTTGACAAAACCTGTTCCATTTTAAAGCAAATCATAATAGAATTTTCAGACATTTTCCAAAAGAACCTGATATATAATGTGTTTTCATCCACTCCTGTTAATGCGAAGGTCATGGTTGGTTCATCATCACGGTTTAAAGTTTGTAGATGTGGTCGTTCATACAATAACATACGACCTGAGCTGTCGGTCGACGAGTGGATTTCACCAAGTTGTTAAAGCTTCATATACAGTAGTGTGTGTAGAGACTGAGGAGGAAAAGGATGAAGATGAGGAAGATGAATCTGAACAGTGTGAGACTTGGTGTGTGTCTGCATGGATGCATGACTCTGTGTGTGCTGTGTTTATTGTTCTCAAAGTCAAAAGATGTTCCATCTCTGAAGACGAACCAGATGGAAACGAACAGACGCTTCAGTATTCATTAATCCTGTTGATTTCATTTCACTTTTCATTAGTGTTGAATAAAATAAAACGCCTGTTTTTAAAGAACATCTTTTTCCTTTGAGCGTTATTCTCGGCTGTTTTAGGTGTGATTCTTTCCCTGCAGGTAGAGCCTGTTGTTCTGTGATGCTTTGTGTGTTTGTTTTTTACTTCATTCTCTGACAGACGTGAACTGCAGATACAGAGTTTTCTGTTAATTGTCTGATCTTCTGTGATTTCTAGGTAACAATGCCACGTCCATCGTGAACTGTCTGCAGATACTGGGTCAAAGTCTGGATGCCAGGTGATTTTCAAAGATTTTCAAACTACATCTTCAGACACAGATGTAGACACAGTGAACGAAGAGAGAAAAGCAACAGCAAAGAGATTTTAAAACAGTCTTCGAAAGCACCTTTTTATTTTTCAGGACGGTGATGAAGACCGGCCTGGAGTCAGTGAAGGCAGCGCTGCGGTCGTACTTCGACAGCGCAGCGGAGGATCTGGAGAAGACTCAGGAGAACCTGAAGCTGGGTCAGTTCACCCACAGCCGAGAGCAGCCGCGAGGTGTCACTCAGATCATCAACTACACCACGTTCGCCCTCCTGCCCGTCCTGTCCTCGCTGTTCGAACACATCGGACAGAACATGTTCGGAGAAGACCTCATACGTGAGTACACGTGACGACATTCATTCATTCAGCTGGTTTTTACTGTTTGATTCATTCATGATTAATGTCGAAGAAAAAATAAGAGAACAAGGTGAAAATCTACAACTTGTGCCACAATTTTTGAACTGATATTGTGAAAATAATAGACTAGACAGTTTTTATACAAAAAATGTAAAATTTTCTTCGGGGAAGACCCAAACCCCTACGTTAAGACAATCCAGAGTAATTTATAACTGAACCAAGAGAAGAGAATTCATGATGAGGAGAAGTTGGACATTTTGGTTCTTCATGAAGACTGACTCATCTTCATGAAGTCAGTCAGAATACAGTCTGACTCCACCAAGATAGAAGCAGAAAACACATTTCAACACCTCGTCACAGTGGGATAATAATTATTTCCAAAGCTGTAAATACTGTGTTTAATCTAAAAGGCTAAGATAGTGTTTCCTGTTCTGCTCCTCAGTGGATGATGTTCAGGTTTCCTGCTACAGAATCCTCAACAGTCTGTACTTACTGGGAACCAACAAAAGCATCTACGTAGAGAGGTACAGTAACGATGACGAACCCACAAGAAACATGTATTAACACAACAAACACACAGAAGGACCATCTGTGCGTTGTAACTATATGATCAGATATGAATGTAAGTCGTTTGTGACGTTATGGTGGAAACCCTCAGTGTTTTTCTAACTTGTGGCATGTGCTGTGCTGTTGCCTCCAGACAGCGTCCAGCTTTAGGGAAGTGTTTAGCTGCCTTCTCTGCTGCGTTCCCCGTCGCCTTCCTGGAGCCTCACCTCAACAAATTCAACAGCTTCTCCATCTACAACAGCAAAGCTTGTAAAGACAGGACAGGTACGGATCAGGTTGTGATTCTAGAAGTTTAGACAGAAAGCAGCAAGATGGAAACTGCATCTCCTCACTGTGACATTTACTGTGAAAGCAAACGTTCATGTATGATGTAAATTTTCAAGCTGTTGAACCCTGTTGTTTTTTTGATGGGATTTTTATTCCTCCATGTTGTCGCCATCAGTGAATTTTTAAAGATATATCTTTAAATAAAGTAGGGGGAGATGGTTTTAACTCAACCATCACTTACCTCAGTCAATCAATCAATAACAGCATCACGCAGTGTGTACAGGTGGTTAGAACATAACCGCTGTGAAAAAAATCTGAAAATAGTGCTTTATTTTTCTATTTCACTGCTTCATTTCTCACCATCGTCACTCACTGTCACGTTCAGTCTATTACTCACTCGACGATCTCTCTTCCTCATATGTTGAGCACAAGCAAGAAATGTCACGTAGTTTACCTTTAATATCCACCAGTTCCACCAGATGTTTACCACTTCCATATCAGCCTATCATTTTGGGGCAAAATCACAAAATATGCAAAACCAGTCTGTGGACGTACGACTTGACAAACCTGACGAAGAAGAAGCTCATGTTGTTGTAGCTGCTTGCTGGTCTAGTTTGTACTGTACTACAGACAGTGAACAGTATAGTTCATGAAGGTGTTATCGTGATGCAATTTTTAACCTATTAATGACTTGTGAATAGCCTAAAACCTACAACTTTCTGTGTATTTGTTGAAAACACATTTTTTATTAAACTGTCAGTAATAATATTCCTTTTCCTCTGCCTTCCAGCTTTAGGTCTTCAGGGCCAGGTCAGCGAGGTTTGTGCTCTCATCCCAAACTTAGAGAAGTCTCTGGAGGAGATCATGGAGTTGGCAGAGTCTGGTATGAGATACACTCAGATGCCCCATGTCATGGAGGTACGACATATAACATATAAGTCGTTCATTCAAAATGTATACAATCTTTGACACTAAAAAGATGATAACGCAGACTGCTGACGCGTCACATTGAATTTAGATGAACATTGGGAAGTACAGAAAGCGTATTTGTGGATTTTGTGAAGCTGGATTGTGATGTCGTTGTCTCCTAACGGTCAGTATGTGTGTGTTTCCTTGTCCTGTAGGTGGTGTTGCCTATGTTGTGTAACTACATGTCCCACTGGTGGGAACACGGGCCGGAGAGTAACCCGGAGCGAGCCGACAGCTGCTGTACGTCCGTGACCTCTGAACACATGAACACTCTGCTGGGAAACATCCTCAAGATCATCTACAACAACCTGGGCATCGACGAGGGCGCCTGGATGAAACGCCTGGCGGGTAAACTTCAATATCAACATGGTATGTTTACCGCTCTGTGTGAGATGTAGGTTTAACCGTCAAACAACGTCTCTGTCTCTGCCCCAAAGTCTTCTCTCAGCCAATCATCAGCAAGGCCAAAGCTGAGCTGCTCAAGACCCACTTCCTGCCTCTGATGGAGAAACTCAAGAAAGTAAGAATTAAGCTTTTTGACTTTTTGTTTTCAGCTTCATCATAGTTTTAATTGTTTTTTTTTTAAAGCGGGTTTACTGGCAAAGACCTGGGCTCCAAAGCATCTTAAAGTGTAATACCACTGACGGCCACTAGATGCTGCTCCAAAAAGCCCTGGCTCAAATCTGTCAAAGTTATCAAAATGGTGACTTTTCTTTGAACGGTGTTGCCGTGGCGATGCGGCTAATTGAACACGTTTGAGCTGAGTTTTGCCAGAACTTGTGAATATGATCATACGCCCACTGCTGATGATGATCACGTGATGTTCAACATGTTGAGATCGTCATCGTTCACTGATCCGGTGAATCCTCATTCACGCCGTGTCGTCCTTGTGCAGAAAGCAGCCGTGGTGCTGATGGATGAGGAGCACAGTAAAGCCGAGGGAAGGGGGGAGATGTCAGAGACCGAGCTGCTCATCATGGACCAGTTCACCGTCCTGGTCCGAGACCTGTACGCCTTCTACCCTCTGCTCATCCGCTTTGTGGACTACAACAGGTACAGAGATCTGACCACAAGCTTCCTGCTCTTTACAGCTATTGCACCGACGCACAACCTTAAACGAATGTCCTGCAAATGTTCTGTATCATCACTCACTGTTCAGGGCCCGATGGCTCAAAGAGTCGAACCCAGAGGCGGAGGAGCTGTTCCGGATGGTGGCCGAGGTTTTCATCTTTTGGGCCAAATCTCATGTGAGAACATAACCGTTATTTTATTGTGTTTTCCAGCCGGTTTACACTTCAAACATAAAATCTAACACAACAGTTACATGTCAATTTGTATTACAATAATCCACCGATTGAATTTGATGAACGTATACGCATCGTATCTATCTTCACACTTCACAGATGTTCCTCTTTATAAAGGTTTTCTTCTCACACCAAACCACCACATTAAGCACCGTACTGTACTAAGTTCTTTTTTTTTCTCTAAATTGACTCTAATAATGACTGATGAATAGTGAATGTAGACATATTGTTCTTATATCAGGTCTCTAATGGCCCAATTGCTCTGCTGAACATGTCACTGAAACCTACTGAGACAAATGAAATCATACATATATCGTTAAGTGAACGTTTCAAGTCTCTACTGATGCAGCTGCAAACTGAGTCTCATCGTGTTTCTGCAGAACTTCAAGAGAGAAGAGCAGAACTTTGTGGTCCAGAATGAAATCAACAACATGTCGTTCCTCATCACAGACACCAAGTGTAAGATGTCAAAGGTACGGACGCAGAACCTTAACACAGAAACAGACGGTTCATAGTCGAGACGTTTATACTGATTTACTGCATGTGTGTCATTTACACAAACACAACCTTACACTTGAAATCGTGTTGCAAAATAATACAGTAGAAAACTATAACTGAAAACATCTGGCGTCTCAGGGAATCGTTTCAGACCAGGAGAGGAAGAAGATGAAGAGAAAAGGAGATCGATACTCGATGCAGACCAGTCTGATTGTGGCCACTCTGAAGCGTCTGCTTCCTGTCGGACTGAACATCTGCGCTCCAGGAGAACAGGAGCTCATCACGTTGGCCAAGAACCGCTTCACTCAGGTACAGGACAACAGCATGGGTGGAAAAAAGAACGAGAAGAAAAAAATATGAAAAGAAACAGTCCTGCCTGATTTTTTGAACTGCCTTAACTTAATAAAACATGCCTTTTCACATCACATGGTCTTATTTTTCAGTTACTTGTTGTCTCTTAAAGAACCTTTATTTTGTCAACAGAAAGACACAGAGGACGAAGTTCGAGAGATCATCAGGAACAACCTGCATCTCCAGGGAAAGGTAAGAGAACTGTGAACTGAAGTGACATCTGACTGAGGATGAAATATGATGCATTTACTCCACTGTAGTTTTATTCTAAAGATGTGAGCGATGACGTTCGAACTGTTCATCCTCAGTTTGGTTAAATCTACATATCCGTTGTACTGTTGGAGGTTTGACTTCCATGTGGTGTGTGCTTCTTGTACAGTTGGAGGACCCAGCTATCCGGTGGCAGATGGCTTTGTACCGAGACCTGCCTAACCACTACGAGGACTCCTCAGACCCAGAGAAGACCGTAGAGAGAGTCCTGGACATCGCTCACGTCCTCTTCCACCTAGACCAGGTGTGGAGAAATAATCACAAGGAAGACACAGTTTCATTCCTTGAAGCCGTAATTTGTAATATTTAGATTTTTACACTGATTATCATCAGAGTATGAAGAAAATAACAGTTTTAATGTCATGTCAAAGATGTTAATGTAATTCTAATGTGGTTCTGGTTCTTTCTAATGGTTCTGTACTCAGCTTTGTTGTGTCTTCAGGTTGAACATCCTCAGCGCAGTAAGAAAGCAGTGTGGCACAAACTACTGTCCAAACAGAGGAAGAGAGCAGTGGTGGCGTGTTTCCGGATGGCACCGCTGTACAATTTACCCAGGTACGAGGTCCGCGATGACACCGACACACACCGACACGCACTGATGTACACTGATACACACCGACACACACCGACAGACACCGACAGACACCGACACACACCGACACGCACCGACACACACTGATGTACACTGATACACACCGACA
>JAPQRN010000012.1:97643-114313 GCA_037367275.1 Coranthus polyacanthus
GTAAATGTGAGGCAAAAAACTGGCAAAAGGCACATTAAAAGTTTACAAATGTAAAGGAATAAGCTCCATTTAAATGAATGACAACAAAAAAAACAGTTTTCTCAATAACGCGTTAAGCTTTTGTTGGGTTTGTCGAGGCTTTGTGACTCTTACACTGGTACGAAAAGCCTGAAGTGTTGAAAAACCATCTAGAAACAGTGAATACTCCAAGAACAGAATGTGAAAAGGTCACGTTAAAGACCTGTTCTACAGGAAATCACAGGTGCTCTAATAATTACCTTCCAGATCCGTGTTTTACTACTAGCTCTGTGTGCTTTTATCTCAGAAACCAGGTGAACAGGAGCCGTCGGAGGAGGAGGAGGCTCTGAAACACATCGATCCACTGCATCAGCTCATACAGCTGTTCAGCAGAACGGCGCTCACCGAGAAGTGGTGGGTTTTCACACAACTCACTGTTTTTACTGAGTTTGTGGAAGAAAAGATGATGTTTTTCTGAACATTACCAGCATATCTTTGAACAAAAATGTGGAAAAACTGGAGCAGGTGACAAACATTTTACATGTTGATTAAAGATATTCCTCTTCAGAACAGGTTCCTGCAATTTTTCAGCTCGAGACCTAAAAAATAAATGTTGTCGGGACTCAAATGTACTAAATTATGTCATGGATGAAGTCTTTTCCGGTGTTTTCGTCTTGTTGTGTCTTTTACGTCTGATGTCTACACTTCACGTGGCTTTAATGAGGTCAACATTTCTAAACTCTTCTTCTGTCTTAATTAAGAAGATGCGTTCACATGTCATATTCTTCTGATGTATTTTCCTGATCCTCAGTTCTGGAGAGGCAGCTCTAGAAAGTCTGGAGGTCGTACGTTTAGCGTGACACACCCCAGACAGTTTTACAAATCAGAAAAAGTTGGGACGCTCATAAAAACTATCTTGAAAGCAGTGATTTCTAAATGTGTGTGTGCTGTCGTTTCTCAGTGGATTCACTTTCATTCGCTCATTCTTTAAGTTCAGTGTGATTTCTGTCACGTGGTACTAACGTCGTCTTGTGTGTTTTTTCCGTTGCAGTAAACTGGATGAGGATAATCTGTACATGGCCTACGCTGACATCATGGCTAAGGTACGACCTGAAGAACGTCCTCCTCATAAGGACCGTGATGTGTTAATGATGATGATGATTCTCTGTTACTCTACATGTTATTCTGTCTCTCGTTCTTGTCTCAGAGTTGCCATGATGAAGAGGATGAAGATGGTGAAGAAGTGAAGAGTTTCGAAGTAGGTTTCGTTCACTCTGTGTGTCTGTTTGTATCGTGGTCTTGACGTCAGACTCTTATATGCTTCTTGTTTTGTGCGAGCAGGAGAAGGAGATGGAGAAGCAGAAGCTGCTGTATCAGCAGGCTCGGCTTCATGACCGAGGAGCTGCTGAGATGGTGCTTCAAACCATCAGTGCCAGTAAAGGTAGGTCATCCACGATAAACCCCGTATCACACGTTGAAACCGTGATAAACGACTAAAGTCCAGTTGTTTCCCGTTCGCCGACTCTTCGCCAGGTGAGATGGGTCCCATGGTGGCGTCTACTCTGAAGCTGGGCATAGCTATTCTCAACGGAGGGAACTCCACCGTACAGCAGGTATCACGCTTCGACGACGTCTCACCTTCTGCTTGTTTTCACCTACATTCCAGCTTCTCATCTGTGCCTCTCTTTCTCTGACTCTGTGACAGAAAATGTTGGATTATCTCAAAGACAAAAAGGACGTTGGCTTCTTTCAGAGTCTGGCTGGTCTGATGCAGTCATGCAGGTAACGTTACGCACTTCACTTTTATACTTTTAATTACTGAATAGTGTGGTTGTGATCGAAGACGGATTGTTTTTTCCATGTTCTAATTCATTTAAAGAACATTTACTTAGAAACTTACAACGTCTAGTCTAGTTTTGAGTCTTGTTTGTTTGTCAGTCGATATCGATACTTATCGTGATAAATGTCAAATCAGGATTTCTTTCAACTTTAAAAGCTGATTTAAGATGATATAAGACAAAAATAACGTTAAATGAAAGAACGCGTATCAAGACAAAAACACCTGTAGTCCCTGATTTTGTCATTTAATGTTTATCTGGTTCATTTTCTCAATTTTGATGGAATTAAATCAAAACAAAGAAAATGAGCACAATCTGAGACGTTATTTGTGGTTTTAAATTATTCGTAACGAAGACAAAAAGACGCGAAAGACAAAACCACGCCTGTAGTCCCGGATTATTTTGTTTTTAGATCAAAATAAATCGAATGAGCACAACGTGGTTTGAAACCGAGGAACATTTCACAGACCTAGAGGTAGAACATCCAGATCTGTTATCATGATAAAATGTTCGTAAAACATTGAGAATGTGAGCAAAACAGACCCTAGGTGAGGTGAGAAGACGCCTGATTCTTGGGCTGTTTGTTTCAGTGTTCTGGATCTAAACGCATTCGAGAGGCAGAACAAAGCAGAAGGACTGGGGATGGTGACGGAGGAAGGATCAGGTAAGATTCACTCTTTAATATATGCAACATAATGACGCATTGTTGAAAAGTCGTAACGATAGAAAAGTCCGGGCAACCTGACCATTACATGCCAAGAACACGTGGAAATGATTTACCAGGTGCAGGTAAAACAGTGGAATGTGTCTTTAATACGATCCGTCCCCAGCACTGATGATTAATAAAGTCCTTTTTTCCATCACATGTAAACCTGTTTTTCATTCTTATGAAGTTGTTTTGATCCTGGTCGGACGACCTTCTTTATCCTGCGTTGTCTCATTTATTTATACAGCCATCACTTGTGGTTTACTGTAGCGGTAACGCGGTAACTACCTGCTGTTCACGTGCTTTATGATTTCCTCATGTGTCTGTGCTTATGATTTGCCTGTTAAACCTTCTGTATTTACACATTTGTTACAAACGCTCACGGTCACCGTTGAGATTTCACTAAATTCAAATCAGTGACCTGTCGTAGTTCAGAAGAGTGTAGGAGAGTCTCTTTTCTTTTACGAAACATTGTTTTTAAGGCTTTTCTAGATAATTATGAGGTGATTATTGGCATCTGTTCAGAGAATTACTTGTAGTTATTATAGTCTGTTCATTCACAACGGTGCAACAGCTCGAGATGCAAGAAATTAACAAACTGAACAATTACCGTTCAGGCTGAATAGTTTCATTTGACAGTTTAATCAGTTTTTCTGTAATTTCTCATGCAAAACCCTCCATTTTCACCTGTCATTGTATAAATACAGTACATATCCTACATTCACGGAGCATATTTGGTTCCCATAGTAAATGAAACAGACTTTCCAGACACTAATGAAATACAAGTGTATAAAGCAAACTGGGTTCATTTTTGTCAAACAACAACGTGGTAGGAAACGCAGAAGAAGAAGAGTCAGTCGCCGTGTTTTCATAAAACTGAAGAGAAGCAGAAGAAGCAGAGTTAGGTGACGTTGTTTCATGGACGAGGCTGAAGAATAATGTGGTCTCATCAGTCGTACCAGACGTGTTTTTGCTCTTTATGAGAATATCCCTGAAAAGGACTGAATAAGTTCTGATAAGTTCACAGAGCAGGTCAAAGAGTGTAAAGTCTTGTTGAATTCATTATATATCTCATTATTTGAAAGAAATCACGGAGCTGATTTCCGAACACATGGAAACGTCGGCGAACAAGGAGGACGAGCTGACGACTTCCTGTCGTTGTATTAACCGCCGCCCGCCACATGGGGGCGCTCCGATAGAACCAGCAGGAGGAAATGCAAGGCGATAACAGGATGTGTAATCACCAAGACAAAACAATGAATAAACTGAATGTTGATGAGCTGAACCTTTAAATATTCACTATGTCAGAAATGAAATGGAAAAAAAAGAAACTCCCGTGAAACTGAAGTTTTGTAGAAATGGGTGCGAAGACGCTGTAAACGTTAGACTTTAGTAAACGTAGAATGAGTAAAAGCGCCACGAGCCCAGCGGTGGTAGCACGTGATCAAAATGACCTCATAATTATCTGGTAAATAACAGCAGCAGGTTGTTCACGTTCAATGCAGATACTGTGTATTGTAAACACTCAGATGTGCAGGTTTTCTGTCAACACGTCATTTTTTTTTTCCATGTTGACCAAACAAATGAATTCGGAATTTTTGAAGCTCTTTTCCCTATATGTAATCTTTTTCTTTGTTTCTTTGTTTCTTACTTTCTTTCTCTCTTTCTTTCTTCCCCCTGTTTTTTCTTTCCTTTTTCTCATTTTGGTTTTTTACTGCACTTTCTTCCCTTCCTCAGTCATCACTCATGAGCGTGGTAATTATACCTTCTGCCATTTTCTTGTGTGTTGGTCGGTCTCTCTTTCTCTCTCTTTCACTATGGTTGGTTAGTTGTTGTGTCAGTTCTGTCCAGGTCCTGAGTGTAGACCTTCAAACCTCGTCCTCGACCCGCTCTCTGCTTGTAGCTTCTTTTGTGCCCTTCCCTCCCAATTCTTTTGTTTGTTTGTTTGTTGTTTTTTTTTTCCGCTAGGCAAATTCTAAGTTGCTCTCCGGCTGGTTTTGTAGTAGGTCTTTTTTTAAATACTGTTTACAGTGTTAGGATGTCAAATGTCATTCTTTTCTACAATAGGCAAACTGATAATGCTTACGGTGACATGTTTTGGAATTTACCAAGGCTTCAGAAGTGTAGCTGTAGTGCCAAAACCTGCCATCTAAAACCTGCCCCCCTCAGGATTTGTACAGCATCTGGCACATTGTAAATATTACTAATATGAGTATTTATCCTTCCCCACCTCCATCGTCCACCCCTCCACCCTCTGTCATTCAGTCAACCTAAAGTCAGCTGGTTGTTTTGTCTCAGTAATGGAGATGGTTACTGTGTCGGTGATGATCTGTTGTGAAGTGTACAATCCCCTCTGTGTTCTCAGCCACTCTCTCGGTCTTCCTTCTCGTCTCACTCTCCTCAAGCTGCAATGAACAAATGAAGAAAATGCACAAGAGTAAAACGGTAGATGTAGCACAAACACAGTCACGGTCGCGGCGCCGCGAGGACGTAGCCAGGCGCAGTGGCGCCGTCGTGTTAGCTAGACGCTAAGCAGAATGCAAACCTGTTTGTTAAAAATAAAGATCTAGATTTAATGTTGTCTTTTCTACTACTAGTGAGATACAAGAGAAGATTCACACAATTTATTAAATATACACATTTTTTTCTTTTGTAAAGACTGTCTACATGTTCTTTATTGATTAATGACTGTGGCTCGAAGCACAAATGTGTTCTGAAAACCCCAGACTCTATTGACTATCTGACTGAACGGCTGTGAGCTTGTTACACCGATTTGATTGAATATTGTTATTGGGAGACAGATAAAAAGGACAGTCATTAGAACACACTGGTATAAATAACAAGGATATTTTATATAGTGTAACATTTGTAAAGATAGTGTAATAATTCAAGAGGTGATCGTTGTTAAAAATCTAAAATATTGTGTAAATAGACTGAACAGGTAGAAGTTTATAGAAATAGGAACAGAGTCATTGCAGCCCTGCTTCTTTCATCTCCACTTTAGTGTCTGTTCTGTCATGCTACCTGTCTCCTATCTCCTATCTCCTTCTTCCCCTCTCCTCTATCTCCTCTCCTCTCCTCTATCTCCTATCTTCTCGTTTCTCCTCTCCTTTCCTCTATCTCCTCTCCTCTATCTCCTCTCCCCTCCTGACTGTAAAGTGGTTCTTTCTGACCATGCTGCTCTGCGTGTGATGGAGGGTGAACTCAGATCTTTTTCTCCTTTCTTACTCCTGCCATCCTCTCTTCTTCTTCTTCTTCTTCTTCTTCTTCTTCTTCTACTTCTTCTCCTTCTCCTTCTTCATCATCATCTTTTTCTCTCTGTTTACCGGCTGAACTGTGTTCTGTAGTCAGTGCACTTCTCCATGATTGTCCTCTGTGATTGTTTTGCTTATGTGAAAAACTTTATTTCAATAACCTGTTCCATCTTCTGATGATTTTGTTTTGATTTACTTTCACTAAAGTACAGTACTCACTTAATGTTTGGATTGTAGATGCATTATGTAAAGTATTAAACCACTTATAGAGTTTTTTTGATAGACCAGAGGAGTTTTTCTGTGCTGTCACATATCATTGGTTTGTCATTTACATCCATAGACAGAAACTTTCAAATAAAGTTAACATGGTCTCATCGTTTTGTTTCAGTTGTGAAAAATGAATGCCCTTCATCTGGTTTATCACTGTGTTGGTAAGAAGCCTGAAAGAGCCCTAATACAATCAGACAAATTGGTAACATCTCTTATGAAAGAAGTAGTAGTAGTAAACAACATTTAAATATGTAGACAGATCAGCAGCAAGAAATCCTCTCCTGTTTCATTCTGTGTGGACACAGAGAGTGAGTTACTATGGTTACTGGGATGCTCTGTCGCTCAGTGATGCCCGAGAACAGTCATTATGTCTGATTTTACATTGTTGGTTGATATTATACATGGTTACCAGCACGCTCTCATCTGTGTCAAGTTCATCTGTAGAATCTGACATAGTTGAATTGCCTTTGTAGTTAATCTTATCAGTGAGTATGTATGAGAACACAAATGGACTCATTGAAGAAGTGTTAAATCTCTCAACCTCCAATTCTTTTAGCCATGTTTTTTTTTTTTTAAATCTAACAGCACCACCATATGGTTAATTTGCATCAAGTTTGATGTTGCTGGTCTCAGTCAAATTGCCTTCATATTTATTTGAATGAAAAAAGTTTTGCAGGTGCAGCCACACAGTTTTTATATATTGAATTGGAGGTGCATATGCAAAATTTCAGAATTATCATAAGTACTTTAAAACACACACACACACACACAGCGCCCCCTAGAGGTTTATCAACACCAAATGTTGTGTATTGAATTGATAACTCATAAACTCTCATGTCATTCCAAGGTCATCTGGCTGAGTTAGTGTTGTTTTTGTCAGTACAAAATAACACATGTGCTCGATAAATTTTGACTTCCAAAGAATCATTTGAAGTTTGACAGACTAGTTTAATTGAGCGGGTTTCCCAAATTTCGCAATTTAGTGGACAAAAAATGTACCGACAATAATGGGCGTGACCTACATCAGCAGATGCGGCTCAATTCGGCCTTCCCGAATAAAAAAATCAAATAAGAAAAAGACAATGAAAAGAAAAGTGCTCTTTCAGTCTTGTTTCCGACCGACAGATTTCTCTCCCTCAGCCCAGTCCAGTTTGTGTCATTTTGTATGAATGTATTTTGTTCCTGTGTTCTATAGTTGTATTAAGTTACCGTGTGGTGTCTCATCTTCCTTCTCTGACCCTGTTTTTGTTGTTGTTGTTTTGGTTTTTTTTTTGCATTTAATGGTTCAAAGCAGCATTTTAACACAGTCGCTCCTCAATTAATTTACACGACAGAAGGCATTAGATGCTACGTCTTCTTCACACCACATGTACAACAGCTTTGAGAAAACGTTTAAAGAGCATAATCGACTGTAAAATGCTGCAGTTTAAAGACCAACCCACCTCAGTCCACCACCGAGTGCTGTGGCTGTTCACTGCCCATCCAAGAGTGTGTGCGTGTTTCTTTGTGTGCGTGTGTTCATCAGATTAGAACGCTGTACACCTTTCACTCACTGACAGAAAACACTGGGGATTTCCTCACATTAGCACCATCTCTTTTTAATACTTCTTCACTCTCCATCTTCTTGTGTGTCTATCCTTCTCCTACTTGTCGTCTTCTCTGTTCCCTGACTCTCTTTATGTGTACGTGTGTCTGTTTATATGAATGTGTGTGCATCCACGTGTGTGTCGGCACATGCCCGTGTTGCGGCGTGTATGTTTGCCTCTGTATGTGCTTGTGCATACGTGTGTGTCTGCATGGGTGTCCGTCCGTGTGTCTGTCTGTCTGTGTACGTGTGTGCATGTATGTGCGCGTGTGTGGGTGTGTGTGTTTCTTCTCTCTGGCCAGGTGAGAAGGTCATGCAGGATGATGAGTTCACCTGTGACCTTTTCCGCTTCCTGCAGCTGCTCTGTGAAGGACACAACTCAGGTGAGTTAAGACGGACGATTCCGTACGTTTGGGTGAATTTATCCATGATGCAGAGAATGTTTCGGGGGAGATGATGAAGGAGTGTTAGAGCCACAAGAAAGGACAGTAAAGTCAGAATATTTGGAGAAAACAGTAACAGTATTATTGTGAGAATAAAGTCAGATTATGTCAAGATAATGGAAAGAAGATGGCTTTTCTCTCAAAGTATGACAACTTTATTCTCGTAATATTACAGTTTTATTTTCATGATTTGCATATTAAAAAAAAATTATGACTATGAGTAAATTGTGGATTTTTTCTTGTGGCCCTAACACTCCTTCTTTCTCAAAATATTACAAATTTTTTCTCGTATTGTGACTTTTTTCTCAAAATGTTGTGACTTTTTTTCTTATAATATTATGATTTGTTTCCCAAAAATATTGCAACTTTATTCTTGTAATATTACATCTTTTTTCTTGCATAATTACTTTTTTCTCAAAATATTACAACTCTATTTACAGGATATTATGTCTTTTTTTCTTAAAATACTATGACTTTCTCAAAAACGTATGATTTTATTCTTAATACCGACTTTAGTCTCATAATGTCATGACTTTTTACTCAAAATAACACTCCAGCATAAAAACTAAATAGAAACAAGGAGTTTAACATTTTGCAGCCCTGGTTCATGGTTTCCATTCAAGTGTTTCCAGGTAAAAAGTCACGGCATTAACAATTTTTACTTCATATTTTAATGTTATTTTGAAGGTTTTACACAGTTGTTTTTATTTATTTGAGCACATTTTACACAAGCCATAATCATGGATATGATTATGAATCATAATATAACAATATCCTGTTTCAGATTTCCAGAACTACCTGAGGACGCAAACAGGAAACAATACGACAGTGAACATTATCATCTCCACGGTCGATTACCTCCTCAGAGTCCAGGTCAGATCTCTGCTCACATTCACAATGAGTCTTACAGTCTGTATATAGACCTCACTGAAAATAATCAACTCCTATTCTGTATATTTATTATATTAGAATAAAAGAATAGAAGACTGAAACTGTATAGATTCTGCATTTTATTGCGTTGCCATTAAAGTGGGACTTCCTGTATTTATGAATTTGATGAATTTATGTTCTTATAGTTACTCTGTCTCATTATCTCATCCTCCTCTGACTCTTCTCCCCTGCTCTTCAGGAGTCGATCAGTGATTTCTACTGGTATTATTCTGGAAAAGATGTAATCGATGAACAGGGCCAGAGGAATTTCTCCAAGGCAATAAACGTGGCCAAGCAAGTTTTCAACACTCTCACAGAGTACATCCAGGTACAGCAAGCCTCTATATTTATTATTACTGCTGAAAAGTATCCTCTAACGTTGATGTAATCGGCTAAAATGATTACAACAGAAGGAGTTTTAAACAGATTATGTAATTATGAGAGATGTGTTATTTTCTTCTTTATTCCTTAATTCTGCAAATTGTCTAATAAGCATGGCATTTACAGATTTTTGTGTGCAAATACTCTCACATTTCAATCATGAACATGTGACTCCAGTTCTGACTCCTGATCCTGTTTTTCCTGGTGTTTTAGGGTCCTTGTACTGGGAACCAGCAGAGTCTGGCTCACAGTCGTCTGTGGGACGCTGTGGTCGGTTTCCTACATGTCTTTGCTCACATGCAAATGAAACTGTCCCAGGTAAAAAGTGTAACAGCTCCAAACACTTCCTTAATTGATGACTAGTAACTGATGTTAACTCTATGTTCTGTTCTGTTGGGGGCTCGTCCGGGATTCATCATTTCAGTTTCAGCGGGACTGTGAATCTTTGCGTGTCACTTTTACGACTATTTACCTTTATCATGGTCACTGTTATCAATAAATCAAATATCAAATGTTCAAAATAAGTGATTTTTTTCCCATTTTAAAGGATTCCAGTCAGATCGAGTTGCTGAAAGAACTGATGGATCTGCAGAAAGACATGGTGGTGATGCTGCTGTCGATGCTGGAGGGTAAGTGTCAACATTTTAATCCAGACTTGAGACCATTAGTGTGAACTGCAGGTGGAGCCTCTTAATAAGACATGAGCTCAGCCTGAAGAAATGGTTGGGAAATGTCTTAAATACTGACAATATGCTATGTTTTTTAATGATTTTCCCAAATCTCCATCATCATGGATCATGTGTAAAATTAGGGTGTCATTGATACATGGTTCTTAATAATAAGAATAATGATAAATAAAGTTCTTTATAAATATATTTGACCACGTTATTAAAGGAAAGAAATAAAATGAGTAATTTTTATTTCTAAATCCACAAATGAAAACATTTTTTCTTTCCCTACTCAGAAACCGCACCTGCAGTATTTTAAGACGGGTGGATTTAGCCAAAAATGTTGCAAAAATCTGACACTATTGATAATTATCACAGTGAATACATAGAAATGTTTCATTTCAGAAATGTAGAGGTAGGACATTCAAAACTATTCTAATGATGAAATGCAAAATGCGCATGAGTGACAAATACTGAAACATTGTGGAAGTGTTTTAGCTGAATATATAGACAAGATAAACTCTGAATGGTGTCTCTTCTGGATTGTTACAGAAGGTTTCATTTGTCCATGCTGTAAACACAGTACGTTTTGTTTTGTCAGGAAATGTGGTGAACGGGACCATTGGGAAGCAGATGGTGGACATGCTGGTGGAGTCCTCCAACAATGTGGAGATGATCCTCAAGTTCTTTGATATGTTCCTCAAACTTAAAGACCTCACCTCCTCAGATGCCTTCAAGGAGTATGACCCAGACGGAAAAGGCAAGGATCGACTTCGATCAGTCTGATTTATCACTGGGAGCATCACAGAGAGAGACGTAAATAATGTAGAAATCTCTTACTGACTTGACAGGTGTCATCTCTAAGAGGGACTTCCATAAGGCCATGGAGAGCCATAAGCACTACACCCAGTCCGAGACCGAGTTCCTTCTCTCCTGTGCTGAGACCGATGAGAATGAGCTGCTGGACTACGAAGAATTTGTGGAGCGCTTTCATGAGCCAGCAAAGGTACACGATTTGATCTTCACAGGTCCTGTGGAAAATGGCACATCTCAAAAATATGTGATTCCAGATGTTGCGAAGATTCAATCAGTACTATTAAAACATGCTTCTTGTTTAAAGTTTTCTGAATTGCTTGAAATACAAAATTATGACTCAAATAAAAGCTGTGGGTCACGACCCAGTGTTTGGGAATAGATGTTCTAAAGCATCACACAGATATTCTCACAGATTGGTAACATTATTTTATTTTGGTGTTTTGGATGTTGCTTGTAGAGAACAGAACTATAGAGGACTGTGTAGGATCTTTTATTCAAGAAAACCTATGATTTTAAAGGACATAGGCTTCAACGTGGCGGTCCTGCTGACCAACCTGTCGGAGCACATGCCTCACGACACCCGGCTGCAGACCTTCCTGGAGCTGGCGGAGAGCGTCCTCAACTACTTCCAGCCCTACCTGGGCAGGATCGAGATCATGGGGAGCGCCAAACGCATCGAGAGGGTCTACTTTGAGATCAGCGAGTCCAGTCGAACGCAGTGGGAGAAACCTCAGGTAAAGATCTGTCACTTAAAGACACACAGCATGACGAGTTTACAGCAGAAGGTTTTCTGAAGTCTGTCACTTATTTCCCTCGTAACCAGGTCAAAGAATCCAAGCGTCAGTTCATATTCGATGTGGTGAATGAAGGAGGAGAGAAGGAGAAGATGGAGCTGTTTGTCAACTTCTGTGAAGACACTATCTTTGAGATGCAGCTGGCGGCTCAGATGTCGGACGCCGGCGAACGCTCAGCAGTGAAAGAGGAAAGTGAGCGCGAGAAGCCGGACGAGGAAAACCCCGAGATGGGCTTCTTCTCTCTCACCACGGTCCGCATGGCGCTGTTGGCTCTGCGCTACAACGTCTTACTGCTCATAAAGGTGAAAACATCAAAATACACAGATTCAGCAGCTGGTCTGGGTTTAGAACCAGTTCTTACTGTTTTG
Source organism: Coranthus polyacanthus (assembly GCA_037367275.1). Lineage (NCBI taxonomy): Eukaryota > Metazoa > Chordata > Actinopteri > Kurtiformes > Apogonidae > Coranthus > Coranthus polyacanthus. The sequence continues at coordinate 109,715 of JAPQRN010000012.1, forward strand.
AAAATTCTCCTTATTTTTCATTTTTATTTAGTCTTTCCCTTTGGTTTTTGATTAGTTTTCGTTCTGTTTTCTGAGCGAAAAAGTAGTTTTAAAATGTGTAAATGTTGGGCATTACCCTCTGCAGGTTCTGTCCATGAAGAGCTTGAAGAAGCAGATGAAGAAGATAAAGAACATGACGGTGAAGGACATGGTGACCACGCTGGTGTCCTTCTACTGGTCGGTGCTGCTCGGCCTCCTCCATGTGGCGTTCAGCGTGGCCCGAGGGTTTTGCAGAATCTTCTACAACACCTTCATGGGAGGCAATCTCGTGGAGGGAGCCAAGACTATCAAGGTTATTACTCAGAATGCTAATACACTGAAATGAGCCAAACAGGAGTCGTTTCCAAAGACCTAAACTGGTAAACTCCATCCCCAGGTGTCTGAGCTGTTGGCCAACATGCCCGATCCGACCCAGGACGAGGTCCGGGGCGAGGGGGACGACAGAGACAAGAGGGCCTCGGACCGCAGCTCTGCCAAAGAGGACCTGGCTGATCTGGCAGTGAACACCAGTGAAACGGAGCTGCTGTCGGACATCTTTGGTCTGGATTTGAGGAGGGAGGGAGGCCAGTACAAGATCACCCCACATAATCCAAATGCCAGTCTGACCGAACTGCTCAACTCCCCGGTTCCTCAACAGAATCCTCCAACCCCTCCCACAGCACCCCCGCCCGAGCTCAGACGGAGGCATCAGGTGAGAGGAGACGAGGAGGGAGGTCTGTTTGGATCAATCATTGATAATGATTATTCTCAGCATAAGGTCTCTTAAAAAGGTCTCTTCTTGATTAAATATTTCCATCTGTGTAAGTAATCAAACTCTTAAAAAGAAACACATAGTTAGAGTCACTAATGTGTTCGGGATTTGTAAATACATCCGGCAAAAAATATGTTGGAATCTGTTTTTCTGGTTCACTTTTTCATCTAATGGTGTTTTGTGTTTCAGTCAAAGAGCTCTACTTCTGAGGAGAAGGAAGCAACTCCAGAGACTGAATGTGAACCAGAGAAGAAATCTGGGTAGGTTCAACTGTTTGTTATGTAATTTTACTGCATAACTATGGTGACAGAATAAAAGATGGTGGACTCTTTTATTCCTGCCAGCATAAACTCAAAGAAAAACAAAAAGAAAGGAAAAAGCGATATGCATTTTTCCTTGTGCTTTGGTCTATTTTCTTGCCCTGAATAAAAGCATTTACGCTGAGGGAGAAGGTGTTTATGCTGATTAATGCATTACATCTGCATATGGTTGTTTTGTGATTTCAGTGAAGGACACGTTGAGAAACAGGAAAAACAACAGACTGTGAAGACTGAGAAGATGAAGCCCAAAGTAAGACGGCATCACACGAGGTCTGATGAACCGGATCAGCAGGAGTCTGCCTTCTGGAAGAAGATCATCGCCTACCAGAGGAAACTACTGGTACACAACACTCCTCTAAACTTCTTATAAACTTTGTCAGCTCAGTATTTTCTAGTCTGTGAGTTTTCATAATGTTTCTAAATGCTTCAGGAGGGACAATAAATGTCTGAAAAATGCTTATGTGATGATGTAGTTGATCTAAAGTTGGTCTAAAATAGTGAACTTTTAAAAGATACAAAAGCAAAAGGTAGATTCCCTGGTTTCCTCCAGAAGTTGATTCTGCAACTGATCACTGTCTGCAATGCACATGTGGCATAGAAATGGTAACTGCTATTAGGTTTTTTTAATAATATGACCAAGTAGTAGCATTTAAGTCGAAAATATCAAGGGCCCAAGAACAGAACCCTGTGGAGAACGACCTCCTGGAAAGATTAGAAGAAAACCAGTTTAAACCTAAAATGTCACCCAGTTTCTAAGATGTTCAGTTAAGATTGTATCATCAACACTGTCTGTAGTTTTTCTTTTGGAGGGTTTTTCCTTGAAGCTTAACATCGACTGCTCTTCTCTCTGTTCTCTTTGCAGAACTACTTTGCCAGGAACTTCTACAACATGAGGATGCTGGCTCTGTTTGTTGCCTTTGCCATCAACTTCATCCTCCTGTTCTATAAGGTAACGATATTAGAAAGTTGTTGATCATTTTACTGTCAGAATAAGAATAATAATACGGAAGAATAAAAGTCAAATTGTGTCATCCCTGGCAGGTTTCTACAGCCTCGTCTGTGGTTGAGGAAAGGGAAGTGGTCTACAGCAGCAGCCAACCAGACAGCAGCGTCCAGTGGGATCCACTGGGTGGAGAACAAATGGTGGAGACGAAGGAGGAGTTGACGGATGAGGCCGGCGAGCCCCTGAAGCCCGTCACAGTGCGCTTTGTCCTGGAGGAGAGCAGCGGGTACATGGAGCCGATGCTGCGGATCCTGGCTGTGCTGCACACCGTCATCTCCTTCTTCTGCATCATCGGATACTACTGTCTGAAGGCACGCTACCGACTGTAACGCAGAAAACAAGACAAAAATGCAGATGTAGTAGAATCAGCCTTTCAAAACCTGTTTTAGTTAAAGTGGAACAAATCATTTACTTCTTAATTCAACCTTTTAATCTCACTTTTATGAAAACCTGCCATTTCTATGTTTCTTTTAATTTAAGGATTTGAATTTCCTTCAAAATAACCCTAACCCCCCCCCCGTAATGGCCCTGTACTCTGGATGTACTTTATTTCATATGCAAGGGACCATGTGCAATATTAAACATTGATGTTGCCATTTGATGCATTGTAGTTAAGCCTAAGGCTAAATAAAGACAAAATACATGAAACAAATTACACAGTAATGCATCACACATGCATTCATTAAAGAAGCATTTTCTTAGACCATTTATATCATAATTGCAAGAAAAGATCCTGATCTCTGTAAAAGTCCACATTTTGTCCAAGATATTTCATGATATGTGACAATGATTGATTATTAGGCTTAACTTTTCTCATAATTACAAGATAATAACTTGTAATTATGAGATGAGGTGTCTGGAAAAATGTTTCTTAAATCAATGCAATGCGCTTCCATAATCAGCAACATCAGTATGTTTGATGAATTAAAAACCAAACTGTTTAAATGCCAACAGTTTTAAATATGACGTCTGGATTGTAGTCGGTGGTTACAGAGTTGAGCAGCTCAGGTTTAGTGTCAAGCTGCTGATGGAAGTACAGCTCTTGATGTCGTCGATGCCGATCCTACGTTTGTGTTGTGCTTCAGGTGCCGTTGGTGATCTTTAAGCGGGAGAAGGAGGTGGCCAGGAAGCTGGAATTTGATGGACTTTACATCACAGAACAACCATCTGAGGATGACATTAAAGGGCAGTGGGACAGACTGGTAATCAACACACAGTGAGTAAAACCTGTGGATGTGAAGTCTGTTCAAATCTGGGTTTGAAACTGTATGATGAAGCAGAGGTGAAGCTCTCCCTGGTAGAAACATAACATGAACAACAAAAAAACATTTCAGGTATTGATTCTTAATTGTTTCTCATGAGCCCGTTGTCCTCTGATTTTCAGATCTTTCCCCAATAACTACTGGGATAAGTTTGTGAAGAGGAAGGTATGTGTCACTCTTTCTGTTAACCAAACCCTATTTGAACGTGTACGACTGCTTAGTTCGTCTGAAACACGGCTTCAATTATCATAGTTTGATTCATGAAGTCATTTATAGCAGAGGAAAACCTGAACTACTCTGGTTTTTGTGTGTGATGCTGTTCCCATTGGATGCGTTTGATCAGGACGTCCTTTTCATTCTCAGGTGATGGATAAATACGGGGAGTTTTATGGTCACGATCGCATCAGTGAGCTGCTGGGGATGGACAAAGCTGCTCTGGACTTCAGCGACGCTCACAAGAAGAGGAAGCCCAGGAGAGACAGCTCACTGGCTGCTGTGTGAGTACTGGACTCTGGAGGAGACGTATGACTTTAATCAGACTGAGGACGTTCTCTCTAACACTTTATATTAAGGTTCTTGTAATAAACATTTAGGTTGATAGGTTATAATGCGGTGGTTAGCGTGACCGTCCTCTCACTCTGTCAAACAGACTCAACTCCATCGATGTCAAGTACCAGATATGGAAGCTGGGCGTCGTATTCACCGACAACGTGAGTATGATCATAATCATCCTCAGCTGTGTTTGGCTCCATCGTGTGGATTCACTGCAGAATGTCATGTACACAAATGTCAAGGCTTTCCCCAGATTTTACAAACAAATGGAGAATGACTGTTAATATCTTTTATTGTCATTAATGATACATTTAATCCATTATATGTAAGCTTATAAACATATATATATATATATATATACAGTATATATGCTGATGTAGGAAAAAACATTATGATGAAATAAAAAACCTCGCAAACGCATATATTTAATGTTATTCCGTTCAGTTATCAGTATGATTTCTCACCATTTCTGAGATGTTTTCATATGATCATAATATTAATACTGATTCCATCATTGACGGATGCTTGTATGCTAACACACTAATAGCATTATAACAGTACATGGTTTTCATTTTGATTTTGTTTTTGAATGGCCACCTCAGCCGTTTACTAGAGGCCTGCATTAAAAAAAACCCATAGACATTGATTATTATTATTATTATTATTATTATT
>JAPQRN010000012.1:121404-144616 GCA_037367275.1 Coranthus polyacanthus
AAGTATCTTCACGTGTCACCTGTTTCAAATCACATTGTTATGTCATTATTTCAACTCATCATTCGTCCTAAATTGCTCCTGTTTCAACTTTTTCTTGAATGCGTTGCAACCTGAATGTGAGGAATGGATGAATATTTACAAATGGAATGAAGATGATTGTACCATGAAACACAAGTCAAAGTACATTTTAATATCACTGCTTTCTGTTTTAATTTGTATTTTCCATATTGTTCCAACTGTTTCTTATTTGGGTTCTGGACTAAATGGTTTGGTTTCCTCATATATTTCCGACCTGCTCGCTGGCTTTGGTCCAGTCAGATCCTCAAACATCTCCTGAATCAAGTAGAATTAAAAGAAGATCAAGTGACGGTGCATTTCTTCACTATGATTCTGTGGAATCAAACTAAAACTGTATGGTGTTTTAAAGTCGTCTCTAAAGCTGGTGTGTGACTGGTTGAAAGGTCATGTTGTAAAGCACATCGAGGTAACTCATTTATTCATCGGAAAACACGACCAGACATCAACACACAAGTCAGAACACGATGGTATAAAATGACGACTTGGGAGAAACATTAACCAGGTCATTTAGTTTAAAAGAATCTACACTCGTAATTATCTCATTATATGCCATGAACACTAGAGTGACATGACTGTAAACTGTTAGTCGAGAGGCTGATTAATGGAAAATGTAGCAGGAACATTATGCAACCAGGCAGAGAGCCAACGTCCACACTGAAGCTAATAAGGTCACTCGTGTCGCGAGACGGTGTTTTCCCAATAATGGGCATTTCACCCTAAAGTTCTGACAGTCCTTCAGCTGCTGAAGACGAAAGACGTGAAATGAGAATTAATAAAAGGGTTGAAGGACAGCCAGGGCGTCATCCCGTACGTCACACCTCCACTTCAGCGTTAACCGTCACGTTCTGCCGTTTCGTTTCCCTCGTCGTGTGTCCCGTCTCCTTTCATTTCCTGCCTTTGTGTGTCTTCCCTCCGCTCGTCTGTCTCACCTGTGTCTCGTCTCGTCCTCCTCTCACCTGCGGTTTCCCTCCTCTTGGTCCTGTCTCCGCCCACGCTCACCTGTTCTGTAATCACACGGTCCATATAAACCAGTCAGTTCGTCTCACATGCGTCTGCGTCCATGTCCATGTCCCTGCTTGTCCTGCCTGTCTCCTCATGGTCCCTTTCTTTGGATTTGTACCACTTCTCTGACATCTTAAGTTAGTTTTGTTACTAAATTCCTTGTGTTTGCCCTTTAAGTCTGCGTCTGGGTCCTCCCGTCCTCCCGTTTTTGTACAAACTGTGACAAGCAGAACCTTACGTTACCTGGTGTTTTACCTCATACTCTGTTAAACTACAGCCGCTGTGTAAAACCCAGCGGTGGAGGAGACAAGACGGAGGCTGAACATGACTGAACGTTGTGACATCTGGAGCTTTATGTTCATTCTGCTCCTGAAAGCAAAAATCACAATAAAGTAAGAGCAATAAAAACACTTTTCTGCTCATTATTAAAACCACATCTTGTCTGTAAGTCCAGACATCACTTTATTCTCCTCTTTAATATCATCATGTTTCTTTTCATGTTTCCTTCTTCTGTTCAGGATAAGAAACTTGTTGTTGAACAGTTTACTAAAGTCCACGACTTTCACAACATGTAAAGTAATGGATGTTTTTTTTTTGGTTGGGGTTATTGTTTTGTTTACCTACATATACACATGTTTGTCCATCACATCATTCAGTGTCTTTACGTCACAACGTTGTCGGAGGCGGAGCCACAGCTTCACACAACAGCTGAGCAGCGAGAGTCACAGCAGAGAAAAGACATGTTGAAAGAGCAGAGCTGAGCTTTGGGACAGAATATCGTAGTGGATTGTGAGGACCAGACCGGACTGGTGAGTACATTCATTCAAACATAGTGTCACGAGAACTGCAAAGGAACAAGCTCATGGGCTTTGACTAAATCAATCTGAACAAATGAGCAGATGCCTTTTAAACGCTTCATGTTTTGCTCCAGTTTCTCCTTTTCCCAGTCTTTGTTTTGGTGTTTAATATAAATTCTGTATTTTCTCGATGAATAATGAGTTTTTATGAGCTGTTTCAGCCAAAAAACATGTGCCGTGCAGTATGTAATGTCTTTCACATACTTTGGGTTTCTTGCATTTTCTCTTGTTATAAATGGACTTTATCAGGAGCTGTGACTAAAGGGAACGAATAACCACCGACTTTCACAAACGTGTCTAAACTTTGTCTGATCAATACATTTTTCGGGGGTAGTTTTATTTTGAAGAACCATCAGCTGATCACATGTCAGTAAATACAACATGAAGCTGTACTAGAGGTCGACTGGAAGGGGATTTTTAGACGTTTCTAACATTGTTTCTAACAGAAAAAAGTGACACTGATGGAAGTTAACTGTTTTTGACTTTATTAGAAACTCGACAACTGTTAAACTGAAAAAAATCGAGGTGATTCTTGTTGTGACTTTTATTTTTTGAGCAGTTATTTTCCTTCAAAGTCAGTGATTCCACCTGAAAAGCCTGATATTATCCATCAGATGCAGATCCAGCCAAATTCTACTGATCATTTCTAAAACCTCCTAAATACTGTCCAGTTCAAGGATCCAGGTCTGTCACGTTACATCTGTCTCACAGAACATTTATATGAAAGGTAATTGTAACTTCAGTGTGTTAATGCTGCCCACATAACATTTTGTTTCAGTGTAATTATTAAATGCTCTTCATTAAATCTGTGGATGTAACGTTCGGTTTAGACACTGACCGACAAGATACCAGGCTTTAATACAGAAAAGTCTGCAACGACGTGAATGAAAAATCACCCACGATGTTATTACGAACACCACAGTCTTTTCATAACACAAACCAAAGCGCTTTTGTTGCCAAAACCTAAACTGGATTCTGGACGCGAGCTCCAGCCTCTGGTGATCTTTCAAATCCACATCCGTCCCAACCGCTGTCCACGGAGAAAAGGTTCAAGAAGTCGTAGATTCTTCGATGAGAAATGACATCTCCTTGCAACAAAATCAAGACACTGATGACATTTGTAGCAAAATGTAATGTGTGCAGAATCAAGTTTATTATAAAACCTTAGTAAGTTGGATGCATCTGAACGTAGACTGTGTGAAACAGGTTGAACAGAAACACAGAATATACTGAACAAAGGTATCACACAGTGAAGATCAGGTCATTTAAAACAAGTCTTCATCATCTCATTTATATTATTATCAGGTTTGGAAACAGTTTACAACAGATTCATTAACATTCATGCAGTAATACACGTTTTCACCTTGAATATATGAGTCACACAGAGCATTCATTAATGGTTAATTATGGTTAAGTAACGTGTACACACTTGAAATAACATTAGTGGACAATCATAAACCCTTAATGACAAGAATGAACTTCATTACATACATGTTAATAAACATCTTTATCAAACATTTACTAATATTAGTGAATATTTTAATCAACATGTAAACCCTTAAGAGACATTTGTTAACAGTTACTTAATGTCTTTTATTGTTAAACATCAAACGCCATCTATTAAACCCTTTGAAGGGAAACTTCATAGTGGCTTTTGTTATAGGTTGCATCCAAAAGTTTTCAAATTAAATATGGATTTGCAGTTTGACAAACAGCATAGGTTCATGTTTGTCAAAGCTCTGTCTGTTGGGATCTCCTCCAAACAACACCATCATCACCGTTATGTTCTGACACCAACCGACCATGTGTGAAAACTGAACGACGTTAACGTTACAGAATTTAAAAACTACGACAGAAACCTAAATGAATAACTGAATAACTTAGGGTCAAAACACCTTTGAAACTGTGCTTTCCTGAAAAAGAGTCACACGTGGAACAGTAAAAGTTTGACTTTAAATAGATAAAATCGGAATAGTTTTCTTAGTGAACTAAACCCAGAATAAAAGGCCAGTGTCTGACGCGGGGCCCCTTTAGGGAGGTTTCCTACTGAGATGTCGTTGCAGATTGTCTATTGGCTGTTTAAAGGGGAGGGGTTACGGTCACTGCATTTCCACATTTTGAGACATTGTGCAGTAAAGTCCGTCAGGCCTCCTAACGGTCTGGGATCTGTCTGCTGTGCCTGTTCACCTCACGCCTCGGCCAACGCTGACAGTCTGAACCAGCCTTGATTTTTGTTGAAACAGTGTCTCAGGACATTAATCTTGGGATCACTTTCATCTGTGGACAAATCTAGATTTTCCGAGTCTGGCGTCAACAGGTCCCACTCTTTGTTGCACGTTTCCTCCTCTGTTACCGTAGGAGACCAGTGACCATGGCAACAGCAGCAGCTTCCTGAGGCATGTGGTCCTGTCGCCTTTCTACCTCTGCTTTCCATTCTTTTATTTCCTCTTCCATTTAATGTGGTTTTAACTCAGAGCAAAGTGTTTGGAATGATTTGTGTAGCAATAACGTCTATTTGGGCAAGTTTTTGAAGTGAATGCAGCTCAAACCCAGATATACTCCTCTTTATTCAGAAACCTGACATCAGAGGTAACAGCAGGTTTATAAACCAGGATAAAAAGCAGTTTCTCCTCAGGTGAAGTAGCTCATGATAGGGACCTCCACATAAAGACGTAGATTTAAGAAGATTTCTATTAACACTTGAAAAGTTGGAATTCCCATGAAATATCATTTCCTTAATCTTTTCTTTGCCACATGAAATAAATTGCTTGCTTTGTTTATGTTGAAAAAAATCAACATAACTATGTGAATATGTAAGTTAATATTCTGATCAATGTCACATCATTAAGACATGAATGGATGCCACCATAGCGATTCTTTGAAACTAAATGGTGCTTAGATGGATTTTTATAGCGTGCAACCCTGGTGCTGTTGAACAGCAGAATATACAGAATATAAAACGTATAGGCTTACTGTCAGATATTATAAGGTCAACAAGGCTTTAGTGCTTTAATCAGTCTCTGTTTTAAGATGATATATTATATCAGTATACAATACATTGATTTACTCAGAGAACCTCTTACTATCACTACGATTTTACTTCCACGTCCATGGGATCTTCTTGGAGAACTGATAAGTCAATAGATGGTGCTCTACTTATACGTTTCGATCCACTATCTGCTCCAGAGCAGGTTATGTTTTCAATGGTGAGTTACCATGGTGATTTGGTAAGAAGGTACTGAAAACCCAGAGTTTAACCAGGCACTACCTCGCTAACCCTTTAATCCGGCTTCATGACAAGGCCCGGTCCTCACAGTTATACAGACCGTCTCCACTGGTTTTCCTTTGGAGTTAATATAATCTTACAACAGAGAGTTAGTAAAGCCTTGGACTTGTTGACCTTATAAGATTTGACAGTAAGCCTACTTACCGGTTTGAATTCTGTGTTTATATTTGGTCTTAAAGACTGCTGGGTTTCAGCTGAAAGAATAATTGTCTTACACACCAAAGAACACATTCATTTAACAGAATACACAGTTCTAGTCGTAACCTCATGCTTTAATGATGTGACGTTGATCAGAATATTACACATTCACACAGTTTGTCGTCTCTTTCTCTCCAGGACGGTGTTGCATATAGTCTGTATTATATACATGTTCACATTAACACAGAGTTTCCACATTTTGTAATTCAATTTTAACGTGACTTTAATTAACGTAATTTTAACATTTTTACCGTCTTGACACCACTTAGTGACTGAATGTTTGGTTTTAACAGAAACATCCTGGTTCCGTTGAACTAGCTTCGTGATACCGGCCGCTGGTCATTTGCTGACATTAGCTACCTTCATGTCTAAGCTAACGGTAGCTGGTGTTGCACATGGCTGCCGCGGTAGAGAAGGCAGTGAAGAAGAGAGATTTTTGCAGGAAAGATGAGTGGAGTTCTGTTCATAGACTCGGTGTACAGGCTGGTGTAGCGACGAGACACTCGTTAGCTTACAAATGGAGTTAGCGAATGTTAGCAAAAAACAGCTCCCAGCACAAAACACGAACTTCACGCGAGCACGAATCTTATACACTGAACATTTGACTTCCTCTTAACCAAAAATCTCAGAATACGCCAAACAAACACAGGCTCTGATGAGGGCGTTTTGCGTTTTTAGCGGCCACCGTAGAGGAGGGTGAGGTGAGGGCAGAGCGGTGCAATCTCCAAACTCAAAGCTAGATGTCACTACACACCGAACCTTTACGCTTACATAAAGTAATGCATTTATACGCAGTTTATATTGTTGTGTTATTGCTTATAAATGTTTCATGTGCTTGAATGTAGCCCTTTAAGTCTGTAGTAACAGAAATTACAACCAGTGACTAAAACTGTTCAACCTGATAAATCAGAGCTGACAGCGTGGACAGAAGACAGTTTGACAAACGAGGTGATGGTTCTGGCTTTAATTAGTACAGCCTGTATTAGTAATATCATCTATTCTTTACAGGCTATGCTAATCTATGCCAGAATCAGCAATGCAAAGGAAGACGGAAGACGCTGGAATGTGTTCACTTTGTCAAGCACCGCAGTCCTGTGCCTTGACTGAACAGTATGTGAAGCTATGTTTCTGAACAAAAAGTTGAGCATGTTTGGGTAATTTTCATCATTAAAGAAGACTCTGGAGGTTAAGAGGTAGGACTACGGACAGTAGGAGGTTTGCGCCAGGGCTTTAGAGGTGTAATTTGTAAGATTAAGATTCCAAACGTAACTCCCAGTATCAGCAGAAGGGTCAGTGTTGTACCAGAGAGTTGTGGTGTTTGACTGTCCAACCCGTCGTGTACTCTTTATCTTGCCGTCAGAAAGCCCTTCGTGACGGGAAACTGAAGCCCTGAAGCTCCCTTCAAAGCCACCAGACTCCCTCAACAAAGACAGTAGCTTTACCTTCTGCCTCGTCCACTTTGCTCGTGTTATTTTGTGACTTTGGTGATTTAATACGTTAGTCCAGATGCAGATTAAGTGTTTTTGACAAAGGAGGCTGGTTTTTGAAGAGAGTGATATAGTTTGTTTAGCTCAGTTTTTAGCAAGAAATCCATTACAAAACACTTAACTCTGTGTGTGTGTTTTTGTACAGCTTCATCAAGATATAGTATGGCTAATGTATTAGTATGCTAGTGGTATATTTAACAGTTTATTTCCTCTAGACTCCAGTAATTTTACGTTGCAGAAGACGGGAGTTGCTGGTTCACTGCTGCCTTGTTAGTTTGTGTTATTGTTTAACGTTGGTGTTTTATCACATTAATTCGAATCCAAACTAACAAACTTCAGATCAAGGCAGTGGTAAACCAGTAACTCCCATGTTCTAGGCATGTGCAAAAGTACTACTTCCTGTCACAAGTGTTTCAAAATAAAATATGTTCTAGTCTTACAGAATTACAAAATACCGATTTAGATTTATTTACATAGAAGTATGTTGAATGTTAGTACAGATAGTGAGTAGATCATTCATAGTGTAGGATTTCATATCAGGCCAGCGACAAATGATTATTTTCATTGTCAGTTAGTGTCTAATATATGGTGCTAATTAAATAGCAATTTTTTTGTTAATAAAATAAACTGAGGCACCAGACACAAATGTTTCTCAAAGGCCCCAAATCTTTCAGGTTTTTTAAATTACTTCATCTTATTTTGTAATTTCCCCTAAAAATCTGACTGAACTGGCAAACTGCACTTAGCTCGCTAGCTAACGATAGGTGCATTTAGCTGACTAGCTAACATTACCTGATTTAATATTTGATTTCATAAATGGATCTTATATTTTGTAAGTACTTAATTTGCATACAGGTTTCCAGTACACAACACGACTCGAGCTAGCAGGTTAGCATGCTAACAATACAAGACCTTTACAACTTACATAATACAACTTATTTCTTCACGCTGATGATAATTTTAGCTCATTTTTGAAGGTTTTTTTTAAAGTTCAGATATTACACATATCTCCTATAAAGAAAACGTATATATTTATAATATTTATAGTACAGCGATCAGTCTCTTATGATGGTAAAAGTACAAAACCACGAAGAAGAAGAGACTGTCATTATCAAAGCAGAACAAAAAACAGAACGAATGAAAGCATTTGTTTCCATTAGAGGCAGCCAACACCATTAATCACTGAGACTAATGTTATGTTGATATTATTTCAGCTGTAGGATGGAATCCGATGTTTCACTATCTGTACGGTTTTCATAGCACACGCTCACCTTAAAAATACATACTCGTTTATCAACTGGTTAAAATAGTAACTCCATTTTTGGTTTGAATAAGTTTTTGGATCGAAGTCAAATCTGTACACCCATGTAGCTCCCATTTTTTAGGATTTATTTAAGCTGTTTGACATTTCAAGCTCAACACTTCTTCAGACTCAAGAAGAAGCTACAAAATGGGAGGTACGTAGGTGTGTGGGGTTTTCCTCAGTTTGTTATTTTATCCACCACCCAGCATACTGAACTCCTGGGATGTGCATTTCCTTTGTCTTTGTTCTTCGTTGAACAGCTTTTTGACCTAAGACTTATTTACATCGGTACGTACAAAATGAATTGCACTTTGTTTGGTTTTTGTTTGTTATTTTGCATTATTCTTAAACCCTCAAATAAACCCCAAGTATCTGTGTTGTTGCTTTTTTCTTACAGATGTCTATCGGTCATCATGAACCTGACCTCCAGCTCAGATCCAGTCCACTTCCTAACGAACACTTCTCCTGGTATGAGAGACCAGCCTGATGCTGCCATTTTAGGTATCATCTACTTCAGCGGTTCTCAAAGTGGGGTCTGGGTACCCCTGGGGTCTGCAACCCATAGTCAGGGGGTCCGCGAGTAATTGAATATAAATTATGAGAGATGGATGGAGACCAAGAAAACAAGCAGATTGTGTCCATTATTCCCACCCACGTTAGCTTTTGGCCAATAGAAACGCATCACATCATGTTTTCCGTTTGTCACTAAGAAACAAGTCTTGTCTGGTATTTAGGTTGAAACGTTTCAGTACAAATAGTTCCACTGGCATCTAAGAGTGCCCTTATGATTAATCAGTGTTTTTTGGAACATGTCCTCTTCCGTAAGGTTCGTTGGAGAACCCCTGATCTAAACTTTAGAACAACTGAGAAACATAGACGTAGTGCAAAAGCATCCGGTTTGAAGAGGTACATTTTTGGGTTTTGACCGACGGACAGCGCCCCACCCCAGTCTAACGGCTTTTTGAAATTCATGTTTTCCCGTTTTTCCATATTTAGGTGGCTCTTACCGGGAGGCGGTCTCAAGACAAGGAGGAAACGTCACTGATTCTCCTCTTAACCTGACGTTAATGCCGGAGGAAGAGTTTGATCCATTAGGAGGACATACTATCTTTCAGGTAACAATCACTGATGATTCCACTTCACGTAAACTCAACCATTAATAGATCATGGTGTGAGTTCAGGCTGGTCTTTCTGCATCCCACCTCCACCTCAGCTCCTCCTTTTTATGCTGCGTATTTCTTCTCTGTCTTAGTTATTGCTATGGTGATACTTTAAATAGTAGTAACACAACCTACCACGTACAGATCTTTTTTTTCATTTCTAATTTTTGAGTTTTAATCATGTAGTTTATATTTATAGCTCTTAGTAAATGCTGGCCTTTTTGCCTCCTTTGCCACCCACACATTTACATTACAGGTTGAGTTCAACAAAGCACAGAGTAATGTCTGGGTAATTTTGTGGCATCGCACGGTGAGTTCCATGAATTCAGTAGCAAGGAATTCTAATCACCAGACAAACACTGGGCTGCACGCTTCACATGGCTTCGAAGCTCTGGGGACTTTAAGGCTCATTTGAAACAATCCCTTCTGCTTGATGGTCCAAGATCAACTATGCATCTGCAGAAAGCAATGAAACCTGTCTCAATGAATTAAAGGGGATTTACTATCCTATGGAAAGAGTAACGTTAGCAGTGAATCCAGAGTGAAATACCTACATTAACTGTAATGTCACTGAAGTATTTAAAACTCACTCTTTCTGAGAGGTATAGTTATAAAACTATTTGCTCATTAAAACAATGTTGGGATTAAGTTAAATATATAAACCTTAAAAGGACATATTCAGTAAAATACCACAGTCAGACATCAGAAAGGGTGACATGTTGATTGTTTAGTAGAGGTCTGCAATTCATTTTCTTAGCCATTGGTATTTATCCTGTCTTGAACTGGTTTTGTTTAAAGTTTATTTTCCCCTCTGTTGGTTCGTAACATTCCACAGAATTTCATTTTGATTTGGCGGAGGTTTTCACATCTCTCTCTCTGAGATATCTGCCACCCCAACAGAAATAGTAACACCGGGCATTAAGCTTTTTTGTGTGTTTGAAGTGGAATATTCCAATGTTTACGTCTGTCTGTTCATTTTGCAGGTCATCATAATCGTCTTCCTGACTGGATCACTGTCTCTTGTCACTGTTGTTGGAAACATCCTTGTGTTGGTGTCGTTCAAGATCAATAAGGCTCTAAAAACAGTGAACAACTACTACCTGCTCAGCCTGGCGTTTGCTGACCTGACCATCGGTACCTTATCTATGAACCTTTACACCACCTACATCATCATGGACCAGTGGGCTCTGGGGCCGGTGGTCTGCGACCTGTGGCTGGCGATCGACTACGTGGCCAGTAACGCTTCAGTCATGAACCTGCTCGTCATCAGCTTTGACAGGCAAGAAAATACGACTCATTTCATTGAATCATAGTGGACTTTTAGGGAGGGGTTTAAAATGAAGCCACTTGTCCTGGACTGTAAGGTTTTTGGGGAAATTATACAATTGAACACAAGAGGATAAGAGTGTAAAGACCAAAGATTGGACGAAACCATTTAGAAAATCGCAGATAAAGGTTGCAGCGATGTGAACTAGACCATCTCAAACTAGCTGACGGCATCACCGGTGATTGTTTTTCTCAGTATTTAAGGTTGTTATCATGACCTGTTTCCCTGGTTGGTCCTGTCTTATTAGATGTGACACCAACTCCTCTAAACAGAACTCGCTTCACTGTTTCAATGAACACCAGAAGTGCAGCTGTAGTAAATAACTCACTATCACTGTCCTCATTCATATTTTAAGAAGCTTGAAAAGTAGCAGTTAGAACGGGTTTCTGAACGTTGCAGATCCGAGCGACGCAAGCAGTTGCAAGTTGCAGCTCATCTCATTGGGAATCTTTGGTCTGAACTGGGTGATTATTCTAACTGCCGTCCAGTTTTTACAAAGATCATCAGTAGCTTACACATGAAGCTATGTCTGCATATGTTGGAAGAAAAAGCATAACTAAAAATAGTTTTAATGGTGAACAATCATATTTACCTACTTTGTTTATTTGTCCTTTTAGGTATTTCTCTGTGACCAGACCTTTGACCTACCGGGCAAAGCGTACAACCAAACGGGCCATGACCATGATTGGATTAGCCTGGTCCATCTCCTTCATTCTCTGGGCCCCAGCCATCCTGTTCTGGCAGTACATTGTGGGTGAGCGGACCGTGCAGCCCAACGAGTGCTACATCCAGTTCCTGTCTGAGCCCATAATTACGTTTTGCACCGCTATTGCTGCGTTCTACTTGCCGGTGACTATTATGGCAATCTTGTTTTGGAAGATTTATCAGGAGACAGAGAAGCGAAATAAAGAGGTACAAGGTCTGAAGGGATCTGGGGCTGGAAACAGCCCAAGTCAAGCTCAGAGTCAAGGAAGTGTTAGCGGAAGAGCTGGTGGAGAAGGTTCAATGACCAGCCAGAAGAACTCGTCAGCTATGCTGCGCCAGATGAGCTCCCAGAGCTGCAGCAGCTGTGAACTAAACCAGCTAGCATCGGACAAGGACAACAAGGAGAACGCCAACGTACCTGGAGCAGTGGGAGGCACGGGGAGGTGTGCGGCATTTTTCTTCCGGTTTAAATCGCTGCTGCCAGGTCGACGTTCATCCAAGTCTGTCAACACAACTACAGTGGGTGAAGCAGAGCAAAGCAGCACTGACAGCTTTAACAACAACGATGGTGCAGAGGAAGACGCTGATGGTGCCGACCCATCAAGAACTCCAACAGGTTTGTGTATTAAAGGATTTTCAGACCAGTTCACCCCAGATTGAGAGCTTTGGCTGGTACTGTTGTTCAGCACAGTTTATCTGGGAATGTGAGTCTGATGATTATGTCAGTACTTTACGAGCGAGACCACAATAGAGACGGTGATGGTGTTGCCAAGCTACGGTAAACATTCTAGCAAGATCTGACTAAAATATAAAAGCTAACCTGAGGCAAACTGACTGGTCTCATGTATCTAGTGGTTGCTTGGTGGTCGGGATTTATGATGTGCTTAGTGAGATTGGTTACTTTTAAATTTGATGTTAATATTATATGTGTGTTCGGCTACATGACATGACTGTAGAGCCGCTGTAAGTCGACCCCACTTGTCATAAGATCTCAAACTGTCACTTGTCTCGGCTTTAGTCATGTTACATGCAAAAATAATGCAATGCACAATATGCATTAGTATTTTTTTTATCTCTGTCTTATTTATTTAGATGTAAAGAAACTGACCAAAGTGAAGAACCGGGATAAACAACCATCACCATCCAACAAAAGTCCAAAAGGACAACAACCCAGCCCGACTACGTCACTACCTGCCGACCAGTCACCGGCAGCCATCACCATGAAGGACGCAGCGATGGCTAAACGTTTTGCCTCGAAGGCCAAGACGGAGATCAACAAGCGCAAGAATGAAAAGAAAGCAAATGAGAAGAAAGCTGCACGGACACTCAGCGCCATCCTGTTCGCCTTCATCACAACCTGGTTACCCTACAACATCATGGTGCTGGTCAACACCTTCTGTCAGGACTGTATCCCTGAGACTCTGTGGGCACTGGGCTACTGGTTGTGTTACGTGAACAGCACCGTCAACCCCATGTGTTACGCTCTGTGTAACAAGACCTTCCGAACCACTTTCAGGGATATTTTAATGTGCCAGTGGAATCAGAGGAAGAACAAGGCGCAGTTTCACCAGAGGAAGGCGGTGGCTTTCAGGAAATCAGATCCAATGTAGAGAACGGTGGCAAAATATTTAATGAATCTGTTCTAAAGAAAGCATTTCCAATAACTATGTTCAGAGTTGGAATGCGTCGTGCAATGATCATTTAATGGTCATTTTCAGGGAGAAGATGCTGGACTGAACAAAAGATAGGAGACCAAGTTCAAGGTATCTTGACGACTATTGGCTAACGTTAAAATACTACCCATGATCCCCTGAGGATAATTCCTGATAAGCTGGTGACTCTCTGACCATCATCATCATCATCATCATCATCATCAATATGGTCAATGACGCCATCTGATTTCTGTTGTGGATCGTCTTGATACGAAGGGAAAACCAGTGTTTATTCTGGACTTGTGAACTTAGTCCCGAAAAGCTCTTAGACATCAAACCACATCCTGTAGAGAGATTCACATGGAAGTTCAGATGAGGACCGTTTTCAAATCGGACACTTCTTGAGCATCACCCTGAAGCTGTTTTGTCAGCTGTGGAAAAAGTTTGTGTCCACATAAATCCATTTCCGTCTGATAATTTGGAACAAAAGTCTCTCCAAACCCACTTCTCTGAGGAGGATGAAGCCATTACACTTTGATAAATACCTTTATTCTGATTCCACCCTCAGGATTTTTACCCCAATACTGATGAAGATGTCGTATTGTGGCGTATAATGAACACTGAGGACTTGATAGTAGGTGTGCAGTGCATTAGTACAGAATGGACTCACAGTATGATATAGTTTATGAAGTGAACATTTTAGCTTTGGTTTTGCTTGTTTTTTGAATGTATTCTATTTTTTTTAATTCAATTTTTCTGCATTAAAGTTGTGACGAAAACCCCTATTTTAGTTGAATGACAACCATCCAAATGGATAATATTGTTTTGACATAGAGGATGAAGTGGATGATCACATGCACTGCAGTATATTTCTGTTCCATAATGGACGTCTTAACATCCACCATGTCACTTAAGACCGATTTAAGGGTTACCTCTGAGCCATGTTTGAACCTTGTTTGGTTCAGGTTTTGTTTTAGCAACATGTCAAATACAAACTAGAAACATTCCCGTTCACGTGAAGTTTCAGCCTTAAACGTCTCCTGTCATAACCCTAACCCTAAGGCTACATCCACACTAATGTGTTTTCACTTTAAAACATTAGTGTTTTAGAAAAGTTTCAGAAATAATCTCCAACCAACACACCAGAAATGCATATCACATGACCATGGAGCTGATACTCACTGGACGCGGAAATTATAACAAATTGCCCAAATAACAGCTCAGCTGTGAATGTAGTAGAATCATGTTGAATTAACAGCTGGTCGTCAAGGGCGACATCTTGTTTTCTTCACACGAAAGGGGCTCGACGAATCAGAGGACGCGTAGTGACTGACACGACCAATCAGGCAGCAGATGTGTGCGTCTGCATCATCGCTTCTAAAAGTCTGTGCGTTTCGTTTCCAAAATAAAACACGGTCAGCAGAGTTTCCAAAAGCTGTTTCACGCTGATCTTAAAATGATGGAATAATGTGGGTGTAAACAAAACAAAAACATATCCGTGTGGACATAGTCTGAGTTCTGTGAACTTCCACACGGGGTTGGGGTTCCATGAAAAGGGTGGATGTTAAAAGGTCAAGGTTGTGTCTGAAATCACTCGTTCAGTCATTCACTCATTCACTCGTTCACTCCTCCCCATATACACAACACTAAGTAGATTTCTGACTCTCATCACTTTAGGTAATTCCTGAACGCTGTGGACTTGCCTGACACCAATCTTCATATCTGTAAAATATGGCACATTGCGTTGAGGGTTTTCCCTTGGTTTTCAGAGTACGTAGGTTCTAGTATATAACCTAAGTTTGTGAAAGACTTAGGTTCATGGTTGTAGAGTCTGGAGGTCCTTCCACAACAACATTTTACATATTTCAATTAAAAAAATCACAATAGCATCACTTTAGAATCATTCATTAGTAAAACAAAAATTGGAAAAAGCATCCAAACAATCCAAAAAACGTGCTAAAGGGCATTGGCGGCCAACTGCAACCATTAGGTCTGGAAGAAGTTTTTTTAGTTAGTGTTGATGCTCTACACATTGGTTTAGTCTTGGGCAGCGTCCAGAACGGTTTGGGTGGTGGTAGGGAAAACCCTGGCCTTGTGTTCACTACTTGTCATAATGCATTGTGGGATACTTTGAGTCAGCTACATAGGGTACGTACATCCGGACAGCTCGACAAAACGATGAGACGTTTTTAAATGTGTCACAGTCTGTCGCGGGTGTCGTCTGATGCATAAAATGTTCTTCAGAGTTGGTGGTTTGGACACAGTGAATAAAATCCATCATAAAACAAACTGATGCCACACAAGTCCTGGCTGCTTCGGTCCTTGACAGCGTAAGAAACTCCTTTTGTTACCTTGAATCACTAAAGCAGCGCTCTTAGTTTGTGTCTGAAGCTTTTTGATGAAAACGATCCAGACTGACTTATTGTAAGTGATGTCCAAGACGACTGCAGTGACTGAATAAATGATGTCCAGATGATATCCTAGAGAACACACAACTCCCTCTGATCCACCTCCGCTCTGTTTACAACGACGATGATATATGAATATCTCCAAGAGTTTTATATTGTACAATGTTTATGAATGAATGTGTTTAACTCAGTCTGTCCATTTTCACTTTTAATGTTCACGTACACACATATATTTAAGTATGAAGTGAACAGGATGTAAAACGAGATGGATAAGCTTTAATATTTATTCATTGTTGATGAAAACGTTTGCTCTTGTTCCACTCCTGCTCTTCTGGATCTTCTGTAACGCTGGTTCAGTAGCTCCATCAAGTGGTTTTAGGATGAAAGTACAGCATCCAGTTTTAACACAGCCATTATGAAAGTCTCATCTTAGTCATATTTGGTATTATATGAATAGTTATATTTACCTCACGCTGTTTAAAGTCATATACGTATGTCATGGAGTTATATGAGGTCACAGTCGATAAACGATTATTCTGGGAAGATAAAAGAGGCTTTTTGTTGTTTTGGAACAGTAGGCGCTGCTGGTGGTTTTGCCTTTCGAACAAAAATAAATCCACTGATGCACTTTTGCCAGAAATATGAAATGAATAAAGTACAACCAAGAACAGAAGTGAATATTCTGTTCACTTCTGTTCTGTGAGCCTCAACTTTCCTGCTTTCTTTGCTTTGCTTTTCAGGACTCAAATGAATACAAGTTCTACAAAAAAGTACTTAGAATTACCCTCATGATGTCAAGTAACACAAAAGCTTGTTGATGTGAATATAAAATCAGGCTGAAAATGATGTTTTGTCCTCACTTTCAGTATCACAGTGTCTCTAGATAGACTGAGGGATTCTGGGAGATTTAGAGGGATCTAATTACAGGAATGGAATATAGTATTAATATGATAAGAATCCAAAGGCACTGGAGTTTCCATAATACGACTTTCACAATTCCAGAGGAGCCAATAGTCAAAGTAAGTTTTTTATTTTATTCAAATAACATTCTGATGGTAGATTTTTACAGTTAAAATATTTCTTGTACCACTGTACAAGTTAAGAATGAACATAAAACTAATGTGACAGCATTGAAGACTGTACGGTTATTAAGAAAATAAACAAAATATAAAATATACAGTAAATACCAATGTACACGTTCAGTTTGAAAACATTAAGTAAATACAAAATGTACAAAAAAAGAGCTCCACTGGAGGTCCCTTTAGAGACGAGGTTGGAGACACACTTTGCACTGTGGGTAATGTATGCAGGAGTCTGGGAATGATGGGAAATGTAGTGAGGAACTGGGCAATTAGCTGCAGTGACAGAGAGTGTCCGGCCAAGAGGACCACATCCAAAAGTCCCCCAGCCGAGCTGCTGTCATCCCCCTCCTCAGTGTCACCGCCGCCAGCAGCATCTTTATTCCTCTCAGGTCTATGGGCTTGTTTTCCCAGAAAGCCTTGCCTTTGTGCATCCATCCCAGTCGCTCTCCATTTCTCCCAGTCTGCCTCCCAGTCAGAGCTCCGCTGAACATGCAGCGTGTGCGTCACTCGTATCAGCAGATGGAAAGGAGGGGGTGGGGAAGGTAAGATAGAGGGGGGAGAAAAAAGGGGAGGGGGAGCTGCATGTTTCTCCTGCATCAGCGTCAACATCACTGCCACGCCAGCCTTCGTCACCGGAAAACACAGAGGGAGAAAGAGAGATAAAAAACACCGTTACCAGCAGCTCCTCCTCCTCCACCAGACTTGCATCCATTGATTAGGCCAAGACGCTTCTATACGTTCCCCAGGCATCTCAGCAAGCTCCCCCACGTAACGAGCAGCCCTCCCAGGCATGACCTGAGTGGAGAGGAGAGGAGGAGAGGCAGGCTGTTGTCAGACGCTCTGCATCAACATGGGCAACCAGGAGGCGAAGCAAAAAAAAGCTGCAGCAGCGTCGGGTAATGGAAGCTACCCTTCACTGGATGAAGGATGGAAAGAGGGAGGAGGGGACACGGCGAAAAAAGGAGGAAAGAAACTCCACGGTAAGCATGGAGGTAAAGGAGCAGGCAGCGGTGGAGGAGGAGGGGGGATGCATGGCACAGGACCAGGCAAGAAGAAAAACAAATCGGAGTCCAAGTCTTCTGTGTTCTCCATCCGGAAGAGAAAGAGCAACCTGAAAGGGAAAGGAGACACATGTTCGTCAGTAACGGGCTCAAAGGAGGATGTGCTAGTATCTCAACATGATGAACTGGACAGTACAAAAACACCTGATCTGTCTGCAGACGAGCTCGGACAGTCGGACAATGAGGCTTTTACAGAGAAGAAAAAGAAAGCAGAGCAGGCGAAGAAGGATAAAGATGGAGGAAGAGGAGGAGAAGAAAAGAAGCTGGAGATGCAACGCAAAGCATCAACAGCAGCAACCTCTCCTGCAGAAGACGGAGGGCCGAAGGGAGGGAGCTCGGGCTCGGACACGGATATCTACAGCTTCCACTCAGCGGCGGACCATGAGGATTTGCTTGCAGACATCCAGCTCGCTATTAGGCTCCAGCACCAACAGCAGCATGGGGGTGTTAATTCAACTGTGGAAGGAGTGGGGGAACGAGAGCTGAGCTGGGGAGCAGAGGGGAGGAGGAAGCAGAGTAACGGGAGAGTTAAATTAACTCCTCCAGAGGTGATTGACCTGACCCCAGAATTAGAACTGGGCTCCGATGCTCTGTCATTCCTGGAGACGGGGACTCTGTCTGGGTCTCTCAGGCACACGGACCAGGCTCCGGGACTCCAGCTCCCCCTCCGAACAGAGGAACATGAGAGGAGGGAGGAGAAGGAGAAAGAGAGGCAAAAGGAAAAGGAGGAAGTGGAACATCCAGAGCTAAATGACCAAGAGAGAGAAGCCTCTCTTTGTGTGGCTACAGGCACAAAAGACCAGCATGCTTGGGTGCAGCAGCCCCCTCACACAGACATTACCATGGCTACTGCAGGGGGGGCAGCAGTCAGCCCTGTTGCCACGACAACCAGTGGTAACAGCTTCCCCGATCTCACATTTGACAGCACTGGGAAAGCCACGGGGGAGCAGGAGGAAGCAGGACGGGACAACCAGCAGGAGGAGGAGGAGGGGGAGGAGGAGGAGGAGGAGGAGGAGGAGGTGAAGGAGCTGGTTGTGGATGTGGATCTTAGTCCTCCAGCTGCAGACAAATGTCCAGAGCCCACAGAGGGGCTGAGCTCAGGGACCGGGTTCGACGAAGGCGATGGTCACTTGGGCTCAGGTACCAGTGCCGAGTCCCTGGAGGACTGCTTGAGCGCTGGCTCTGAACCCAATCAGTCTGCTCCTACCAGCACCAGTGCCTCCCCTTCCGGTCAGTGCAGGAGGAGCAGCTTCTGCTTCAACCCCCTGCCCCCCCAGGAGAGCCCCACACTGGCTAAACGACTCCTCAGGTCCAACCACTCCTCCTCTCCCTGTGGTCCCATGGTGAAACCCTACCCTCCCATCTTCCCCTCCTACATCAAGACCACCACCAGACAGCTGAGCTCCCCAGGACACTCCCCCTCCCACAGCCCCCTGTCCCCCCGAAGAGCCCACCACCATCTCCACAGGTACATGTGGTGTTACTTTATGTGACATATAATCTTACAGCTCTGATTTTCTTTTCAACAAGTCAACAGTTTCTACATATTAATACACAATTCTAGGACATGCAGCCGTATTTTATTGAAATTAGTATTTGAAGGTAATTTCAGCTGCATGACAACATGTGACAGAAAACAGAGGTAACGGTAGTTGGTTACATGTATGTACAGCTCAAAAAACTACTGAGTCTTTTAGCTGTAAACTGAGTTATTTGACTTTGCAATGAGACACATCAATGCTGGTGATAATGCACATAAAAATCAGTGCATTTATAAAAATCAGCATTTTCTAGGTGACAATAACTTCCTGTTTTAAAATCCTCCTGAGCCTTCCCACCTTGATGCTGATGTAGGTTTATTTGCCCGTTTGGATCTGAACTAATGGTTCAAAAAACACCAAAGTCTCGCAGTAACACGGCATTCCTGGACCATCGAGACGGCTGTAGAATTACTGTTACTGTCAGTGAGTCTGGTTGGTTTGAGGAGCACTTCAGGGCTTCAGTTCCCTGTGGGGAACGACTGTATGAGGCCGAGGTAAAGCAGAGACAACATTCTAAATATAGCGTACACTTAGTGATATTGATTACTGCATGTGGGCCTTTTTACGTGGTAAAGTAGTACAGTATATCCTTAAATGGTTCTGCAGAGGTGTCTTGAATGAATGAATATGTGAAGGTAACATCAGCTGCAAAGACAGAACAAGCAGGCGTGTTTCCACGTAATCGCACAACTCCTTTCTATTTAGACATTCACGGTGAACGCTGCCTCTCAGTGAGTGAAACCACCGTTCATTCCCTCTATAATAATGTCCTTCAGCTGTTAAACTATTTCTGTTTAATATACTTGGATTACTTTTAATCAGACAATATCCTAAAATGTTAGATAAAGCATTAAACACTTTACTTTCATTAAGTTATGACATTCCACAATGCTATAGCAGTTAAAATATGTTTATGGGACAACACTAGTGTTTTAAAGAGAAAACTGATCATTTACCAAAACGTGATATTGTTTTTTATTTTTTCTGTTTAGTTGTGCTTGAGTTATGTAATCCACGTGGAGTATCATGTCTGCTTCAGTTATCGTCAAAGTGACACAAGCTCTTCTCTTTGTCTTTATATTAAGTCGCGTCAGAGGTTTGATGTTGTGTGGTAATGCACTGCAGACTTTCTGGATTAGTTCCTACTTTTAGCTGCTCTAGTAACACAGACAGTGGAATAGATTCATGAGTCTTTATTAAAGGGGAACTCGACTAATTGTACGTATGAAGCTCATAGACACAGTTTCAGCGCATTCAGTGGAACCAGGATTTATGTAACTAGAACTGGAGGAGGTTTGACAAGTCTTTGGTTTGGAGATTTTCTCATGGACGCCCCGTGGGGAAGATACTATGAAGTGCATCATGGGAACTGGAGGATTTTTGTGAATTTGACTGATCTATACATGTGCATTTTGACAGGACGCTGGCGGAAGGCCGTCACGTCCGCCGGCAGAGGTCTCGGAGTCTCAGTGGGTCTCTGAGCCGCTCAGCCGACTGGACCGAGGAGCTGGAGAGGAGGCTGAGGAGCCGGGAGGAGGACGAAGGAGGCTCAGGAGGTTCAGGAGAGTATCTGGTGGGCTACAGAGGAGGAGGCAGCCAGCCCATCTGCGCTACCAGAAGATCCTCCTGCGGCCAGGCTTCCACCTGTGGCTTTCAGGACGTCTTCACAGGTGAGTGGGCAGCAGGGCTCAGTGAAGGAGTCCGGCAGTTTATTACCTTGACATTAGTCTGGTTCACAGGATGTACTCCGCTGGAATAATCCTGCCACCGCGTGACTATTTCAGTCTTCATTCATGTCACTGTTTTCAAGTCAAGGAGACAGGAAGTGAACCGTTTATATATAGAGGATCTTTTCCTGCTCCAGCCTTTGTCCAAATATGGTCACATCTGGCTGGAAAAACCCAAGATGGCAACTGACAAATGTCAAACTTGAAGATTCGTACGGGCAGTTGACAAACCACCGGGTGACAAATATAGCAAGTGGCTGCGTCCACTTACAGTCTGTGTTTGGACACCTTTCCTCGATGATATGTCTGTAACGTCCTGCCTTTTGAACGTTTATCTTAAGATTCAAGAAAGGGAAGGGAAAGTAATGCTGTATGTCTGTATTGTGTCTACGTGTCCATAAGAAACCAGATTACTGTGAGACTGTTACAACGTTAAGACAGGAAATCAAATAACGTGTACACACACTACAGCAGTCTGATCACAGTCAGTACAGCTCTGCCTTCCCGTCCTGAACACAGTCACAAGTGGGAAAAATCTGATCAATCAAATCAATTACACACTTAATTTAAATCTGTGTCGACACAAGTCAGTAATCTGGTCTTATTTTGTTTCATTAAGTGTATTAATGATTTGTTCATGAAGTTGCTGCTTCCTGAATGTTCTTTCTTTGTGTGAGGATCAGTGTTTCTCATGAACATGATGACATAAATGTATTAACACAGTCACTTGTGAGGACTCGGCTCTATTCACGGGACAAAGACGTCACCGTAGGGTAATAATGCCATCAAACGTTAGGGTTAAGACTTGTTTTAAAGTAACAACCTACGCAACAAACCAAACCATTTGTGTGTGTCCGTGTGCAGGTCGGACTCTCCTGGAGAAGCTGTTCCTCCAGCAGCAGCAGGAGGAGCCTGAAGAAGCTGAGAGGCTCTGCTCCAGGATCTTAGCCATGGGTCTGCTGCTGCCTTTCACCGACTGTTTCCGAGAGCAGCTGGGAGGCAGCACCGGCCACATCACCGCCACGGCATCCGCCAAGTTTGACGTACGTAGTCGCTTCACGCTGCTCTCTGCTTCACTTTGGTCGTTACGTGTCTTCATTTGTATACTTCATTGAAGCATAGGGTTTACACGGTGGTAGAGGAATGGTTCAAAGGGAAGGAGACAATGAATAAAGACAGGAACAGACAAACAACTGAATAAATACAATACAATAAAGAGATCAAGATGAGGAGGACAAGTTAAAAAAAGAACCCGGGTGACAGAATCAGTCCCGTTTGATTTTTACATCAACCAGCAGCTGTCGTGGTCTGGTGGTGACACAACAACCACAAACCCAGATCCTCTTTCCCATCATGCATTAGCAAAAGCACTAACGCAGCTGCTGTGGGATGTGACAGGAAGCATCACTCACCACACATTTTGAGCACTGGAAATGTCGAATATTTTCAACATAGCTGCACGTCTCAGATATCAATGTGTGCATTTAGTTTCTTTGTCCAAACACTGACTAGTGCGATCACTCTCATCACTTCCCCCAAAGGCATCATGTTTTCGAGAAGTTAAATGTACTTGAAAGCTCATGAAACGTTATGTCAAGAGTGAAAAATCTTCACAGTTACTCTGTATGACGTCACAGTTACTCCGTATGACATCACAGTTACTCCGTATGACATCACAGTTACTCCGTATGACATCACGGTTACTCTCTATGACGTCACGGTTACTCCGTATGACATCACGGTTACTCTCTATGACGTCACAGTTACTCCGTATGACATCACGGTTACTCCGTATGACATCACAGTTACTCCGTATGACATCACAGTTACTCCGTATGACATCACAGTTACTCTCTATGACGTCACAGTTACTCCGTATGACATCACGGTTACTCCGTATGACATCACGGTTACTCTCTATGACGTCACAGTTACTCCGTATGACATCACAGTTACTCTCTATGACGTCACAGTTACTCCGTATGACATCACAGTTACTCCGTATGACATCACGGTTACTCCGTATGACATCACAGTTACTCCGTATGACATCACGGTTACTCCGTATGACGTCACAGTTACTCCGTATGACATCACAGTTACTCCGTATGACATCACAGTTACTCTGTATGACGTCACAGTTACTCTCTATGACGTCACAGTTACTCTCTATGACGTCACAGTTACTCTGTATGACGTCACAGTTACTCCGTATGACATCACGGTTACTCTCTATGACGTCACAGTTACTCCGTATGACATCACAGTTACTCTCTATGACGTCACAGTTACTCTGTATGGCGTCACAGTTACACACCCTCAGGACAAATGAATAAGT
>JAPQRN010000012.1:161543-174462 GCA_037367275.1 Coranthus polyacanthus
ATTTCTTTTTATATCTGACTAGTTCTAGCGTTCAGAAAAGCTGATGAAGGTAAGATGAACGAACATGACGTTGAATATGATTCACAAACCATAGTTTATAAAGACATTTTATTCTTGTGCAACATGAACCAGTAACAAAATGAAAACAAAACTGATTTTAGCTGCAACTACATATTGTTTTATTTCGACTTGCTTTACTCATTGTACTTTTCACGTAGTTTTTTTGTTTGTCATGTTTATTTTCATCTCACTATAAGGTTCAATGTGTACGGTGTGTGCATTGTGTACTGATGTGGTGTTTGTGTTTAGTGCTGCGAACTCGCCGTTTGCTAACTCCGTTTCAGTCAGTAAACTGATTTCTATGAGGAGGGTTGTTTTTCTCCTTATCCTCGATCCTCAGTTCTTCAACGTCTCTCTTCAACACAAGCTGCCGTTAGCTTAGAAGGGAGTTAGCTAATGTCAACGAATGACTCAAACACACAAATCCTACATATTGAACCTTTAATGAAACTGTCAGTGTTAGTTTCGGTGTTTGTTAACTGTAATAACCCCGACCTGTACATGTAACATGTTGTTGTACATGTTTCTATTGACCTTCTTCCAGTAAAAGACTGAAAACTGGTGATAATGAAGTCTGTCTGTTACCAAACATATTTTCTTAAAGGTTCGGTTTGTGATATTGACTGAACCCCGACACACCCTTCCCTACAGTGGCCGCAAAAAAAGTCCCTTGATAGAGTCGGCGTTTGTTTTGCCTGTTTTGGGCTTTTTAGTTGAGTGGATATTAACTGTGGTTCACACTCAGACGTAACCGTGACATGAAGCACCTTAACACTGGATAAACACAGGTTATAAAGCAGAAACAAGAAGAGGAAGAAACACGGCGGACTCTAGATATGAAAACACAGTGACTCATTTTCATACAAGAAATTCAGTCGTGTAGGGTTTTCAAGTATCTGCACTTTACTTGAGTATTTATTTTTACTTTAACTACATTTAAGCACAAATATCTGTACATTCTTACTCCTTTCATGTTCATGTTACTATAATCTCAATGCATTTGAGGGGGTTTCTCGGTTAATTTTTAGTTTCAGTTTCAACCTACATGGATGGAACAATAACTCGACCCCTTGGTGAACAGGGCGTAACAGGACGTAACAGACTAAAGGTGTCGTCTATTTAACCATCACGAACTGTTCCTACCTTCAGTGTTTGGTCCAGTTTCAAGTTGATGCGGCTCAATAATAGTCAGAAAAGTATCTATACCAAATTTGTACCCACGTGTCCATTTAAAATGTACACATAGCCCGTATGTGGCATGAATAAATGAGTGATTAATCCTTAAAGTTTCAGAGGGCAAGGAGAGGAGAGTTTTTTTTAGATTTTTCTTTTGGAGGAAAGGCATCTACTATCACACATCATGTCCAATTTTTACCCAAGACATAAAAACACTGAAACCTAAAATCGGTGTCAGATTTGGTCAGATTGCAGCTTCCGTGTACGACGTCGGCAGAACCTGAACAAAAGTGTACATTTAAAAAGAAAAAAGCCATTAAATCATGTCATTTAGGTTGTTTTCAGTGCATTGGACCTGAACGGTGTGTAATGAAGACGTGGACGATGCCGTGATGTGAGGTTCACTTGACATTTTTGTACTTGTACTTGAATAAAGAATGCGTAGGCTTTTGCCACCTGTTACGGCTACAAAACCACATTTGTGAATATTATATTCCAGTTTTGCTTAAATCTTACCCACTAGACCTTTAAACATTACAGATTTAGAGCCTATAATCCTCGTACTGACGTGGCTTTATGTTGTCAGCTTGAAAATTACCTCCATTCTCTGTACGTATGGTCGATACAGTTGAAATGGAAATACGGAAAATATAGAAATATGGTGGCAGTGTATAAAAATGTGAGAGGCAGAGAGGACATCTTTAATACTGGTGATCTGCTGTAAAATAGAAGCTGGTGTGAAACAATGCCAGTGAAAAATACTGTAGTGATGTTGGGTGATAAGCTAACAATGTCTCATGAGCCTCACGTCCTCCATTACTGTTAGTCCATGTGTGTGTGTGTGTGTGTTTGTGGGAGTGGGTTTGGTTTGTGTGATTAAATCAGAGGAGAGACGGACACACACACCCACACGTTGGTTTAAAAGAGTTAAGTGTCTGAAAAGGGGGGACAAACGTTCAAACTCCGGACACAAACAAAGGAATATCAACTAGTCAACATGTAACGCAGTCAATAGGAAATGGCGTATATCCGCCATGGCAGCTCATTGCTTCTTCTTCTTCTTCTTCTTCTTCTTCCACCTAGTAAAACACGGGCTCAACAATGACGTAGCGCTGCTGCGTTAACACCCACGAGCTCCCATGAACGTGCCCGTCAACATAATATACCCCCACTTGAAGTAAAGTTGTCCCTGTTATGTGTTTAGGTTGAAATAATGTTCACCACGGCACTAGTTTGGTATTTGAGAGGCAATGCATATTCATCCGCTTCTACATGAGTGTCAAGAGCACGGCAGTACCCGGATGGACTGTCATGGCCGCCGTCGCTGTGGTTCCACCGAGAGGAGAAGAGGAAGGCAAATGTTTCAGCTGTGTGGTTTTTAGAGCTTAGCCTGCTTTTTATCATGTCGGACGTTGACGGGACGCCGCCTGAACTTCCATCGAGTTCACGGTAAGAAATTACTCATTTTCCGTAACTTTGAATATCTTCGCGTGGGTGGGGGCTTTATTTTGGTGTAAAATAACTGGTTATTAAACTCCACGGACACTAACACCGCGGCGAAGTCGGTCACAGAATTAACGCCATATAATTGACCACGGCGGTTAACATCCCTGGCGTTTATTCCGGAGTCTTTTGTCGCCGTGTTGTGCCCCACAGTGTTAATTCTCCACTGATGCAGCGTCCCTCGCGTTTCCCTAAACTTACGCGACTGTGGAGCGAGCCACTCGGAAAAGTAACAACAGATTCAATTAAGACGTCGCGTTGCGGCGTTCCGACCCGGATTCTTAGTTTTCGCGACGTCCTGCGGGCCTCGTTGTCTCCGCGTTAAGTTCCAGAGGCTGCTGGAGTTGGTTCAGACACGGTGCAACTTTTCCCCTCATCTCCAAGCTTCGTTTCTATCTGTCCCATCTGAGATGTGTGGGCCCAGTGTAGCCTACCTGTCTGCTGCCCAGGTGTCCACTCAACGCCCAGCTCGGGTTCATCTCATCATGTGCTTTTTTTCCCCCCTATGTTTACTTTTATTAAAATTAATTACAGCTAGGTATCCTCATCTCCTGCAGACTTTGATTTGATTTGGACGCCACAAAGCCCACGTTGTTTTTAAGCATGTCATCAACGTGCATCATTTCAGTGGTGTTCGTGAAGACACTTTAGTATTTCTGAGAGTAAAGTGGCTGGAGCTGATAAGTCATAAAATCGTGGCAGCCATTTTTTCCTCCAACATGGCTCCCTCCGACCCACTGTGTTGACAGCTGACAGACACATGAAGCTGTAGGATGTAGGCTCATACAGCTGCAGAGTCGGTGCCAAAGCTGAACTATTAGTTCTGTAAATGTACAATGTGCCGTCGATGTGTTTAAAGCCTGCAGTCGGCGCACATTTAGAGGAGAAAACCCTGTTGCATTTTGCTCAAGGGCCTGTTTCCTTCAACATCAGACACAGACGGCACTTGGGAAATACTGTCCTTCATGCAGAAGCTGTTATTAGCAGATGTTCATAAGAGCTTTCTCCTCGTCAAAGGCGTATTGTTGTTAGTAACATAATGAGAAGACGCTCGATAACATTCTTGCTCAGAGAAATTGTGTTTCAAGACAACTTCGATTGCATGAGTTCAACCTGCTGAACGTATGCAAAGCCTGTTGAACCTTTGGAAATCCACATGGACCTCTGCAGCTCCTGTCCTCCACTGAACTCATCGCAGAAGAAGAACGAGACGCAACTAGATGACGTTACTAAAGTCATCAGTCAGACGAAGTGGGGGAGAAAAAAAAGATAAAACATGTCGTTTCTGTCAGTTTAACCATCTGTTTTTATACAGGTGAATGGACAGGACGGTCACAGTTATTAAAATAATCATGATTATGTCAAATAATTGCGATGTGGTGATTATGTAATAATTGCGACAGGCCTAGGGCTGCAACTAAACGTTATTTTCACTGTCACTGTATTAGTTGTTTGGTCTGTAAAATGGTGAAAAAGTGTTTCCTAAAACCCATTATAAAGATACTCCTTTTACGGTCACAAAGGAGGAAAGAAACCAGGAAATACTCACGGTTAAGCAGCTGCAATCAGAGAATTTATGCTTTTTCTTTTGTCGAAAATCACTCAAACGGGTAATGATCAATGATCAGTTGTCTCTTAATGTAACAGTCGATCGATTATTCCAGCGCAGAGCGTATTGAGACGTGAGCCCTGTTACAACTTTAATACAATTTATGGAGTGTTTTGAAAAGGAAGTAAGTTTTTGTGTTCTTCGTACATCTCACAGAGGAACACATGCTTCTCAACAGGTTTGTGGAGGACGGAGGTGGTGGAATGGCTTGTGTACTGATGTCACTGGACTAAAATCTGTGCATCTTTGCAGAATTTTGTGCCTATATTAATAGAATATGTAGAAAATAGATAGAAAATAAATGAAGTAAATGTGTGAAGTGATGAAGTCAGCACACCTTTCAGAGTGGTGGAGGTTTTCAGCTGCTGTGGAATAAACTACAAACCAATATCAAGGCCTGGTCGCGCAATAAAACAGATGCTGTGAAATATACCGTGAAAACAGCAGCGATGCTAATTTTTGTTCACTCTGCTCAGTTTAGAATAATTTAAGACCAACCTTAAAAAGGGTGAGTGGCTGTTCTAACTTTTAATTGTTATAAACTGGATGTATATTTCACACATCTGTGGTTCAGTTCTTCGTAGTCTAGAAGAACTTTTCAGATCCGCTGTGTGTGAACTGGGTTTCCAGTTTCATGTTTTTCCACTGTGGATGTTTCTAGTCCTAATGTTCATTGTAAATATTTGAAAATACATTTTACTAGTCGTCATGCTGATTGTGGACATCTGTAATAGTCGGATCCGTCCTCTGCGACTCTTCGTAAGGTTTTCTTCACTCGAACCGAGGGTCTACAGACAGAGGGTGTTGTATGTTGTACAGACTGTAAAGCCCTTCCAGGCAAATCCTTGATTTGTGATATTGGGCTGTATAAATAAAGTTGAATTGAAAATTGAATAATAATCATCATAATAAGTGGATGTGTCAAGTCCACCTTTAATTGAGCTGGTTCGTTGTGTCTTTCAGCTGCTGTGAAAGTGGTTTTGTGTCATCTGCTCTATTTGCAAAGCAGATGACACAGGTTCAGAATATGAATATGAATATGAATATGAATACTGCAGAGGAGCCTCAGCTGACGTCAGTAACACTGTTCAGACGCGCATTTAGGTCAAAAACATACAAAAGCAAACCGTATATTTCAGAGTCAGAAGAAAATAATTTACACCGGAAAGGATGACCAAACCTGACCGTGAGAGACGTGGAATCCAGCAGATGTTTTTCATTATTAGTTTGTGAAAAATGACTTTTGTGACAACTCTATTTCACAGATGAGGGATTTCATATTTTCTGTCTTCAGTGTCTTCACACATTCACCACGTCAGTCGACTGTGAACAAACGGCGCAAACGTTTTGCGTTGCTCTGAAACAAAATGCATTCAATCCTCATGTCTGAAAACTACAACTACAGACAAACATTTAGATAATCTGTTCCGAACAGAAAGTGTGAAAACAAACTGGAGTAAATGACATTGAACTCACTTCTCAACTTAGTTTAGAATCTGAGTGAGTTGATGCTACATCTTAGATGAAACAAAAAAAAAACAATGTGCAAATACTGTTGGTGTCTGTTGATGATAAATCATTAATAATCTGTTCTCAGAAAATAATTAACCTCCTTATTTTTACTTTGTGTTCAAAAGATGTTCTCTGTTGTATTATTTTCTAAACTTTGTTCATATTTATATATTATAGCCAATCAAGAGCAGTTAAAAACTGTACATTAAGTTTTTTTTTCCTCTGTTCTTCCAGGGCTTGAGGTGGCGTCTTCAAGTTCCTCGGTCCAGGTCTTCAGAGAAAACATGCATTGATGAGTTTATTTGTTTTTTTACAGGTAAATGTAACTACTAATTATATTTATATTACCATATTTCCTACCTTTATTTCGGGCTGAATTAGTGGAGACGATCTCCATTAAAAGTGTGGAAAAACAATCGGTTCCAAAGCTGCTCCATAGAATGTTGTTAGACTAGAAAACATTGTTGTATTTTATTCACACCTTATTGTTGAAACGGACTCTCTCTGAAGTCCGTGATGGTTTTTGTTTTACTTCTTTATTTAACCTGGTAATGAGCTAACTGGCCCCTCCCTTAGGCCCGCCCCCCTTAGTTACTGTTGCTACGCCTGTCCAGCTTTGCACTCGGCTTGTCACTCTGGTGTTTTCAATGTCATCAGAGATGTTCCAAAGGAAACATTTGACATGTCTGTGGTAACAGTTGAGTGAATCCTCCTCAAATCATCAGATTTCAGAAAATGTTCCTGACTGACCATCTCTGATTTGCTTAATGTTTTCAGAAAATAATGTTATTAGTCCCAGTAAACACCAGACAAAATGTTATGTGTCTTATATCTTCATTAGTTTTTGAGATATTGGTCTTTGAAAATGGGTCGTGACGCTGATTTTACTGTAAAAACGAGTGGTTCAAGAAGTCATTACTTTTGAACGGTTCATGACAGACGCACGACATTTTCAGGACTTGTTCTAATGTACGAGATGTCTTTACTTTCTGTAAAAGAAGATCCACAGTTGCATATTTGACAAATTCTAGCTTGATGAAAACTGTGAAAAGAAAAAAGTGTTGTGTGGTTGTGCTTCAGAGCAATTTTGGTCAGACAGGAACACTTTGAAATGTGGTGATTTGAGGTGGATTTACCTCAGACTAAGAACTGCAGAAGGAATTCAGGAGTTTGATTTTTGTTTGTTTGCTTATTTTCCCCTGATCTTCGCCTGCTGCGGCTTTAATTAACCAATAACTGGGATTCCAAGGCTGGGTGAAGAGGAGCTCTCGATGAGCCGTGTTTTAGGACCGAGCTGCCGATAAGTGACTTGATTTATTTAAATGTAGACACTCCCCATGTCTCATTCAGACTGTTAGACCTTTACTAATACTGGACTTACATACGGATTAAGATGTCAGAAATCTGAAAACAATTGACCGCTCTTTGTAGACATGTCGTCATCGCTCCTGTGGACGTTGGAATATTTGTCCTGACATGTCTTGTTACTGACATGTGGGCTGATGTGTTTGATAGGATCATATTGGGCAGTAACGTGAGTCAAGTTGATATATCAGACGAGCAGCTATTGACTCATAAGAGAGGGAAGAGGTCAGGGGTGAATGTTAAAGTAATGTCACTGTAAGCTCCAGGCAGACTCGACTGTTAAAAGAATTGTAGCATGAAAAATGAAGCGCTTCAACTGGGCTTTTTTCAGTTGCATTGTACACGATGTCGAAACTTTGCATGAAATAAGAAGTGATTTGCATGTCCTCTGTGGTTCTGATTTCCTCCAGTCTGTCGTGTTGTGCTGGTATGTTCACTTTTTGTTTTGACTGCACGTCAATGTCACTGAATATCGTTGTTGTGGCTTTTACGACAGTTACGTATGTCAGATTTTATAAAGAGAGCCTGGAGATGTGGCAAAAAATATGATCACAGTATATTATTATGATACCGGGGTCATGAAAAAACTCGTTTTACAGGCCTGGAAAAGTAAAGAAATTAAGTAAAATAGTCTGAAGTTTGGAAAAGTCATGGGATTTAATATTGTACAAATGCACTATAATATGTTTGAGCAGTTATATCCAGGATCCCACAGTCATGAATGTTTTTTTAGGGATGCAAATTCCTCACATTTTGGTAAAATTAGCCGTTTTTGGGATCAAAATAGGCCAACTATGAATAAT
Organism: Coranthus polyacanthus; assembly: GCA_037367275.1. Taxonomy (NCBI): domain Eukaryota; kingdom Metazoa; phylum Chordata; class Actinopteri; order Kurtiformes; family Apogonidae; genus Coranthus; species Coranthus polyacanthus. The sequence goes on from JAPQRN010000012.1 coordinate 169,572, forward strand.
TTCAGTTAATATTAAAGTAAGGCTAAGGCCTCAGAATAAGGCTGACAGATAAATAATAACGTTGTGATTCATAAAAGTAGGTTTAAAAAAATATTTCAGTGAAAGTTAGTTCGTTCTCGGGTGGGATTTTCTTTGTCGTGATGCAAAAAAAATGGACTTAAAATCCATGTTTTAAAGCTGTTATTTTCACCATTTTCTCTGACACTTGATGAGTTTGCTTCGTGAATCACAAAACGAGAACAAACCTCAGATTCAGACACTGGGTTTTCCTCAGGTTTGTGGAGGTTTCGATGCTGCGACGGTTCTTTGTTGTTATTTGACTAAAAACAATTCATTTTTGCGTAACTTTTGAAGCTATAATATTACAATCCTTCTGAAAGGTATCACGAAGTAACCAGACAGTATGTAATGCTTCACTTGTTCATGTTGTAAAACCTCGGTTGTGACGTTCCTGCTCACGTTTTTACACCAGAGCTCGGCCTTGTTGCTGGAACACGAGCTTCTGAAACACAACAATAAAATTAGAGTTCGACTGATAGTGGATTTTTAAAGCACGGTTATGGTAAATGGACTTGTATTTCTGTAGCGCTGGTTCTCAAAGCTCTCTCAAACATTCACACACCAGTGAAACTTCCTGGAGGACACTTGGAGATGTGGACGACTCGCTCTACCTCCTGAACCACACAATCATTACAGTAATGATAGTTTACCGCAGGAAAAACCCAGTAATTAATTATCGGTCTATTGCTAAACACTGGTCATGAAAAGTCACGGAAGGAAAGTTTTGGAGAAGTTATGGAATGTATTGTCATTGTCTGTGACATTCAGAGCACAAGAGAGATTCAGAAAAGAAACTGAAAAGAGCAGATCTGGTTTTCAAACACGATGATGGTTCAGAGTTCGTTTGAATCTATCAAACTGCTTTATTTTCTTCTGGCTGTCATGTGAAGAACACTTCATTTAACCTTAAAGAGTAAAGCCATGTTACTACAGTAAATCACTACAATATACTGTGGCCTATTTGAGCAGTTATATCACACCCTGGGGTAAGGAGTAGATTATGTTAAAGCCCTCGTTTCAGTTGATAATATCATCTTCGTCAGTTTATTTTTTCCCTGACGTTTCAAAATTGGCGTCAGATGTTTGTTCAGTGGCTCTTTTGAAAAAGTCTGAAGTTCACTAATCTGAATTTACGGCCTTAAAAGCCTTAAAATGTCTGTTTTTTTAAATGTCTTAAACACTGATTGGATTAGTTAACGTTACATTTATAAAGTCACACTTTAAATCACACTGTAACAAACCTACAAAACCAAACGACATGGAACCAATGAGCACTAAATGTGAACTGCACGGTCAGCATTAGAAGCATGTGAAATAATGAAATAATCAAATTATAATGGGAGTAATTTCATATACTTTTAAATGAATTCTGAGACTTATATTCTTTGTACTTTCTGGTATGGACCGGCAAAAAATAAAAACTGAAATTGGATCTGAAATTGATTCATAATGGTCTTGAAAGGTTCTAAATTTAACTTGTTAAACCTGCAGGAACCAAGTGTTTTCCTCAGTGGCTGTAAGATTATTTCTCTAATGAAAAACAATGGGACTGGAGATTTAATTTTCTCAGAATAATCAAGCAGAACACTTCCACGAATGACCAGGGAAATTCTATTATTGGTCCTTCAAAAGTCATGGAAAAGTTTCTACATTTTGTGTGGGAATGTGTGGGAATCCTGACATGATTGAGGAACGAAGAAAAAAACAACAACATAAGACTCTGTTTGTTACTGAACTCTTCAACCCTTCATCGCCTGGTATTATAATGTTCTAAGATCTGATCTGATCTCATTTCTGTGCCAATCCAGTCTGCATGTGATCATATCTTACATTAACAGGCATTTTTTTAAGGATAATGCCAGGTTTTGAATACAGCAAAAAATATTATCGTAATAAAAAGTTTAAGTCGATATTGACAGTTAGTGACTGAGTGAAACTTGAAAAAACCTTTGTCTTATTTTTATTGGTCAGAACAACAACATGACAAATGAATAAAAAAATGTTCATTGATTTTGCACAAACTTTACTGTAATTCAACCATCAAGAGATACTTTTGCAACCAAGTCTGAGAAAACTGAAACTTTACTCTCTCTGTGTGCATTTGCCTTCAGACGTGATATTTAAGTTGATGAGAACTGGTGGATGTTATGATTTCATGTCCTGTAGCAGTGAATTCAAATTCAGTGGGATATTTCTGGCTGCATTAATCACAAACACATTTGTTTTATTCTCTTCTCCAGACCTAAAACTATGGAAGAAGACCTGACAATACCTCAAGATTCTGCCAAAAATTGCAACATATCAGTGATAGAGGATGAAAGAGAAAAGGTAAAAGACTTTGTGTATAGGCATTTCAGAGAGGTGACCGATGCGTCGCTCCTAATGGAACATGCAAATTCCACCAAGAAGGAAAAACAAACTCTGAGCAAAGCCCACTGTAAAATTCAACAGGGGGCTGTTTTCTCTGGAAAGATCCTGAGTTTTGGGTGCTCGGTGTGTAAAGATGATTCCACATATAGCCCCAATGACCTCCTTAAACACTTTCGAGCAGCCCACAAAGGAACACTTCCGACATACCCTTGTGATCTGTGCGGCTTCGTCACTAATGAGTTCCCAGCTCTTCAGCGTCACCGGATCGAGCACAGGAATACTCTGGTTACATGCGAGCTCTGCAACGACGACGTCCAGTACTCCCTGCTTCTTCTTACCAGACACTACATCATGTGTCACAGTGTAAACGGACAGTTTGACTGCGACTGGTGCGAGTTCACGACAGTGGACGCGGGCACCTTCGTCCAGCACATCCATCACCACAACGAGAGTCCGTGGAAGTGTTCAAAATGCAGACATATAAGTTTGAACGAAGAGGATCATCAAAAGCATATGAAAGCCCACTCTGGTTTGTTCCCCTTCACTTGTCAGGTTTGTGGCTACGGCTCAGCAAGAAGCGAATACCTTAAAAAACACATGGCAGCTGTTCATAAAGACAAATCTGAGAGAAAGACTGCGTGGAAGGCGATAGAGGACAGCGGTGCTCCGGTTAATTCATCGGCAAGTTTAAAACTTCTGCTTAAGAAGAGCCCCGGAGAATCCCAGGAAACTCAAAGGATATCCAAACTGAACAGTCTTTCTGGGAGTTTACCAAACCAAAACGGCAGGTTACTCAAACCAGATGTACCGTTGGAGGAGACCCACCAGTTACTTGATGGAACTGTAGCAAAAAAGGACAATAAAAACTGTAACAAAGGTTCTCATAACGCAGAACAGTCCACAGCAGAGATGTTACAAGAATGTGAGAACTCTGCAAACTCCGATGCCACAAGTCACACCAGTCCTAATGGTCTGACCGTTCTAATGGTCAAGAACAAAATCTCCCTTCCCCCTAACTGTACAACCAAAGTGATGGGATTCAAGATGGTTGACGGCAAGAAACACTTGGTCCTCAAAGTAATACCAGCAGCAAAGCAAGACTCATCTCCTCAGAATCATTCTTTAGTTGAAGATGTTGGTTCTTCATCATCAGAGAAATGTAAAGACGCTATTGAAAATGGGGAATGTTCTAATGGTAGGAGTTCAACGTTGCATTGCTTTGCAGTTTCACCAAGAGGTGGATCTTGCATACAGACAGATCAAGATGATATTATGGCTGTAAAAGTAAAAGTTGAAGAGGAAGAAACTGCTGTTTGCAGCTTTGATTTGTCCCCTCATGAAGGTGATGTTAGGGAGCAAACTAATCCTTTATTAAATAGGTCTTCGGCTTGTGCAGATACAGTATATCCCATGACAAATGAGTTTGATCATGGGAGCAATACATGTCACCAAATTCAAACAACCTGCTCAGAGAGAAAAACATTGGATAACTCAATTTCTGCTATGTGTAAGGTTACTGATTTAGCTTTACTTTCAAAAGCTGCTCATGAGATGTCAGTTTCCAAACCAGTCTCTGAAACTAATGTTGAAAATTGTGGGGCGGCAGATGGGATGTCACTGTCAGAAACGGTAGCAAACAGTCTGTTGGACAAACACAAAGGGAACTCTTCTTGTAACACTACTCCAGAAAAGACTGATAGGGAGACAAGACATAAAAACAGCCAGAATAACTTAAAGACACTATTGACAAATCCAGTTTCTCAATCAGAGTCGTCCTCAGAGAACTGTACGCAAAACTCGCCAAACCAAGAAGTATTTACTTTTCATAATTATTCCAAGGAAACATTCAGCACTTCACCAAACACTAGCCAGAACTTTGACAGTATGTCTGACCTCTCAGCAGACAAAGAGAGTATTTGTGAATCATCGCAGTTTAGTTTGACTTTGGCGGAGTCTCCAGATCCGTTCACAGATAGCTGCAATGGAGACGAAACGACTCCAAATGTGAGTCAGTGTGGTCGCGGCGGGGACATCGAGGTTGATGAGTGCGTAGCTAGTGTTGATGATCCCCCCACTGAGGATGAAAATCCTGAGTCAGTGCTCCAAGACTTTAATATTATCAAAATTGAAGAAGAGAGCATTCCTATATCCAAAACACAGGCAGAGAATAAGAGTAGTTCAGCTTCATTGGGCAGTTTTGTGGAAGAACATTCAGAAACAATCATTAGTCAACAACTCAATAAAGAGAGAGTAGGATCTTCAAGTGCAAGCAGCGACTCCTCGAAACAAACAAAAACAACTGTACGAATCCTTCAGTTGCCAGAGGGAAAGCAACCAGTACTTCTGAGAACTGCTGAGAATCGGTTTGCCATGCCAGTGCAGGTCAAGGCCTCCCCAGGTTTCAAACTGATAACTAATTCTGTAAATCCCCAGATCAGTGTCTCCTACATGAAGCCAGGAC
>JAPQRN010000012.1:196396-211143 GCA_037367275.1 Coranthus polyacanthus
TTTCAACTCGTTTCAACGTCTTTCAACTCGTTTCAACTCGTTTCAACGTCTTTCAACTCGTTTCAACGTCTTTCAACTCGTTTCTACTCGTTTCAACGTCTTTCAACTCGTTTCAACGGTGGCGTTGTAAATGCGGTTATGAATAAGCTTACTTTAGGTTTACTACATCAGTCTCACTTTGGAAACGTTTGACCACGTTTAACTCAGGGTTTAGATAAACCTCACTTTCACACTGAAAACCTGATCGACGCGTCCTGTCACTAGTTCTCACAAATAAGATGATTTAGATTTAACTCTTAAATTATTTGTTAATGAAAGCATGTTATTCTCGCGTCTTATATGGTGCTAATGAAGTAGTAGATTAGCTTTTCCAGACAAATGTTTTCTCACAAAGCCTGACATTTTTTTGTTTTTACAATAGTTTTTTGTAATTTCCACTTAGACTGAACTGACAAACTGTTGTTACCTCGCTAGTTAATGTTAGCGGATGTTAATACTAGCAGCTTTGACTGGATTTGAGCATTTTTGACAAATATAAAACAAGAATTTCATTTAAAAAAATTGAAGATTTGCTATATTTTTTTTATAGTTTTCTCAGTTTGAAAAAAAAAAAATCCTAAAATGTTATCGTATATTTCATAACTACTAAAACCAAAGGTAACATTCATGTTCATTTTCTGTGAATCCTAGAAACTGCTGTAAATTACTTCAATTAAGTACTAGTGACAGGAAAGAGCATTTTCACAAATGCACAGAAGAAATCAGGTTTTCAGTCGTGACTTTTTAACTTCTTGAACTTTATCGTGTGCTAGCAAGAAACTTTACATCACAAACTGGACGTGAGACATTATTCTCAGATGTTTAGTTGTTAAGTTGTAAAATAAGGACGAATTTTGATGTAAATGCTGAGACAAAACCTGGAAATCATCAAATTCCACCTTTAAACCTTAAACCGGTGGATGACATGAAGCATGAAAGGCTACTGGTAGAGACTATGTAAAATGTTTATCCAGTGTTAATGCTAACGGTCGCACTAGCGTTTCAAAAGGCAACATTTTGAGGCAAAATCAATTCATTTTAGTGGTGAAATCTCCAACATGCACATTTTCACCATCAAACAATAAAACACTGTCTTGACTCTGAGTCGAGGACAGAAAAAAGTTACCGTAGTTTATTGGCTGATTTGCACCTCAACACTTTATACTTTAAACTTCTCCACAGATGAAGAGTTGAGTAGTTGAAAAAAACTGAGTGAAGTGATTGGCACGTTAGGCCGTGAGTCTTAACTTCACCGGCCTGTTTCTGGATAACGTATGGTTTTGGAGACTCAAGATCAAACTATATCAGTGAGTGGAAGTGTAACTGGATTTTAGATTCATTACATATGAGATTCATTAATAGTCTATGGGAACGCACACAAGCACACATGCTATAAGTCTCAGGATGCTACATGTTTTTGTGGGAAAGGCAGACTGGGATCAAAAATACGTTGCAAAATGAGTAAGAAATACTTTGGTAATACCTAAACCAAGCTGTTCTTTTCGGGCGAGTTTCGCTGCTTCCACATAGTGGTTATGTCAAAGACGGTCCAACTAAAGAGGGAACTTTAGGTGTAAACATGTAACGTCCTTGGGGTCATTCTGTTAGGATGGAGTCCTGTGGGAGAAGTGAACTCCTGTTTAGAGAAAACCGTTGGTTTCATAACAATAAGACGACTGTGATGATCTGTAACATAGACTGACAAATTACGATGCCACCTGAGAAGATCTGAAGTGAACAAGATGATCGTTTGTGAGACATGCAGCTGAACACACACACACACACAGTCAGGTTTCTTTGACTTTTCAAGTTAAAATAACCAAAGTCACTGAACATGTCACTAATGTAAGAACTCTGCTGAACCTGTCGTAAACATTAGGATACCACCGCCGCCGCCAACTGGTTCACAGTGATACACGTAACCCAAGTTTCAGCTCATCACCCGCAGGACAGCTGTTATGTTTTCATCAATGGTGAAACAGCCGAAATCTTCCTTCTTTAGTCAGATCGTCTTTGATTCTGTTGTCTTGGAGTAAGACTTCACAACTGTAGTGAATATTGAAGAATGACTTTTCTCAACGTCAGAGCCAATTAAAAGTCAAGTGGAAAGAGTCTTAAGATGCCTGAGATCCTCCATGCAACACGATAGACAATGAGATTAGGAAGCAGTGATGCAGCTGATCCAGTTTATAAGTAAAGGGTAAGTGCTTGGCACTGCATTAGTAAGTAAAACGAGTTAAACTACCACCGTGTGTCGACGCCAGGCTCTCGTCTTGTCCCGCGGGACCAGGCCCGATCTCCTCAGAACGACTCCGGAAGCCCCCGGGGAGGTTTGATCTGCCCATCTGGAGGACGAGGAGGAAAGAGGGGGGGCCTCCTGAGCCACGCGAGGAGGTGAATCTATTTGCTGAATTGACCGGGGACCTAGAACTGATCCCTGAGGAACCCCAAGCTGGCCTGGTGCTCGCTCATTGACTCGTATCACCTCCACCCTCTCTGCTCTCCACCCTCTGACTCTGTCCTCACTCCTGCCCAGCTCAAGGTCCAGATTCATGGACATAGCCCTGGTCCGTCCACCTCTGGTCTTCCTGTAAGGGACTGACACTGGCGGGTTCCAGTCAAGTTGCTGGGGATGAAAGTTAGAACCGTGGTAAAGACCGGGAAGCCTCGTGGGAGAGATCCACAAAGGTACCACTGGGCGTCCTCTGGTTAGATTGTGAGGCTGCAGGGGGGGAGCAGGATGAGCCACAGTTGGGGGTCTCGGATACGTGGTGTGGACCTGATGATGTGAGTACAGGAAACTGTTTGGACGAGGTTGTGGTGCAGCTCCAGCCAAGGTCGTCTTCTGTCTTCTTTCCCTTTTTGTGTCTGTTCTGGTACCTTCTTCTGCTTTGACTGCTTTTTCTTCCACCGAACACTCTTTTCCCTCTGTGTTCTCTTGAGTTTTTACCCCATTATCCTTTTCATCCCTTTTTTCCTGGACTGTATTCTCATCACCTCCATCCTCTCCCCCTTCCCCTTCTTCTTCTTCTTCTCCTCCTCCTCCCTGTCTGCCTCTGTAGTTGCTGGATTTGATGGGCTCGTGCTCCGAGTCCTCGTCTGCGCTGCTTCCCTGCAGGTTGGTACTCGGGGATTTTTTGCGTTTGCGAGTCACGGCGGAGATGATGGACCTGGGCAGGAAGTCCTTGGCATTCACGTCTTTCTTGGAGCCCAAGGAAAGCTGAAACATTGAAGGGACAATCCCAGTCAAATAGAGCCATTCCACACTACACAAATCAAAATACAAGCACAAGTTTTCTTGCTTACCTTTGACTTAAGCGAATCGCTGGTGGTGGAATCTTTTGGAAGGGAACAAGAGAAGTAGATTAGAGTCATGTCGTCAATGAACATGCATAGTCCTGGTAGTAGTGTTAGGAGCAGTACATGGAAGTGATATATGGCTAACAACAACAGCACACACTACTGGAACTGCAACCTCTCAGGAGAACTCTGGCCATTATCGTGGAACTGGTTTTAATGGTCATGCCAAAAAACTTAGCGATTCAGAATGGCTAGAGTTCACCTTTGACAACAGCAGGACAAAGAAACAATGTTGGAAAACAACGACTGGTGGAAAAAGGAACGAATAAGTGAATGAGTTCATGAGTAAAAGAAAAACCCAAGTGCAACAGAAAAACACAGACAAACAAGGAGGTAGACCAGGTCCTACCGAAGAGGCTGATCCACTGTCTCAGCTAGAGAAAAGAATTGCAGAAAGGTACAGAAAAGAGAAATTGAGAAAAAGTGGGAAATATTATGAGTATCCAGAGGCAGAAACATAACAGCTGGAGCAAAGGTACAGACAGAGGTCTACTTGAAAGACATTTAAGTTGAGTCTCTTTTAACATCGATAGAATAAGAAAAGTATGGCTGGATTTCTAAGTAAGCGAACGAGTGTTAGCATTAGCATCCTGTTCTTGAACTTGTTTGGAGATTTCCACTGAGACCCACTTGTATGTTCACGTAGGTTTTGGGACAACTGACCCTTCTCTAATGACCCTTTTCCACCGACGGTATCAGCTCAACTTGCCTCGACTCGGTTGTGGTATCAGTGCAATACGTTTCCACTGCAGGTATAGTACTCCTTCAGCGTGGCTGGTTGTCATAGCAACACATGTAAACATACTGTGACGTCACCATCAGCTCAGAGCGAGGCAACAATAGCAAAAAAATAAAAAATTCTTTGGGCAAGAATGTACTCAATGGACTCAAATTTGTGGTCAATTTATCAAAATAGAGCCTCCTTGTCTGACAACATGTAATGGGATTTTTCCAGTTTTCATGACATTACTAAAAACTAAATTAAATCAGATATAGATTGGATATTCCAAAGCAAATTTCTGCACTAGTTCTGAAATATCAGAGAGAAGTAGACAACTTTACTACCAGTTAAACTGTGTGACATAGATCTAATAAACTTGGGTATGACATGTTTTTTTAAATATATAAACGTATGTGTCATGATCAGAGCATCATTTCACGCTGAATTCCTATTGGTTGTTGAGTAGATGTAGATAGTAACATCAGTCACACTTCATCATAAAGTTTGTCTCAGGCGTAAGGTAGGATCACTGTTTTTTAACCACGACCAAAAACATCACCACGTTTTGTCATCTTTCGACTGGGACAGAACACGGTCACCCAGCTTTATGCAGTATTCATCCAAAGACAACATGCCTGAAAAGGCTCGTTGGAGTTTGATTTTGTAAAACAGTTGTGAAAAAGGAGATGAGTTTACGAGTCCCTCCGTTCGCTCCTCACCTGATGCCTCTCCTGGCATCCCCGGACGGCCGATGTTGGACAGCAGATGGTCGATGTTGGGCACAGGCTGCATGTCTCTCTTATCCTCTGGGGCCTTCACACAAACACACAACCACAGGGAAGATAAAAGTACAAGCAAAGACCAAAAAGTACAAACTCTGAAACACATGTAGCTGTTTTCCAAACGTACCTTTTCCTCCTTGTCGAGTTCTCCTTCGCTGAAGAACCAGACGTACTGTAAAGGAAACAGAACACGGCGTCAGAGAATATAAGACTGACTTATAACAGTATTTCTTGCAGAAGCAGATGTTGTTTTTTTTACATGCAGAATAAGTGTCTCCACTATCTTGTATCGGTCAGGCATGTGGGTGACCATGTCGGTCATGTTGTCCTCTGACGTCCTCACCAGAGTCGGACCAAACACCAGAGCCAGGTTTCTCGGCTCCATCTGGAAAAATATTGGTTTTACAGTTAGAGGAACAGAAATGTTGCTGAGGTTTAGTCACTTCTCTCACTGACTACAATTCATACCTTATTCTTTTCCGAGTGATCCGCTACCATCTTCAGGTGACCCACGAGGAACTTGAGCGTGTGGTAGTAGTGATCTGGCAGGTCATGGATCTGGAATTAGAGTTTTAAATAAGATTAACTGAAGGACAGCTGGTGTTGATCTGTATCTGCTCTATTTGAAAACCTACCAGTTTCTTCATGGTCTTCAGTCGGTCCTCAGCGTCTTCTATTCGATTGGCATCAATGAAGTCATTGTATTTGTCTAGAAACAATAGACAAATACAACAATATAGACAAATTGTGTTTAAATAACTGCAGTACATACAGTTAAAAGATTATAGTCTACTACGGGTGCTTTCACACTTGACTCGTTTGGTCCAGACTAGTGTTGCAGTCGAGAGACTGGTCTCAAGGATCGGAATCGACTGTTTTTTTCACGATCTTGAATTTTACTTCAAGCCACAACTGAATTACCTGTGCATTGTTTTATTTATTTGTCAACATCTCCATGATTTGATGCAAAACTTCCTGCTTTAAATGCAGTGTTAGCTTTGTGAGACATCGTGGTGACAGATTCTTAAATGTAGAGTAAATCCTCACCATCAGTAAACAGTGGCTCTGGCAGTTTCCGGAAGAATGATTTGAGGAGGCTGCTGATGACGTTCAGGTCCTGCCATCTCTGTAGACCCATGAAGAGGAAGGATTTAGTGTAGACTTGTATAAATAAAACATTCGTGGTATTCAGAATGACTACGGCCGCAACTATTTCTTAAACGGTCAGTGTTTTTAATATAAATGTGGCTCCACACCTCCTCAGCGGTGTTGATGTCCAGACCCTTGTTGAGATGCTCCTGCAGGTTCGACACCATGGCGTTGTTGCCCGGGACCCGGTAGATGCCGGTGTATTCCAGACCCGTCGCCTCCACCACGCCACAGCACATCTCCACGATCAGAGGGACAAACTGTGCACATGATGACAAGAGGAAGAAGAAGAAGATAAAGAAAAGAAGAGAAGGAGAAGAAAGAGAAGAAGATGAAGAACAGATGGAAGATTTTTATTTACATGATTTTATCTGGAATTCTTTAAAAACCAGAATTCCAGGGATTTATTTCATTTCATTACATATTATCATTTTTAAACGCACTGTAAAATGTTACAGGTTTGTTTTTTTCCCTACAATATCTACAATAACTAAGATCTACCCCCCCATCCGTGGCCACTGGCTTTCCAACGGTACCAACTGGGTTTCCTTCATGGAAAAAGATCGCCACTATATTTAAACTAACATCTACTGTCATGAACCATGATTTTTACACAGTACATTTACAAAACATGTTTACTGTTGGGAGAACTGTTATTTAAAGATACAATTAAGCATCACAGACAGTAAGTCCTTTAAATTAAAAGAACTTTTACAGCCGTTTCACAGTGGATAATGTGTCACGTATTTCTTCCACCACATCAAAAGCATTGACCTGGTTTGTTCACAAAGTACTTGAGCTCTTTTTACTTGTGTGCTCTGAATCATTTTGCTGCATTCGCTGTTGGTTTGAGGCCTGGTTCCTAAAGTGCTGAGGGCTTACTTTGTGGTTGACAGCGGGTTGACAGTCCTCCAGTCTCACACCAAAAGCCTTGGGACTGCCTGTCTTCTTGGCCTTCTTCATGATGTTGATGCCCCACAGCGCCTTGTTGTCATCTGAGCACAGACACGGACATGAGTTTAAGAATATTTTTAGCCGTTTGTGTACATTAATGAACACACGTGTGGTCCTGTCCTGACCTGTTCTGGAGGCTCGGTTCACGGAGGCGTTGTCGGTCTTGGCCAGGAGGAAGGGGGGCATCATACGGTGGGCTCTGGGAGACGTATCCGGTTTATTACCTGTCAGACTGAACCAAAAGACGAGGACAAAATATGACAAACTGTGTCTAAAATGTTAATTATTGTGATATCATTTTATATCATGTTGTGATCATTTTCCTTGGAGATCAGCAGCTATGATTGAATTTTTTTGTCATTCATTTCAATACACGTATTGACTTTTCACTACTTTGTACCTTTGACTTTTTGGATTTAAAATGTAATCACGCCATCATTTTATCATTTTATGATTAGCATATGAATTCTTGGGTTATCGCCACAGCGACCTTGACCTTTGGCCTCCAGAATCTCATCAAATCATCCTTGAGTCCAAGTGAACGCAAATCTGAAAAAATCCCATCGAGCTATTTCAAGACATCACGTTCACGAGAACTGATCGTACCGACAAACACACAACCTGAAAACTTCACAGCCTCCGGTCCTGGCTGTTGCCGACGTGGAGACATAAGAAGATGACTACCTTGTTATTCATGTTCTTTGGAAACTGCAGTTCAAGTTATGGTTTGTGACAGCGTTGTAGCCTGAAGCTACAGTGACCACTAATTACACAAAGAGTAAGGGACAGTTGAGATCAAGCAAAAACTTTTCTTTTTTTTAACTATAACCCAGTTGCTGACCTGTGTTTTCTGTAGTCGTTCAACTTCTTGTTGATGAGAGCTTGTCTCGAGAAACCAATCTCCTAAAGCAAAAAGAAAAGACAGGTCAGGTCAGTAAATATAAGTACACGACTGCAACTGACGATTACTCTGTCGACGGTTCCCTCCATTAAGTGATTAGTTGTTTGGTTTGTAAAATGGTGACAAATGACAATCAACGTGTCCTCAAATGTCTGGTTCTAAGATGTTCAGTTAATGAACAACACATTCACATTTAACAAGACTCAGAATGCATCAATGATATATCATTGATCAAAAACAGGACTTCATTTTGTCTCAGATTTACTTCACACGACTTTGTATTTTCTCATATTGCTGCTGGAAATAAAAAGAATAAAAAAATGAATTAAATATGAACAAAATTATCAACAAAATGAAAAAAAAAATCAGCAAGAAAATCAGCAAATTAATAAAATAATCAACAAAAATAAACAATAAAATCAACAACATGAACAAAATAATCATCAAAATGAAGCACGAGGCTGCATCCGAACGTGGTCTGACCTCGTTGTCGGTCTTGCTGTTCTCTCTGATGACTTTGATCCAGGCCAGCATGTCGTCCCGGTCCTCGGCCTGCAGCAGGTACTCACAGAAGTCCTGCGTGGTGAGCCTCAGCGTGTGCTTGCGCTTGGTTTCGCTGTAGGCGATGTCAATCAGGCAGCCGCGGATGCTGATTGGCGGATGCTCATCCTGGCCCGGACCCGCCCCCGCCCCGTGAAGGACGGCCTCTCGCTTGTCCTTGTAGAGGAAGAGCGAGTGGGAGCGGAGCACGGAGAAGACGCGTTTCCACGGCCGCATGCCGCCGCCCACTTTCTACAGCGAGGAACGACACAAACAGGAAGTTAAACAGAAACGATGTGACGACTGATACTCTGCTCTTTACTGGATGACGTACTTCAGATGATTTGAAATGGTTAACTTCAGCTTTTTTGTGTATTAACTGCAAAAACATATCTATAACATCTGCATCTAAGATTGTTAATATGTCTACATCTAAATGTGCCGTACCTTTCCCTTCTCGGTGAGAATCTGCTTGTAGTGCAACCAGCCCTCCTTACGAACATCACTGAAGGTGATGGTTCCCAGTTCGGAGGTGGAGTGACGTTTAGACCGGGCTTCTTCTTGGGCTCGCAGGCTTTCCAGAGACTAAAACACACAACGCAGATACAGTACATGACAGGATCCAGTCTAGTCCAGTCTACTAGTTACAGCTCTGTGTCGTCTACTCACCCCATCTATGAAAAAGCTCTTGACTCTTTTTGGTAGTTTGCTGTGGAAACGAGGAAAAGTAAACCAAAGTTTAAGATGTATGTCCATGGTATTTTGCAGAAATCATTGGCAGCAGAGGAATGAGAGCAGTATCATAGTGTCTACTGCCAACACAGAGTTTGGTTTGGGTAGAACAATAATATTAAAAGGTCAGTGATACACCTCGTCCTCAGAAAGTAGGGGTTTCTAAACCCTCTGCAGAGCCAGGATGAAAAGCTCAGCCTTTCAATCCGGCTCTGAGGTCCAGACTTACGAGAAGACACGACCTTCTTCCCTGAAGGTGTTCAGACCCTCATCACAGGACTTGGACCTCTCGGTGGTGATGGCCAGCAGGTACGAGGAGCGGCGACTTTTGATGCTGCCTAATTAGGAAAAAAAACATGAGTACAAGGAAAAGAGGACAAAAAATAAAGACATAGAGGCAGCAAGTAAATATGTAATGTACGCTGGTGATATGAGAAATGACAAAAAGGTGACAACATGAAAGTGGTTTATAGTTTTACTGTAACTGAGGGGTTAATATGATATGATCCTGCTGAACTAAGGGGTTACATACAGCACAGTTTTAGAGTTTAGATTTCAGTAGCCTAGCATGCTAACAGCTACGTAAATTAAAGGATAGAGAGATTTATCCTCTGACGCATCACAAAACAGCCCGAACTTTACAATGTCCCAAAATGAGGCATTGTTTTATCAGGGTAGACGTTAGATTTGTTAATGATTGTAGCATCTTTCAGATTATTAGCATATGCTTTGTAGAATAATTAGTTATGTCACTTAAGTCCTTTAAAGGTTCGATATGTAAACTTTAAAGGTTCGATATGTAAATTTACATTAATGTTGTGTTGGAGTCATTAGTTAACTTGGAGAAACGCTACTTGCTTTAAGATGCTGGTACTTCTGTTCTCCAATGACAGAAGAGCACAGGTTCAATGTTCAGAACAAAATGAACTCCATGAAAAGTCGTCTGTCTGAGGCAAAGACGCCTAATGCTGTAGTTCTGTAAAACTGCATCCAGCTCAGACTCCAACATAAACTTAATGTAGCACATGCAAATTTTACATATTGAACCTTTAAGTTGAGTCTGAGGCGAGGGCTAGACCAATATATCTTTATGTCCTTTAAAGGTAACGCATTGCAGAACAGACTATATACTGGTCTAGCCCCCCCCCCCTGTATTCAGAGTGGGTGAGTGGGACTCACTGCAGTCCTGAGAACGTAGTCGGACAAAGGGGGAGATGGAGGAGAGGGTGGGGGAGACAGAGGTGGAAGTGAGGGAGGCCATAGTGGAGGCCTGGTGACTGGACACCACAGAGCAGGCTGGGACATAGCAGGTCTGTAGGTCAGTACTAGGACTGGTGAGGTCATCTGAAACCAGGTGAGCAACCAGGGGTGAGAGATGAGGGATTAAACACTGACAAGACAACACAGCCTCAAACTGTCCTCACAGATGAGCCTAACGCACACGGCGGCCATTTTCCTCTGACGTCACGCTCAGAGTGTGAAGGTAAAATGCTGTTATCTAAAGGAAAACGTCAGACTGCTGTGTTCAAGTGGTGTAATCTGACAGATTATATCATTTCACCTCCTTGTGTATGACCAGCAGCTGAAAAAACAATGGATAGTGAAAATATGGAGGGTCATCGGACTGGATTTCAAAATAAAACACCATATTTACTCGCTAATATTACCATGTGATAGTGTTACATGATCCAATAGAAAAGGTGTAAATTAATTCTGAAATATCAACACATCTATTTAAGCCTGGCACTAAAACACACTGGATTTAATCAAGCTTCCAATCTAACGTTAGCTGTCACGTAGCATCATTTTTGAACCAGAACATTTTTGAGGTCGGGTGAAAAGTTAATAGTTAATGTTATAAAATATGTTGTTTTACTTTGAAATATGGGCTGATTTTCACTCTCCTTTGTGTTTTCAGTAACTGCGAAGTAAGGATTTGTCGGATTCTCTGCGTTTATATGACTTGAACACAGCAGTACGACATTATTCTTTTGCTAACAGTGTTTCATCTTCACATCCTGAGCCTGATGTTACAGTAAAATGGCCGCCGTGTGAACGTGGTCCATGAGCTGCTTCGGTTGAAACATTCCTCTGAGGCAGAGCTGCTCCTGAAGCAGAAACTCTCTCAAATCAGGGAAAGCTGTGATTTCATTTAATGAAAATGTTTATATGTATTGGGGATAGACTGATTCATCACATCCAGTATTCACATTTTTATGATTTGTATCAATATGTTTTAAGCCGATATTAAGAAAACAAATGGATTGATGTTGTTGGTGTCAAGTAATGTCCACATGAGTAACAGCCAATCAACACTGACATGAGGACATTTATTTACTTACTAGTGCTGAACTGTACTAGAACTGAATCACATCCCATATGAAGCGGTACATTTATATGACAAATGATAATGTTTTTTACTCACTACCGAATTAACCATGTGACGTACTATAACGGAAGTAATGAACGAGGAACAAAGTTTGAACTTGCAGGTATCGTTTGTGTTCTACTGAATGTTTTCCTGCTTCCAGAGCAGCTCTCTTTAGAAGAAATGTTCTGAAACTACATCTAGCTTTGCACAAAATATTGACAGAACACAGACACTGGACGTGTAAAGGTTCAGAAACACACGACCACGTTTAACATTCAAGGCACGTAGTGTCAACTCAATATTAAACATACAAGAACTACATGAACTGAAGACAGAAGCAGTTATACTGACATGTAAACGTCATACACATGTTTAAAAGGAGAGATGATATACAGACAGACGCAGCATCGTAAGACTCAACCCATATGGAAGTGTAACATATATGACATACAGGCCCATGTATGAACAGTGATGTTACATATACATATGGAGATATATTGTTTTCAGACGCATTTCAGACGAGTAAAATCCATATATGTACATATATTAAAGGAGCCATTTGTAATATTTCTACTTTAAAACGTTAATTACGTTTAACAGTATGTTAACGATAACAGTATAGTAAAATATGTCCCTCCCTCGTTCTGTCACGTCACGTCCCTCTTTGTCATATTAGTGAGTCACTGTAGTCCAACATGAAGCAGCTCTGCCCTGAAGCCGGTGCTAAAGTCATGTCATTCATGTGGACGGACAGGTAGTCTCTGAGAAGGACAGTGAACGCAACAGCAAACACAACAACATCTGCATGAAAACACATACAAATATGTGTAACATGTATGTCAATATATGAAACTGTTCCT
This sequence comes from Coranthus polyacanthus, assembly GCA_037367275.1. NCBI lineage: Eukaryota > Metazoa > Chordata > Actinopteri > Kurtiformes > Apogonidae > Coranthus > Coranthus polyacanthus. The sequence continues at coordinate 208,806 of JAPQRN010000012.1, forward strand.
ATTTCTAAAAGGTTTATATCTATATAGGTTTATATTTATATATATATATATTAAATATATCTGTCTATTGGAATGACTGACACTGTTACAAAATACTGAGAAATACTGTAATTAGAATTTCAGAAGTCCGTTCATGAATTTCATACAACTTACCCTTATTTAGAAAACAAGTGATATAAAAAACACAGTATTCTGCGGCATGTTAAGGATGTGGTTGTCATGCGGAGGTCACTAACCTATAAAAGGAATCGAGGACAGGGAGTCGTATGCGTGTTGAGCCAGGCTCCCATTGGTCCTGCGGTTGGAACCAGGTCCTCCAGAGCCAGGAGAGGGGGTCCCACTGGGTGAAGGCGTCAAACCAGGGGGCTCGGGCGACTCCACGGGTGTTGCATAGTGGGGATGTCGAAGAGTCTGAATGGGCGTCCGTCGACCTGGGGGCGGTTTCTGCCTCAGCACCACCTCTTGGTTCAGGGACACGGGAGAGATGACCTCCCTGTCCTCCCCGAGTCTGGACCTGTCCTCCTCTGACGCAGGAATGGCGGGGGTGGACTGTGGCCGCGGGGCCGGCCCCCCCTCACAGTCCGAGGGGCTGCTCCTGCTGCCGGGGCTCCAGTTGAGGGGAGGACCGCTGTAGTTGGGCTCTCTGAAGGAGTGGGCCTGCTGGAGGAGATGGCCGGCTTTGCGGGAAAACGAAGGGCTGTAGCTTTTGTATCCGACCAGCTCTTCCTCTTTAACTCGCCTTGTCTGAGGTTCAGCTACCTGCTGACCTGACTGCCTGCCACTAGGAGGCACCGTGGAGGACGACGCCACAGGAGATGTCACCGCGGTTTGGTGCTGATGGCCCGCCGAGTCCTTCTGCTCGCTGGTGGTTTGGGTGTGTGAAGTGTGTTCGTAGTGTGGTGAGACTAATGCAGATGCCTGTGCCAGTGTTTCCACAGAACGGCCATAGTTGTGCTCATACTCTGCGTAGGCCGCCAGTAAACTCTCAGAGCACGACCTGCTTCCTGGTCCTGATACTCCACCCCAACCTCCGAGCCAATAGGAGTCGTGGGAAGCAGCAGCTGCCTGGTGATGGTGCAGGAGGGTTTCTCTTCTGCGTTGCTCGGCAGTGGCCGTGGACACAGCTGTCGGTCCAGGTCCAAGGGCCAACCCCAGCCCCAGCTCCGCTAATCGATCCTGAGATATACTGCGATGACGAGGGGACATGCGCTCCGCCGCCTCCGCCTGGCTGTAGTACCAGTCTGACAGCGCCTGGTGGCACAGTGCGTCGGCATGAGCCCGAGCCGAGGCCGGCAGGCTGCTCTTCCGCGGAGGAGGCAGAGTTGCTGAGGCGATGGCAGCATTGTGGTTAGCGAAATGAAAGTCCAGCGCGTTGATGGCTGATGAGGAGCGTCCTCGGTGACGCCCCGGTGGGCCAAAGTGGCCACCGGAATCCTCAGGACCTCCGGACCAGCCGGAGGACGGGGTAGAAGCAGCAGGGGGGCGGTTGTCCAGTGGTGAGGTGGTGGGGCCGGGTCTGCACTGCCAGTTGTCCAGGGGACTGTGGAGGTTGTGGCTGGGCTGTGGGGCAGCGGAGCTGGACTTGGTGGTAGAGTAACAGAGGGGTGGTGGCTCAGGGAGGTTCTGGGCCTCACCTGTATATGGCTTATTGCCTTTCAGGTAGGCATCCTGGGAGTACGCCTGAGGACAGGACAGGTGAAGACACCATGTAACCATGACATGACAAAACATAAAAACCAGCAAGGAACAGATAAAGGACTGAGCGAGGAAGATGCACCAGGCAGCACCATGCACACGTTTCCACATAACTGACACTGGATAAAACTCAAGATAATCTGAAATGACAAAACCTCAAGCAAGTGTAAACTTTTTTGTGAAATTGAGGACATTTTTTTTAAAATTTCCATCAACATTTATTCTGTGTTGCCTTCGCTGCTTTTGTTATTATTATGAACTCAAATCATTTAGAATAAGTGAGTACTGGAGCCACACTGAGCGGGAAAAGTCCTAATAATATGAGAATAAAGTTGTTATATTATGAGAATAAAATCATAACCTATTTGAGAAGTCAAGAATAAAGTAATTAGAATTGTAATTTTATCTGCATGAAATTCCTTAATATAAATCAGGAAATGCTGAAACGTTCCGGTTTTTCCAGCCGGTTGGTGGCTCAGTATCAAGTCCTCTAAAAGGAGGAAGTAACACGTTCGCTGGGAACGACAGTGTTTCCATCAGTGGATTAATCCACATTGGATGAGTTTGAGTCCAAACAAACTACAATGTCTGTGATAGAACATGTCACCCAGTGTTACAGCGTGGCTCCTTGATGTGTTTTTAA
>JAPQRN010000012.1:212948-225885 GCA_037367275.1 Coranthus polyacanthus
TCTCATTAACTGTCTCTCACTGTCTCAGTCACTTTCACTGTCTGTCTCTATGTCCATCTGTCTCTCAATCTACCTGTATGTCCGTCTCTCTGTCTGCTTCTATCTGGAGCCTCTGATGCTCCGCTGACTTGGCTCATTCCTGACCTCCACATATAAAAGCCTTTCTACCACAGACAACACCAGGAGACGAGGACGTTATGGTTCATATTGAGACAGAACTACATTACCCATCAGCACGTGGGGCTGTAGAGCCGGTATCACCTCAAGAACAGTTCTAGAGGTTAAATGACACGTCTTGAAAGTGAAAGAGGACAGTTATTTAGTGTTTTTGACAAGTAAGTGTGTGAGTATCTTTTACTCACTGGTTGTATGTGTTGTCTTTAATGTCTAAATCCTTCACTATGAATGTATAAGTTACATATTACAGTCCCATTGAAACCTCGTGTGTGGTTATGCGTATATTTCTTGTCTGCGTGGGTTCAAACACATACTTATTGGTGCCCATTACTACCACCAGTGTAAACATGTATCTCATCAACCGACCGACTCTTCTGTAATGACTTGTGCTTCAGATATCCGCTCATTGGACAGAAATAGCAGCCGTTTAAAATGTGTCTAAAGGAAATCATACGGTGCATTTCGACTGATGGTCAGAACATATCAGACACAATTATTCTGCTAAACTTCATGTCCACACTGCAGTAGCCTCTGCTCACAGTCAGACTGATAAATGCCGAAATAATGTGTGTTCATTGTCAAGAAAGTTTTGGGGGTGGGGCAGGATGATATCAACCATTTCCTGCTTCAAACTACCATTAATATATCAGCCTTTAAAAACCCCACTATGTGTCGACTTCTACCGCAGCCACAGCTGCTCGTCTGATGTAGTCTTTCCCTTTTGTTTTAAGCCTTTTATCTGCCTTCAGCTTCTCCAGAAACACAATTTGTCTCCTTGTTGTGACAAACAGCCACATTCCAAGAGACGAGAACCACATCCCTTCCATATAATCCATTGTTTCTATCTGCGGCGCGTTGAAGACGGCGTTATGTGGCCGTTTCACATCTGCAGTGGAAAAGTAAGGACCTGGTAACAAAAGCGAGCAGAGTCGAGCCGGTACAATGAGGAGAAAATTTACTGATGAACATGGAAACAGAGTCAATGATAATAAAAATGATGAAAGGTCAGAGTTAGGATGAGTGTGTTTAGTTCAGACTGGACCTTGAGGCTGTGGTGGGACGACTCCGGCGGGTACACGATGAAGTGGCGGAGGGTGAAGCCAAATCCCTGCGAGTTCTTCTGGAGGAAAATGGTCCGCGGGCCCTGCCACGACACCCCCTCCACCTCACCCGACGACAGGGGCCGCCGTCTGTTCTCATTGGACGACACCATGCCATCTCTCCGCCCTTTAGCCTGTTGAGGAGAGTTCACCATGTAAACCTTCACCATGCAAATCCTCGAGTACATTCTGAGCTTCATTTTCTGGCATGTCCACGGAGCGAATGTGCGAAACTGTGCATTCGTCTATAGATGGATTCATTTAAGGGGAAGTGTGGGTGGATGTGGGTGTGTGAGCTTTATTCACTGAATGGAGCCAAACACAACCAGGGCAGAATTCCACCAATGCCAGGGATTTCTCACAGACTTCCTCTCTCTAAGGAGGAAGCTCCATTTTCCCCCCAACAGCCTCACCTATAATCACATTTATTACCTCTCGCCAACAATGGTGGAGTTAAAAATATACGCCGACTATTAATAACAGTCATGGAACAACAGGAACTTATTAGGGCTCATAAACACCAACCTGGAAAATCATATGAACAATAGACAAAGGGGGCCTTCAGAAAGAGTTGGACTACAAACATCCAGTGACAGGTCTGTGGGTACAGGAGGTGGGAATTCAGCCAGCGTTTGGGATCAAAACAGACGGACGACGCTCCAACACCGAGCGCAATTCAGTTGAACCTCGACTACAGACATAACGTAGCACATTTCAAACTAAAACATACAGCAAAACAGACTGTGAAACTCTGGGCGACACTGACATTTAAAACGACAATTTAATGAATGATTTGTTGTTATTTATCCTCCCTTTTCATTAAAAATAGACTGAACTGTTTTAAAAGTTTTCATGACACTATCTTTGATTTGAATTAGAACAAATCAAATCGTACAAATTCATGAAACAACCTTTAATTTAACATAAATAAATGAATATCGGCCACGGCCATCTGTGAAATTACATCTTATGCGTCGATATTGGCCGATACGATCCCTAAAGTTAACCATTAGTTTGGGATCAGTGGATAAAAAAAGCGTTACATCCTCGACGGTACAAAGGGTAAAGGCAGGTAGGTGAAGGTATTTCGGACGTTGACATCTTGAAGTGACAGTATTTGGACAAAAGGAGCTGGTCGTGAGCGAGGGTTGAAACGCAGCTGGATTATATTGTTGAATGTGTTAAATTGTAAAAGTGAAGTGAACATCATTGGTCTTGTTAGTGTAACTTCTTAACCACAGCTACAGTAGAGCGGTCTGTCAGGAAAAAACACATTTTATTCAGTAAACAGAATCTGCTAAACCTGACCCAGAGGTGATAGGACTGGACTATCATCAACATACCAACCACACAAAAACCTCTGCATCAGCCAGTTACAAAAACAACAGGAAGTCTGTTTCTTAAGACAGGAAGTGGACGGCCGAGCCCATTCATAGATGTGATTTGGGGAAACCTCCGCCTCTAAGAATAGTTCCAAGAAACGCCAGGGAGGGGACACGCACTTTCCAGAGAGGGGAGCCAATCAGATTAGATTATTCGATGCCAGCAGAGGTTAACTTTTCCATCCGATGTTGAAACAAATAATAATCAGCTCGTTAGTGAGTGTGTTATCGGCTCACGATCTGTGGGCTGATTCGCAGCTTTTTATGACTCCTCTGGCGTTATGTAACGTATATTATTTTCATCGTCACTGCACAAACAGAGTGAAAATAACCCTCCGAGGATCCCTGCCCACTGACATTTCTGTGTGTTTGTCTGTGGGTGTGTTCGTGAGTGGTATTGTGCGAAGCCCCAAAGCACGGTGTCATCATATCTATGCCAGTGTGTGGCGGACGTTCGGTACATTCATTGTTGTGTTAGATTCCTGGTCATGTGACATCTCTGCAGGTGACAAGTCACACATGGGTTGTAAACACCAAGGTGAGATGGTGGACATGCTTACCTTCCTCTGAGTGAGTGTGAAATGCCAACATGCCAGTGTCTGCTGTATTCAACAGTGACACAGCTAGAGGCCTGGGTACACTCACTGCTTTCTACTGTTTCACTGGATTAAATGTGACATTATCCCTTTTCTGAACATTGTGAGGAAGCCAGGTAGATTAAGTAAATGTCACGTGAAACTGATGAAACCTGTGTTGAATAGTGTTGTAGACTCGGGATTGTATTTCCAGACCGGTCCAGACCACAGCTACAGGGACCACATTCCTGGTGTATTTTCTGATTTATTTGTTTACGTCATCGCTGTGGTTTGAGAAAAAACTTTTTTATTTTAGGTGTAAGACCTTTTGCCAGTTCTTGCTTCTTCTTTCCACATCCTGCCTCATCCTGATGCTCACTCACATCAATCTGTAATATTTGAAAAACCTGCGATGACTCCACCGTGAGTCTGTCGAGTCCCTCAAAGTCTTGGTCTGGTCTCGATGCACTGGTCTCGCTTTAGGTGGTTTTGACGACAACGCTAGTGTTGAAGCTAGTTTTCAAAATGTGGAAGGAGTTAAAGGGTCAATAAGTAACATTCAAATGCGCTCGTGTGAAGTTTGTGTAGGAGTCTGTGTGAACCATGTAACACTATCAGACAGTATTGTTAGTTATGAAGAGTTTAAACGCTAACATTAGCTGTTGTCTAACTAATGCTAATCGGTTATCAATAGAGCAGCGATTACTCAATGAATCCACTGTCAACTATTAAACTGATCTTAATTGTTTTGATTCAAGAAAAACCTACCAGGATGTTAATTTAGAGCTTATTTTGTTAATGTTGTGATTTCGGCATTTTTCATGATTTTCAGAAAGCAAAAACTCGATTAAACAAATCAGTACGATGCCCTACTTTCTACCTTCTCTTTATTAGTCCCAAGTAAGACAGTGAGGACGTCTTATTCTTATCTATTGATATGACCTAAAATGAGTGATAAAAGAAGCATATTGTGCTGAGTCTGCTCGTCTGTGTTTAATGTTCCTCAGGTTTCGTACGTGGTCGGCAGGTGTTTGGTAACAGTTCAAACCACAGCTGAATGAGTCCAACGCAGAGAGAAAGAGTGACACAATGCAAAAAGACACACATCCAGCCTGCGTACACAGATCAAATAATGCAAACTGACAGATACTTTGTGTAATCACACACACACACATGTACACTAAGAGCTGGGTTATGAAGAGACGCTCCTTCACATACCACGTGATGGAGACGGTGTGATCCTCGATGCATACTTGAACAGATGAAGCAAAAGCACAACCACACACGCCCACATATGCAAACACACACCAGATTTTAAATAAAGCAACACAAAGCTGTGTGCGTAGTGAGGGCATCGGCCTCATCTCGCTTCCCCTCCGCTCGTCAACAGGCCCCCCCTCAGCGGCACGTTACGTAACGCCTAAAGGAGGCACGGAGACGCCAATGAATGAACGCTGGATCCTGAACTACACGCGATGACGGGCGGCTAATGGCCACTGCCTTCGCTCCAGGTCAAAGTCGCCCCTGAAGTGGACAACCGAGAGATAAAAACAGGATATTCGCGTTCAAAAAAGCAGAGGGATGGTCGATAACGGCGTCCTTCCTGAGCGCTGATCGGAGCGGACAGGAAAGGTTAAAGCAAGATGGCGGAAGGAGCATCCCAGAGGAAATACACCTGTCTGCAGTCATCAGATCAGACAGGAGATGAGGATCCTTCACAGCGATGACAGACGTGGCTGTTTTTAAAGCTGCAGTCCATCTGCTATGTACAAAACAAAAAACCAAAAAAACGTAGCGACGCCAACACATGTCGGACACTGGTCGAATGTACTGCATGACGTGATTCACACACGGAGCCAATGTTTCACATCAGACTGTTTTTCAGCCTGTACTTTAACAGGGTTCAACACCTGCCCACGTGTTCGAGTCAGTAAAACGTCACGTCAGGAAACTACATCGAGACACCCACTTGCCCAGTTGGAAAAACAAGTATTATACATATTGCTTTTTCAGGAGCTGATGATGGAATGATGGATACCTCACTCCCAGCGATGGGTAAAGACGACGATTATAAAATTACGCACAAGTGTTTATTTCAATGGTGGAAAGAGGTTGGGTTTAGTTGGGTGGAGTTGGCGGCTGCTATGATGTACTTTTATAATGAAATACATTACATTACATTTACATGAATTTCGCCTCAGGGTTAATGAAGTTCATCTGAATCTGAATGTCATGTACATTTGAAATTCATTTTTTTTCACCAGTAGTTTATAAATGTGGATGTTATGAAGTATTTTTTGTACGTTTTCTCAGGACGACATCAAATATGTGTTTTGAGTCTCGAGCTGAAAAAGTTTGGGAACCAGTGTTTTCCATGAATGAAAACATTTCCACCATGAAGTAATACAGAAAAGACACAAACTGAGACATAAAAAAATCACCAGAATGCAGGAAATTAAGTTTTCCAGATGATGAGATTTGTTTTAACTGCCTTTTGTTAACTATAATGATATTGTTGTTAGGGCTCCATGACAAGGGTGGACATTAAAAGGTTCACAGAATAGAATATTGTAATAAAAGACTTCAACTACTGCTTCCTGTCTTACCCAGGTCAAGCGATGGCGCTGTATGACCCTCCGGGAGCCCCGTCGCCGCGGTGATGCGATAGGGGTTGGTCGGGGTGAGGTTCGAGGTGAAACACCTCTTAAAACCGCCAGCCAGATACAACGAGGCTCGGCATCGCTACAGTCCACCCCGACTGAGCACTGGAAACGCCACTCGTGGCCCGATGGAGCTGGTGCTACTCCTGACACCCTCAGCATAGCACGTCCACATCCGTCCTCGCATGTACAGCGGGGGTTACGAGGTTCCACACCCTGACGCTCAGACGTCTCCTCACCTACGCTCAATCTGCACTCGATGCATCGCGGACAGAAGTGAAAGAGACGATCAGCGGCGACGGGAAAACGCACTTCGACACAAACGTCACAGTCAAGTCGAAGGTGTTTGCATTTGAATCCATGTCGAATTGTGCTCCAGCTTCTTTTCTTTCATTGTTCGGCCGTAGCTTCCTCTGGTCAACTCATTGCATTTCCTTGTTTTAGTTAGTATTTCAAAGATCCTGAAGAGAGTGCATCAAGCCATGACGATCCTGCCCAAAGCCAAGAAGAACGACCGATTCTGATCAGACCTCCTCCATCAAATTTTGACCAGTTTTCTACCACATCGAAAACTAGTCCTCATTTTCTAACTGACTTTGATGTGGTCCACATCCATCAAACCTCGGCCTCTTCTTGCCCCGTCCCACCTTTCATTTAATCCGACATACAGCTGTAGATGAAGAGTCTTCATCCGGTTGCGGGGTTACTACACTGGAGCCATTAGCTCACAGCATCTACCCTCTACAATTTCAACTAGTCGTCTTCCAAGCTTTTAAAGAAGAACGGTTTCGATGGGAGGAAAACAGCATTTCACTGAAGAAGAGTTTTGCTGCTGCAGCTTATTTTAGTGCTGGATTTAGGAGGCGAATCCATCCCGGACCATTTGAATTCCGTTCTTGGATGAGTTGAGCTGAGAAGGCAATTTGTTGTCAGACGAGATTTGGTGTTCAGATTTGGAAAGGATCCCACGCTGCTGCTAAGAGATCCAGTGTGTCCCCCTCCATGCTGGCACTAAAGTGCAGCACTGGCTGAGGCTGACTATCTTTATTGCTGTCTAAGTATAGTCCTCCCTCCTCTCAACCCTGCCATGCTCTGTCTCTCTCTCTCTCTCTCTCTCTTTCATTCTCTCTCTCCCTTGGGTCTATTTGCTGACATCCCCGTGCTCGCTCGCTCTTTTTCCCTCCGTCACATTCCTCTCATCCTTTGGCTCCACGGTCCAGCCTACTGGTAAAGCAACATTTCTCTCAGTGCTGGGTCCCCCTGTCTCCTCCTTTTAGACTCACTGCCTGGTGGCTGCTGCTGGTGTTCAGTTTACACACCGACACCAGAAACTCTGCAGACAGATGTTCAATAAGAACGCAAAAGCACTCATTTTTAACATAAAGTGACGACGACAATGACGTGGCGTAGCCCCCCCCCCATCCAAAAGTTGTTAGTGATGTTATCTTAACTTCATTGACTTTGCCCATTGTTGGTAGAGTCGAGTAGTTTTTGTGTACTCATTTTGGGACTGACATGTTCTTGCGTCGATCATTTTCATCATGTACCTTTGATTTCTGCTTTTTCAGTGAACACGCTCGCTGTTGACCCTCAGCGTGCGCGATGGCAGACCGCGTGTGGTTACGTTCACGTGTCCGTCCTGTTCGAACCGTCGGCGTTAACCGTACGGCAGCGCTGCCGGCCGCTCGGTCCTCGCTTCGTTGAAACCTGAGTGCAGCTACGACGACAGGCAGCAAGAGAAAGGGAGAGTGAAGATAAAGAGGGAGAAGTGCGACGTGAAGACGATAAAACAGGCTGACGTCCATGCAAACATCACCGGGCAGCCTCTGCATCTTTCATCTCCTGCTCTTTGATTCTTCTTCCCCTTCCTTTACATCTTCTTCTTCTCCTAATACATGTTTCATTATAGTCTCTCCCTCTTCTTTTCTTCCCATTCATGTTTAACTGTCTGACTCTTTGAAACAGAACAAGCTGCTGTGAACATTAATCTGGTACATGCCTATCAATTTAAGCCGCTGTGATTTAGGAGAAGCATTGTGACCAACCCGTGCACTTATGGCAGTGTTTTCCTGACTGTGAGGACTCATAATCATGGTGGAGTCAAGCCGGAGCAAAAATAACACTATGTGATGTGTGACTCAGAGCAGAATCTGCATCTCTTCTGCCCTGATTCTTTGAGTCTAGGTTGTATCCAGCGGAGCTCCAGGCGAACTCTGCTGTCGGACGTCGACCACCACATGACGGCCACGAGCAGGAGGCTTCTCGTAAGTACACATTAATGCACAAGGAGTCAGAGTGAATAAAAACAAAGCACCTAATATGAATACGGTTAATTCAGGATGCACATAACATATCGGCAAATAACAAGACTAGTGTTGTATGATGCCGTCGCCACAGGATGCTGATGCAGAACGCTTTTTAATTTAACACATCCTGAATAATGACCAATGTCAGTTCAGCTCCTGGACCGGACCGGACCAGGAAAACTGGAAACGGATCCAAATCCAGTTACTTTGTTTTGGTCGTAGTTGGTGTGTCCCAACTGGCCGAGGTGACACACAATGCAAGACATAAATATGTATAAAAACAGCTAAACATTTTCATACTAGACGTCTGTAAGTTGAGTATTGCCACACTCACAAAAACGTATTTATATCTTAAATAATGATCTTATTTCCAAATGTTTCAAATAACGAGGTGTTGTAATTATGTCTCAGAGGGATAACGTCCAGAATGTCTCTTTCAGGACTCATTAACACACAACATCTTGTCAGTATCAGTCTTAAACCTACAGTACTACTGTTCGTTTCTGTGTCGTGTGTTGCTCTCCATCCTTTTCCAAAACGAAACTCACCCACTTTAGTTATATAACTTCTAAACTTATAAATGACCCGCAGTCAGGTTCAAATGAGTCCCTAAGTTCTGAGCGAGAGGATGAGTGGGAAGAGGAACAAAGCAGCAGAGAACAAGGTAAATAAAGAGCTGTCACCCAGAATCTGAGTCTGAGCCGAGGACGCAGAGAGAAGAGAGACGCAGCTCTGCGGAAAGTTAGACGAGACGGAGAGGACCGCGGGGATGAGACGGAGGAGACAGAAACCCCGCGGGACAAAGAGCCGAGACCCAATCAGAGAACTGAGAAAACAGCTCCATGTGTCAGTTTACATCCAGCCCAGACTCACACAATGTATGAAGTGGAGACGCTGGAGGAATTTGATCAAAGTCTTCATGGTGTTTTTTGGTGAAATCAAAGTTTTCACTATATTGACATTTCCCGTGAGAAACTGTATTCTGACAGAATCCGATCACGACGTGAGAGTGAAGCTGAATTACTGTAAAATCAACGCGAGGAGCATCAAAACCACACGACGTTTGTCAGATCTGTTACGTTACTCCTGCGTATTGCGACGTTATAATAGTTTTGAATGTTCCACTTATAGATTTGTGAAATGTTTTGACCATGAAGAAGAGTTTAAAACCACAAAGAACTGTCTTTTACATCATTCTCATGTTATTCAATAAGAATTAAATCACTTAATCAGAGACAACGTGCTTTTATCTGCACATTTTCTTATATTTAGCGCATGAATTATTGAGTTAATGTCATATGTTCCAGATGTTTTACAGTTAGTTTGATGTTCATGTGCAAACCAATCAGCTCCAAACTATTTAAAAATCAACCACTGATCAGATCGTACTGATTTTTCTCTAGTGTGGTATTGATATCTGAGAATTTATCACCATTTTTGCCAATTATATTTTGGATTAAGACCCAAAGCGTTTTAAAGAATCCCTTAAATGTATTTATTACGATAAAGAACTGAGACCAACTGAGGCACAGTGTAGAAATAAACTCAGCGTTTGAAGCAAAAGAAGAAGAAAAAAAAAACTGGCCGAGAGAGAGAAAAGCGACAGAGACGAGCACAAAGAGCGACAGGATGAATAGAAGGATAAAGAGGAGGCTGCAGGCGACGACACAACTAAACTCACCACCACAGCTCGACGCAGACCTCAACATGGACCACGCGTGGACCAGATCACGGAACGAACACGCAGCACACCAAGAGCTGCCCGCAAGAACAACGCACATGAAACACCAGAGAAACTGAGGTTTCAACAGCGACAAACAGCAGTGAGTTCGAATGTACGGCTGCAACGGCGTCTTAGTTTGAAGAGCAGTTCAGTGTGTTCAAATACTTTGAATTCGATGTTCAGCCACACAGATTTATTTAGTTATTTAGGTGTTTATTATAAAAACAGTTCATTTCATGCATAATGTGTTTTTAGTGTCAGATTCTTGGATGACATTCGATTAATCAGCTTCTTCCTGCTCTAAACTATCGTTATTAAAATCCACCATCGACCTCTTTCTCGAAAACTCGTCGCTGCTTCCTCGTTGCACTTTGAATGACGACACTGAAAATACATTATACATCAAACAGAAAACTTCTGAACTGAATCTAAGTCAAAGTAATAAATACCTAAAGAAATAGATCTGAGTCACTGTAAAATAAATCGAGGTGGGAGCAGTTTTCTTTCATCTTTTGAGTTATTATCGTCCTTCAAAGTCAGTATTTCCAGTTTAAAACTGAACATCAGTTATCAGACACTACTGACACCAGCTTCTGCCGACATCAGTCTGTAAAATGATCATCTGATTAATTGATCTGTCTCTATTGAAAATCCTCAGTTTTCTCTCCTGGGAAAGATCAAGAAAGTGTTAAAGTTTTCACACATTTTCACCAAATTAGAGCAAACGCTTCCATTTCGACCTAATACGTCAGAGCTGATACGGCAGCACAATGTATTCAATAAATTAAAGAAAACGAATCGGACGCTCGTTTCATAATAACGAGATCTGGTCAGAGTTCGTGTGAAACAGCTTCTACGCCACGTGACCCGGTGACTCCGCATCACAACGCTGGACGAACACTACAGCACAGATATAATCCTTTGTAAAGGTCGCTCTACATAAATCAGAACCATTTTTAAATGTCTACGTTCAACTCTTTCCCCCCAAGAAATTCAGATTTTCTGCAGCGAGACATGCATCTCATCTTCTCACTTCACATTACTCTGAGATGAAACATAATTTAACAGCTGTGTTTTAAACAGTAACACACACACAGCAGAGAAAAGTCATGAATGAACGTCTCTGATTTCACTTACAGCCACCAGGGGGCAGCACTGCATCACAAAGTGTCCATGGGAAACAATGAACTGCATCCACTGACAGCGAATCAGTGCAACACATGGGAAATAAAGCTGCTCTGATGTGTGTCTTAAAACCAAACATTTTGTGTCATGTTTCATTGCTGCTAGATTTGAACTTTTAATCAAAGTATTGTTCCTTCTATAAATCGTCTGCAGGGTTAGCGTCAGGTTCATCCTTCTGCTCAGACGCTCCACGGTCCTGGTTTAGTCTCCACCTCCGACAACGGCGTAACGTCAGTGAAACTCATCCCAGACTGAGCTGAGGAGGTCGGGCTCACACTGGAGACATGAATGAACGTAAGAGGACGACGCGCTGACTCTTAATCACTCTGGTGAACGCAGGGGAAGCTAACTGACCTATTTTTAGTCAGCTGTGAAGATGATTCAGAGCTAAAAATATCCACAAATCAATCTGTATGCACTGTTTTGAGTAGTTTTCATTTGAGCCACAGCTGGTCTGAGTCGAAGTTGTTATTTGTTGACAAGTTAGATAGAAAAACCAATGGGCTTCTTCAACACCTCCACTTAAATAATATTAAAGCTTAATGATACTGCAGTACATGAGGTACAGTATGGATCGATTAGATTAGAAGAACCCTGGACACTTAGATCACCTCTCAAAAGCATTAAAACATAGATCTGTGATATGATATGTGATCTGTGTCTGAGCTTTGATCCAGGCTCCTCTACTCGTCGGTTACTGCAGCCGACTGAACAACAACCATCCGGCATTTTACTTAAATAAACCTGTAAAATAAGCAGCAGACAGAGGGTGACAGCTTCGTTTCAGCCCTGAGTAGAATAAGTACCAGTATCAATAAGCAGAAACCGGTATCGGTAACATCCTAATGATACTCAAACACCAGCAGTGAATTCATCCTCAACCGCGTCCGCATTCATGTATCAGTCTGTGCATCACTTCACGCTTCACAGTCCGAGGGGAGGAGGTCAGAAAGGCTGAAAATGATGTTGAATGAGCCACTGTGATGAGCAGAGGACAACATGGAGAGCAGTCAGTGTAAGCACAGATCTCCAAACAGTCTTTTGTTGTTATTCCCCGACAACAGACCTGCTCTGAGATCAGCGCGTTCGACTGAACCTTCAGCTGGCGCGCTTTACCGAGGACTACAGCTGATCCCAGAGCAGCCCGGGTGGATGTGTAAGACCTTTGTTCTGTGTTAGACAGAGGCTCTGTGTGCTTGAGAAGGCAATGGGACTGAAACTGTTTGGGTTTCTGTTTGTTTCAAAGAATGAAGGAAGGAAACAACAGCAGATACCACGTTGAGAGACACGCTGCAACAAGGACTCTGTAGAATCACTGCTCTGCACATACGTTAGCCTTTATATACCTCCACGTCCACTGTTTATTTGGTGTTTATTCTTCTTACATGGTCTTAGACTCCTGTAACACATGTATTTCCATGGTGCCTACATTACCCACAATGCATGCTCCACACAGATCTGCTGTGTTATGCCATATGAACTGCTAGTTTCTGCCTCAAGCGTTTCTGGAAATCTGAGCTGGGAAGTGTTGGGTTGGATGGATAAACCGATGTTCACCAATGAGTAATTATGCTAAACTGTCACTTCTTATAAAACCCAGAACCCTCACGCTTCCCCAGTTTCAAATACAGTCACTTCTGGATCTAAAAAGTCAACCAAGCAAAGGTCAAAATACAAAGTCAAGGCTTCAGAACTATAGTCTAAAAAACAGTGGTTGTCGTCCCAGTGGCTACGTCCATGTGAGCTTCTATTTTAGCCCTAACATCATAGCCCTAAACCAAACCAAACCAAACCAAACCAAACCAAACCAAACCAAACCAAACCAAACC
>JAPQRN010000012.1:234629-245602 GCA_037367275.1 Coranthus polyacanthus
TTGTGCATTTCCACGACAGTCTTCAGGACCGCGGTGTCATCCTTCACAGAGACTAAACCAGAGCCTCTCAACACCAAATCCGGTTTGAAGGTAGGTGTGGAAATGCTCTAAACGGCTTCTGCGGTCAACCCAGCGTGGCGCTGAAACAATAAACCAAACGCAAACACTGCTGTCTTCTCAACATTTTATTGGTTCTCAAAAACAATGAAAATGAAATAAAAATAACAAGTAATTTCCTCAAAAAAATAACTTCCATGTGAAGGAACTGGACGGGTAAAAAGGAGGACAATTGGAGCGAGGGCTGCGTGTGGTCACATGACGCCACGCCACGCCCACTTCCTGCTCCCCTTTCTTGGCCAGCGGAGGAGTCGGGGAGTAACGGCTTTAGAGATGAAGCGAAGGGAAGAAAAAGGAGGAGGGAAGGACTTGGGAGGGAAAAACTAAACCTTGGCAACGTCTCTACTAACAGCCAAGTGTCAGTGTGGAAATTATTATTCACTTTTATTAACATAAAGTTAAATCTCATCCCTTTTTCTTAAATGAACTTAAGTGGCTGTCTCCCTTTTAGAGCAGACCTCTCTCTGATATAAGGCATCTGTAGTGCAGTCAACTGAAACAATCACAACAACGTGGTCTCGCGTTCAGGGATCACGAAAAGGAGGCTCTGAACATGGCTGCCGTCCAGCAACATCGTGAACGTTTACGCGGGAGCTAAAGGAAGACGGGGTCTTTCGGTTCCTCTCGGGGTCCGGCCGTCTGTCGGCTTTTACTGAAAATAATCTCAGACCAAAAATATTTAAACGGAGACACTGAAGTAACGGCAGCACAGAGGTCACGGGACGTCGGAGAAACGGCAGGCTACGCAACGTCTCAGCTGTGTATGTGTGTGAAAGAGCGAGAAGCAGCGGTAAACACCGATATGTTCTGAAGGCCGGTTAGGAAGAGGAGGGAGGAGGAGAGAGGGTGAGGAAGGGGAATAGCGGGTTTTGATTGGATGCTTATGTGAAGGTGAGTCCGGCCTCATTGTAGACTTTGAAGACCTTCTCGATGGCGTTGACGTAGGCCGCCGTCCGCAGGTCCAGACCCAGGTTGTACTTGCTTGCTGTGCGCATGATTTGCTAAAAAGGCAGAAGACAAACGGTTCATCTTTTAAACTCATATTCGAATAAATAAGATAGATTCTAAAAAAGCTGAAGGAAAACTGGTCATTTGCAGCAACTCCTGCAGGATCACTTACCCGGGCAGATCTCTCCATGGTGTAGGCCAACCCAGAGTGGACAATGTCCTTCTCAGAAGCTCCCTGTAAACAATCATTAATGTTAACCTCAGACATTCTCGACAAGGCCACGTTTTAAACAGCGTCTAAAGTAAGACTGGGGGGAAAGTTTGTTCTTCAGCTTCTAAAAATACAAGTTTTGATGCCGTTTACTGTTTATATAACTGTAAAAGGCTCTTTTAACGTTATCGCGATAAAACTTTTCATATCAGTCGACATCGATAATTGTCACGATAAATGTCAAATCATTGTTCTCTTCGAGTTTAAAGGCTGATGCTCACGAAGCTCAGCCTCGTCATCAATTACTGGAACCGTGCTGTGGTTTCTATTTTACTTCCCATTGGCTTTCATTAAAAACAGAGAGACAACTGTTGACTCTAATTACTCACAGCAACTCTGGCCTGGAAGTCAGCCGTGGGGACGATGGGGATGGGTCCTCCCTGTTTCCCAAACTTCCTCTCCAAGCTTTCCTGCACAGACACTAGAAGAGACAGAAAACAAAGAAATAAGACGCCTTCATTGTTTCATCTTTAATCTCCACACATACCTCCTGCCTGGTCTGGTTACACAACTGAAATTCAGTTCAAACATCACATCTGTCATTAATGGATCCACCTTTAAATGTCCTGCATGTAAAAAAAGGGGAGGAGTTTCTCCTCTTAATAGAGTTGACATGTTCCTGACATGTTCCTGACATGTTCTTGTCACTTCAGTGTTTCCTCCTGATCATCACAGACGCTGCCTGATCTGCTTCAGATTCGGTTGTATTTAATTATAGACTAACAGACCTGCAGGTGAAAACAATCAGAAAACCTGCAGGAAGGTAATGACTGCAGAGAGAGATTTTAATTTCTCTACTCACAGAATATAATGAAATGATCTGAGTTCTGATGTAAAGGTTTTCTTTTATGTCCATAATTGTAACATCAGAGTAGTGAGTGTTTTCAGTTTCTTCTCGACACAGCCTATGAAGTTATTACCAACATTATAATCTGTTGAAGTAGTTGAATTACAATGATCAAATGTAGCTTCCATTGTTTTTCTGAGAACAAAAGGCCGTTTATTCTAAATGCCAGAGACTAAACCAGAGCCTCTCAACACCAAGTCAAGGTTTAACAACATCTTACATATTAATAAGACTCAACGTTTACCGACCTTTATCAGCAGAATGTTTATTTATAAAACACATGCTTTGTTCATTATAGATGGCCACTGGAGGAAGAGACATCCCTCCCTATGACAATGACAATATTGAAACCAAGGAGGAGGACACTAATGAAGAAGAAGAAGAAGAGGAGGAGGACGCTGAAGGTGATGAAGAAATTGAAATCAAAAAACGAAAAAGAAAAAGACAAATGAGAAAAGCAGAAATAAGACAAAAGCAAAAAACAAGGAAAAGAAAGAAAGCAAATGATAAAGTTAATGAAGAAGATGAAAAAGATGAAGATAAAGCTGATGAAAAAGATGAACAAAAGAAAGCAGACGAGGAAGCTACAGTTTATGAAAATGAAAAAGCAAAAAAGAGAAGAGGACGCTAAAGGTGATAAAGATGAAAAAGAAAAGAGGATGAGGATGATGAAGATGATCATCAGACTCAAAACATTGTTTTAAGTTCAGGTCTCTTCAATTATTTTACTGGGATGTGAAACCAAGTTCAGCTTTAAATCTTTAACAGTTTAAGGTATATTTTATTTTTTCATGCGCCTATGCATGAAGTCTTTTAATCACATTTAATCACATGTACTTTAGATTTTTTTGTGATCTGTCATTGTTTTAGTATTTTCTTTTATTCCATGTATGTAAAGCACACCGAGTTGCCTTTGTGTATGAAATGTGATGGTTCAAAGTATATTCTAAGTGTGATGAAGACAGACTCACTGAGCAGATGGTAGTTTGAATCCCTCTCATATTTGAAGGTCAGTCGTCCATAGCTGACGTGGTTGAGATTCTTCAGCCACTCGAAATAAGACACAGTCACACCACCAGCGTTCAGGTACATGTCCTGTAAACACACACACGTCACACACACGTCACACACACACACACAACACACACGTGACACACACACACAACACACACACACACAACACACACACACACACACGACACACACACGACACACACACACGACACACACATGTCACACACACGTCACACACACGTCACACACGTCACACACACGTCACACACACACACGACACACACACACGTCACACATTTTAGTTTATGTTTCACTATAACTTTTTCCAAATAGAAAAATGTTTCTCTTGTTGAATTAATCGTGGGATTACTGGGATTTCTATGCAAGTCACTGTTTTTCTCTTTTCCTTGTTACACTTAATACCGAATGTTTTTAAAATGTCATTGTTGTTGTAAAAGTGACCACTTTGTGAAACTAATGATCTAAATGTAAATAAAGAGTGAAGGGATAATACATTTTCCTCTGTTGTCTTTATGAAAACGTGTCATTTCTTTGTCTGTGCTTAAACACAAAGACAAATGTTTACGCTGCAGTAAGGGAGTAGATGTGGTGATACAGGTCATGAAATCAGCTTTACATTCGAGTTATAGTGTTTCTGATCTGCTTACAGGAATAACCATGACATTGTTCTCAAGGAAGATCTTGTCAGCATCTGGGGTAGTGGGACCGTTAGCTCCTTCAGCGATGATCTGTAAAGAAAAAACAAAAACACTTAGGGACCGCGGCTAAAATAAGAGGTTTTGTAGTTTTTAAAAGATGCTCTACTCGTACGATGACTTCAAGCACTGAGAGTTTTCACCTTGGCCTTGATCCTGGGGGCGTTGTGGCGTGTGAGCTGCTTCTCTCCAGCTGCAGGGATCAGGATGTGGCAGTCTGCTTCCAAAATGTTCCCTTCGTACGGCTTGGCCCCTGGGAAGCCCACAATGGTGCCATGTTGCTGTGGAGACGATGACACAAAGGACGTTTCTTCAGTCCAGGTGTAAATGTAGGAAATGAAGTGAAGAGGAGGAACTGTGAAAGCACAGAGTTCCTACACATCGTCCTTTTCAAAATTCCACACATTTTCAGACTCAGTGGGTTTTTCAGATCATATTTGACATCTGAGAACACATACAGAGAATTAAGAGGTGGCCACTATCATCTAGATATGGTCAAAATACGGCAATAATGTGGGTCCAAAATGATGCAAAAATGCAGAGGTTCTCATCAGATACAACAACAAAAAGTCATCACACACAGACTAAACCTCCAGCAAACGCAGAAAACCAGAGGAAAACTGGTCTGAATTTTATGAAAGGTTAGAAAATTGTGACTCGGATCATGGATCGTGATCGTCATATGATCTTTTGGCCACATCGCTCAAGTACGACATACGGAGTTTGAAGAAAAAATAAATAAATCACTCGGTCCAGATTTAAACAAATAAACCATCTAGTGAACAAATAAGATACGGCCCCTACATAACTATTTTTCAATTAAATAAGACATAAAACATCAACAGGATAGTGTACAAAAGCCCAGCAGTCGTCCCTCTTGATAAGGAGCAGAGGTTTACGAGGAGCACCTGAACGCAGCATCAAACGCCCTATTAACGGGCAGCTCTACAATCCCCTGATGTGTGTGTGAAGGACATAGATGTAAGTTATGAGCTATGACACTCGTTTCCTTATGCATATTTCATACACTTTGCCTTCACTGAGAGTCTTAATTAAGTCCATTGTTCGGTTTGTCTTGCATTGATTTTTAAATGGTCAAATTAAATGCTGTTCCCACGACTCTGTTGCATTTAATGTGGTCGAAATCATCACTGAAACTCGCGCTAATGGATTTTATGATTATAGACATGAAAAATACATCTAAAAAAGAGAAAATAATAGTTAAGTCTTTGTACTGAACAACCAAATCTAACTCAACTGAAAAAATGTAGGGCTGGACCCGAATCACAATTCTGTCATCCTCTTTTTTCCATACTTTACAAATGACTAAAATTAAATTCCACACTTTTCCATAATGTTCAGGAACCCTGAAAGTTAGACAAAAAAAACCCAGAGGTGGAAGCGAGCTGAGTTCAGAGGTTGAAGGTACCAGTTTGTAGTCCTCCAGCTGTTTGGGGTCGATGCCCTGTGGGTTGTAAATGGCTCCGTCGATCTCACCGACGCCCACACATTTGGCTCCAAACCTGTGCAGGTACCTCATGGAGTGAAGACCCACATTACCGAAGCCCTACGAAATGTAAAGACACCAACAATTACCATCATGGAAACAGCAAAACAGTGGGAACATCACATGTGCTGACGCCAGGAATGTTATGTGAAAGTGAAAAGAGCATCTGGTAAGACTTTGAAAACCAATGGAAAGCCCAGATTTAGGTTTAGGTGCTGTTTGGGTTCCAACATTTTCCCCCCCAAGTTTGTGGAAGACTTTGGTGTACGGTTCCTATGTTTTTCAGTTAAAAAATACATCATTCTTCATCATTTTCATTAACATACATGAGTACATTAAATTAAAAAAAGTATCCAAAACATTCGCTGAAGTGCACTAGGGACCAACTGCAATCATCACACGTGGGAAAAGTCGCTCAAATGGCTTGGGTGCTGCTCCTAAGCCTTATAATGGCAGGGGAAACCCTGTGATTGTAGTCCTGTAAAGCTGTGCAAACCAAGGTTCGCCTCTACAAAACTAGTAACTCTGGTGCCACCGTGTGGCCCTTAGTTGAATTACAACAGCCTCATCGTGTGCAGGATCATGACCTGTGATGACGCCTCAGAGGGCTGCCATGTGTTTGATTAACGTATTCTGTGTAAATGTGGGTGTGAAAAGGAGACAGGACAAACAAAGACAGCAGCGACAGACGGACAGGACGGACGCTGGCTGGAGCAAATCCTTCTGTTGCCTGGTTACAAGCTATTGAACGCATCAATGTGAGGCTCACTGATTAATCCAGTAGTCGTATGGATAAAGTCTTCACAATGTACAACTTTTATCTATGTACACCTTTAAATTGTCTGAAAAACATTTACAGGTAAAATAACCAGAATGGGCATGTTTGTATGTTGTGTTGTAGGAATCTAATGAACTACATGAGGAGACCTGGAACATAAAGTCAACAAACACTTTTTTGTTAAATATCATTTGCCGTAGAGGAGAAAAGTCTGTCGTTTTGATCTTTAAACCACACATGAGGTCTGCTCTCTGGTCTCTCCCTCGATCTCTAAGAAAATGTAATCTTCGAACCACATAATCCTCCAGTGCACAAACACACACAAACACACACAAACACACATAGTGAGGGATTAACTCTTTGACCATCAATGATGCGATTCGGCCGTTATCACTTCTTCACCTCCTTAATGACACGCTACACATCTATGAAGGAAAGAACGGATGTTTTGTGACGTGGATCTCGATGGGGGAAATATAATAGGAGCAAATATATGTATATATACACACACACACACACACACACACATACAAGTATATGATTGACAAACACTGAGGATTTATTGAGTGAAATGCATCTAAACCTTAAGTGATGCTGATAAAGTGACACTTTTCACTTTTCAGTGTCTTGGATGATTCGTGATTTTAATAGATTTTTTTTCTGTCCACATAAACACAAAACATGATTCAAAAATAGTTTTCTTTAAATCCCTTCAACGTGTAGAAAAAGCTAATTGGTCCCAGATGTTTGTTAATTTTACTGAATCACTATGAACAAAGAAAGGAAAGAGCTTCTACTAACGTCTGTCTGGGATGAGGAGATCAGAGCCAGAGTAAAACAGATGGCGTGGCTCTGATTGTGGTCGAAAACCTCATCATTTCTAATGAAAACTTAAATCCTGAGACACTCCGCCAACACATATCAGCAGTATGTGTGTGTCTGGGGTTTCACCACCGCTCACAGTAAAACCTCAAGTGTGTTTGTACCTGGACGATGAAGGTCTTGTCCTGGAATCCAGGGGTCAGGCCCAGCATGCTCATGTAGGACGCCTCATTAATGAAGTTCTCGATGCCGTGGAAAACTCCGCGACCGGTGGCTGAGATACGGCCATGGATACCACCCTGGCTGATGGGCTTTCCCGTCACGCATGCATGGGCGTTGATGTCCTACACACACACAAAGACCAGCTTAGACCAGATACACTCTGAAGGAAACCATAAACACAACACTGGTTGCTGGTGTTTTTTATATTTAACAGAATTGTTTTTTATTTCCATACTGTGCAGGAATCCTGGTCCCAGTCCAAACCCAGTCCAGACCCCGTCCAAACTCAGTCCAGACCCAGTCCAGACCCCACCCAGACCCAGTCCAAACCCCGTCCAGACCCCATCCAAACCCCGTCCAGACCCCATCCAAACCCCGTCCAAACTCAGTCCAGACCCCGTCCAAACCCAGTCCAGACCCCATCCAAACCCCGTCCAAACCCAGTCCAGACCCAGTCCAGACCCAGTCCAGACCCCGTCCAAACCCAGTCCAGACCCCGTCCAAACCCAGTCCAGACCCCATCCAAACCCCGTCCAAACCCAGTCCAGACCCTGTCCAAACCCCGTCCACACCCCGTCCACACCCAGTCCACACCCAGTCCAGACCCAGTCCAGACCCCATCCAAACCCCGTCCAAACCCAGTCCAGACCCCGTCCAGACCCCGTCCAGACCCCGTCCAGACCCCGTCCAGACCCCGTCCAGACTCAGTCCAGACCCCGTCCAAACTCAGTCCAGATCCCGTCCAAACTCAGTCCAGACCCCGTCCAAACTCAGTCCAGACCCCGTCCAGACTACTAATTTGACCATGAACATAATTCTAAATTGCAGCCATAACTGCGTACTAAATTTGGAATATTTTTTTGTCCATGTGGGTGCAACAGAATCCACTGTTAATGCAACACTTTATTTAAGTTGTAATGGCCAGGATGTGAAAAAAACATCCAGAAAGCAACCTTACTATTCAGTATGAGAGCTGTTTATGGTTCACCTTGCAGATGTGCTGAAACCTGATATTCACTGTGCTTTCAACTCCGTTTTGACGTCCGACATAAGACTAAAAACGTTGCTCTTTCGCTGCTATGCGATCCACTGAGCTCAACAAAAAGCTTTTCTTCATTTCTCCTTCCCATTTTTCCAAACCTCATGATGACTAACAGTCGACTAGCAGCAGAATTTTAGTGGCAGAAAAAGCTAAAACAGCTGCACATGCTCAAACACACATTGTCGAAAGGTCATATTTTTCTAAAGATGGAAAAATATTTAACAAACAGGGTTTTGATATGAGAATGTTTAACTGATAACACACACACAGGCCTTTGGTCTGAATAGCTGCTTTTAGGAGAGGAAGAATGTCTCTGCTCTGATGGAAAGGGAGAGGCAGGAAACCAGCGTCCGTGGTCAACATGTGACTCATTCCTTCCTAATTTGGACTACTTTTGATTTATACAGAGGATTCGGCTGTTTGTGCGTGAGTCAGAACTCACAGTGTGTGCGATGGTGTTGGCATATGTGTCAGCGATCCAGGACATTTCCCTCTCTCCTGTGCTCATGTCTGGGGCGGGGACGTCGATGCCAGGCCCTGGTGAGGAAAGAAACAAAACAGGAATGAAGCAGTAAAAAAAAAAAAAATTTTTAAAATAAGTGAATAGTTAATACAACGTGACAAGGCAGAGGGCAGAAATCCTCATGAGTAGATCGTTAACTTGTCGTATCACGTCATTCAGGTCAAATTTTTTAACCCGAATTTCAATGACGTTTCCTAAAGTCAAAACAGACATAAAAAGTATTAAAAAAAACCTTTTTTGTACCGGTTCTAAAACTGTATCTGTTGAAATACTTTTTGATCATAATCCAGATGCAGAATATTCCTATTTTAATAAACACGGTTATTATTTTTCACATCTACATTGTGTGATAGTAGATGTTTTTTCGTCCACAAGCGACAGGTATAAAACCTGGACACACTCTCCCTGCTCTCTGAAACATGAATCACCTATTTATTAATGTCAGATATTCATACATTCTAAGTAGATCTGTGGTTCAAAGACAGTCCAAAAGACCAAACTGTGTAGAAAATGAACAGTACGTAGGGATTACAGTGCTCCAGTGTGTAAGATTTAGAATTACATTTTCCTTAGTATTTAACACTGCAAAAATAAGAACTGCTGTGTTTTTGTTACTTTGGAATTAGTTCCCTCCTCCAGTCCATGTCTCTACAGTCGCCCAGAACAGACTTTAAAACTATTACTTCCAGCACAATCGCCTACTATGTTTACATGTGAACAATGTTAATATCCCCAGGGGTTCCTTTATATAAACCACTGCAAGTTCATTGCAGCCGCTGCTTCAGATTTTTATGAAGTACTGTAACATGAGGTCGCATTACACGACTCTGCAGAGGGTTTTAATTTCAAATGATTTAAGAAGTGGAGACGTGTGTTGACATGTGTTTGAGGAGAGCGAGCGAGAGAGGGTAATGTAGATTTAACTAACATCCAGTCCATCAACTACCAATAAAATTATTCTGAGGGTCGGGAAAGGAGCGCTGTTGTCCATCTTTTATTCAAACATTACCTTTGTCCTATTCATCCCCATCTTTTCTGCCAAGTCTTTAGCTTCTCTCTTTAAACGTTTGCAGTTTTTAGTTCGTTTTAAACTCCTGCAGAGTTCATGCTCTAAAAACTAGAACTCACTCCTTATGACTATTTGCTCAATGTTTTGTCTGTTTTTCACTCACTTCTTAAGTACACTTTTGTTTTCAACAATTCAACATGTGTCTCAATTACTGACGTGTAAAATAGTAGATGGAACTAAAAAGCCTAGAAGGGACAAACCAAACTCTAGCTCTAACAAGGGTTTTTTTTTTTTAATAGCCAGCGTAGTGGAGGGTGAGGGGGGTTTTCAGCTGCTCAACACTAAACATGACACACTGAGTCTTTAATAGAACATCCGAGCCGAGGTCTGGGCAGTAAGTTACCTCAGCTAATCTTTAAATGTGTGACTGAACATTAAGTCACTAGTAACAGACATGTTACAGGATGACAGGTGCACAGTGAACGCCAGGTCGGCCCAGCAGGGCCTGACGTCCTGGAACGACGTCCAAAAACAGAACCAGGAGTGTCAAGAGGTGGGGGATGGGACCTTTGACCTTGGAGAGAAAAGGACCTCGCGTCTCAACAGAGGCAGCCTGACGTGTTTATGTCATACATGGTCACTGACAGTAGCATGTGCAGGGGGAAGCGTCACGCCTCAATGGAGTAAATACATACATGACGAGTGCTGCAAAGTGTTTTCAATGAAAGTAGCTGAAGCTGCTTTGAATGTTCTACCTCTAGAGTTCTGAACTGTTGAGTTGTTTGTTAAATGTTTGTCATGTTCTGACCATAAAGAAGAGATTAAAACCACAAATAACTGCATTATACTAAGAAAATTAACAAAATAAGCATGAAATCACAAAATCAGGCTTGTTTTTGTCTTCTCATTGCATCTTTTACAAATAATTTAAAACTTCAAATAATAATCTTGTTTCTACTTTCTCTCAGGACCATTAATCAGCCTCTAAACTGGACAGAACATTTTTTGCCATATCTCCCAGCCCTAGTTATTGCTTATTTCGAAAATGAGGAGAAGGAGTTCCCGTCAAACTGAGGGGGGATCAGTGATCGGTTGTTGATTACATCCATTCGTGTCTATCTGGCTGCTCAATCATCGACTAAATGAGCCGCTGTTCT
>JAPQRN010000012.1:245702-258997 GCA_037367275.1 Coranthus polyacanthus
ATCAGTGATCGGTTGTTGATTACATCCATTCGTGTCTATCTGGCTGCTCAATCATCGACTAAATGAGCCGCTGTTCTCGTCCGGAAACTGAACACAATCATTGCAGAGACCAGCGATACATTCACTGAGAAACCGCGGTCACTCTTTAAGGGAAAAGATCTAGAACCTGTCCTGAAAGACTCGTCACGAGGGTTTGTTTTTTTTAAGTTAAGTTTCAAAAGCGACAACACTGCTCACAAATGCTTCGCAGATAGTGTCACATCTCTCATCTCTCGTGTCATATCTGCAGTGTTTGAACTGAACACATTATAAACACTGGCGTACATGATGTCTAAGGTGAATACACTTGAAGTATAGGGGCTGTTAACCTGCTAAACCTGTGTATATGTTCATGTGTGTCTTCTTAAGTTTTAGCCCAGTTCCATTTTCACGATGATTCATTGTTCTTCCTGGCACCAGGAAATCTGTCTAAACGGACTGAGGAAGGTGACAAGTAAAGTCCTCTAGTAGAAAATATTTACACATCATCACTATGGTACTGTGCTGTCAACAGAGTCATGTGTAAATTATGTTCAAACAGCAACATACAAAAACTTACCAATGAAGCCCTTCTTGGCCAGTTCAATAGTGAACCTCCTGGTGATCTTCTCCAGCTCATTATCCTAAAAACAGACAGAGAGTAATGTATTCCAAGACGGGAGGGCAGAGATGATACGCTGAACAGAAAAGGCACAGAGCAATTACTAGTAACATCAAGCAACATTTTACTATCAATGTGTGGGTAGATACCTCACACATTCTTACAAAACTTTGATTCCTTTCGGTTAATTCTGAGCTCAGAAGCAGCAGACAATGAACCTTAAAACTATTTATCTCAAAGAGAAACTTTGAACTAATCAATAAGTCCAAGAAAAGACAAGAATGAAGCGTAATTCAAAGAAATGGAGTTTTAACTGGCTCCTGTTTGTTTGGCTATTGTTACTGCAGACCCTCCACCCTTTGCATCAAAATTAATTAATTAAGAAGAAATCTCCAAACACTGCATTTACTTATTTGCTACAGTTGCTACTGCAAATGCATGTCTTGTCATCTCTTCACTCTAGGAGCTTTGTCTGTTCTTCAACCAGTCTCCGAGTGAAGGGAGAGGATTCTGCAGACCTGCTCTCTTCACTCGACTGCGACTGAATCATCATCTTTGTTTATTTGCGTGCGATATAAACTGAGAAATACGGAAAAACACATCGTCCTTGTGATATACAGTGACTACCCGTCGTGTGTTGAAGTAACGTAGCACACATTGAAACATGCCTACGTGTCAGTACATGTATGATGCGTGTGGGGGAGGAGCATTGGCATTAGGAGGCTTACAGAGTAATTCCTGGTGTTGATCTTGACTCCAGCTTTGGCTCCCCCAAACGGCACATCTGGAGGGTAAGACAAAGCTCTTAAACCACTGGAATATACACAAGAAGTGGACAGAACTTTAAAAAGAAAATGACACTGAGATGCACATGGAGAGTCACATTCTGATATTTTCTGTTTTGTCACTACATTCTAGGAGTGGGTGATTGGGACATTTTTTATCATCATAGAGATTGTGTCATTTTGTCCTCCCACTCCTGTTTCCAGACTTCACGTGGATCTGTGCTTATAGGCTAATGATTGACGTGTCTCATTCTTCCTGAACATGACGTACATGTAAATAATCTAGCGTGAGTAGTAGCATGACTAGAGGCAATTTTCGAGAAGACCTACTTATAAAACCAAAACGAGGCGTTTGAGAAGACCAAAGTAGCAAATAAGGAGAGGTGACTGAAGAGGTCATTTATAATTTAGTAAAAGACATGGTTCTATTGATAGCAGTAAAAAAACTTGGGTTTAAAATACCAACATGAACTGTGAATCAGTGCGACACGACAAATCGCAAAGATTTATTTACATTCCCTGCCTTTATGCTGAGTTTCAACACAAGGTTGATGACAAATGTCTGATTAAACGTCAGAATTTGAAAGGAAATCTCCTTTTTTCCATTGTTTTTAATGTTAAGTTACTGTTTACTGCCAATTACAACAACTTTATTAACACTTTATTACAATTATCCAATAAACCAAAGTACCCGTCAATGTTTTAATACCAAGATGATGATGATCTATAGGATCTTAGGAACATAAATGCCTATTAATATGTGCTAGATATATAATATGTACATAAACAGTTTGTATTATTGCGTGCAGTATGTGGAGATCAGGAAAGAACCAACAGGCAGCTTTGTGGAAGGATAAGACTTTAATACCCACCAACAACAGCGCACTTGTAGGTCATCAGAGAGGCCAGAGCTTTCACCTCATCTACAGACACATCTGTGCTGTAACGGATACCTGAGAGACACAAAAACACACAAGAGAAACTTTACAACGCAGCCACCACACAGGAGAAAAAAGGAGTTTGAAGCAGAAGGTAAAATTTTCAGGTTTTTGTTTGAAATGTTTGGGCAACATTTCTAGTAGAGCTGCACAGTTAATCAACTCACAATGTCAGTCTGTGGAACTATATAATCACAAAAGGCTGCAATTTAAAAAAGGTCCGGTGTCTGTTTGGTGATAGTTTGGATTCATGACACTGCGCAGAGAGAGGTACTGTGTACGTTTTTATACTAGTTTAAGTTTGCGTGTTCGAGTTGGGAAAAATACACATTCCACAATGATCAGAAATCTGCTTTTTCCTCGAAAACCAAGCAAATAAACTCAAATCTCAATCGCAAATTGCAATATCGCTCACAATAATCGCAATATGCCTTTTTCACCAAATTGTGCAGCCCTAATTTCAATTAACACATGACTATGTTTACTGCATAGTCATGTGTTAATTTGTGTTAGGTTGAATTACGTAAGCACGGTTTTCTCTACCATTATAAGGCTCAGGTGCAGCACCCGATCCATTTTAGGCACCACCTGTAAATCTAAAATCAATGTGGAGGACATCAAGACTAAGTAAAATGACTTTGCTGGATCTATTAGTTGCAGTAGGTCTCCAGTTGACTTCTTTAGCAAGTTTTTTTAAAGCTTTTTAGATTATTTTCATCTGCTGTAGTTTTTCCAAACTTTTGGACACAGATAATAATAAGAAGGTGCAAAATTATGTGAACTGAAAAAGCTACATTTCTCTTGCGCCTCAGTCTTCCACAAACTTAAGGAAAATGCTTAAGTCCAGACAGCACCTAAGACCTCTGAAACTCTGAGGAAAAAACCTGAGAACATGGGGAAACCTTTAGCCCACACTACTTAAACAGTCCCAACTAAACACGTCATGTTAAAAGAAAGCTTGAGTGGCTCCAGTATGATTGATGACTGTCTTTGAAACGCCCAGAGACCGGACTGCATTAATAATCACAGTATGTTGACCACAGAGGTGGGCGGGACGAGGCTCGTGAGCCAATCGCAGCCCTCAAACGTGACTCCGGCCCCACCAGCTGCAGCCATTCCTTCCTGTTGTCCGGGGTTTACCACTGTTGCCATGGCAACGCCTGAGCCTGTGCGGAGGGGGGGGGCATACAAGCTCACAGAGCAGGTCCGGCCCGGTCGCTCCAGTCACACTACTCCACACAGAGTGCGTCACACGGCATTTCTATGTGTGTGTGATTGTCCGTCTGTACCAAATATAGCTCATCCAGAGTTAGCTCGCACAGAGAAACCCAAGGGCACAAAGAGGAGACTCGGTGCTTCTGTTTGACTCGACAAAATACAGGAAGCACAAGGAACAGCCCACCCACTATGAGGTCATCTTTTAGTGACACCGTTTTGTGCTTGCCTCTGCCAGTTAATACCTTCCTTACTCCATTTTCTGTTTCCCTTCATCCCCGATCAGCTGATTTGCCTCTGGCTGACAAAGAAAAGAAGCATCTCGAGCTCAGTGATCGAATTAAAGAGAAAAAAGAAGCCCGGCTGCCTATCCATCCCCCATCCAATCATCATCCATTTATCCACCCAACCAAGAACTGCCCATGGTAACAAGAGCTGAAACATTTCTGTAAACACATTCCTCTGAAATGGAGGACAGATTCTGCAGAAACAGACTGTACTCATGGGGAAAATCAGAGTTGGTGCAGCAGTCGGAGCAGTTTAACAGAAGTAAAGCATGAAAGTAATAGTGTGTGAAAACCTTAAGAGGATTTAAACTTGTCAAAAATTGTCCTTTTATGTTTCTTCTTTTTTGCTAAGTCTATACTTGTCCATTTACTCTCAAGGCCAGAATGTCAGTCTGGACTGATTCACTAAACAAGGTGGTAAGGCCTCTGAAAACAACCAAACACTGAAGATATTATTAAAGCCAGTGTACATTATGTAGTTACTGGCAGTGTGTTGGTTACATTTCATGGTTTTCTCTTCCAGACTTTGATGCCACAATACCATGTCAGTCCATATAGACAGGGTTTTTTTTAAGAGTAGTTGTCTATTATTTACAGAATTTAAATTGAGTGTTGAGAAGATATGTTTCTTTGAGCTATTTCCTAAATTATAATAATATGTCCAATGTTACGCAAAGATGCAGTGTTAAAAAAAAAGCCATCAGAGCACCTATGACGTCCACAAAGGGAAAACCCTGTATTTGGACTTGTCCACACATCTTATTCGAACTGAGACTGAACGGGGTGGAAGGGATTCATAGTTACACCATGTGCCATAAATTCTTTTGCAATTAGTCGCTTTTATAGAGGACAATTCTCTATATAACCTAATTAAACAAGGCTCCAAAACACATGCCCGATATTCACGTGACATGAAACATCCCACATACATTTTTCCACTTCTGCACAAAAAGCAGAAGGAGTGGATGTTTAGCAGACTAAACAAAACTTGTGCAAACCTTGCACTATTAAAAGTGTAGACTTTTCCCAAACTCTCTCCTGGGAGGATGTGAATGAAACGCTCTCACACACTTAATGTCACTGCATTAAGAAGAGGTCACTGTATGTCAGCAGAGAGCAGTGTAGTCCAGGCCAGCAGCTGCTCCAAAAACAGGTGTATGAGCTCTACATGCGCACACACACAAAAACAGCCTTTGCACTTTGTAGTTTACCCTGATCTGAACACAGTTTAATCATTGATGCAGTTCATAGACCCTTGCCTAAGTGAAAAATAGCAGCGCTGTCCTAACTGGCCCCTAAATGGACCCCTGATTCCCTGGAGTTTGCTCTAAGGGGCCTGTCAGACTGGCATATAGGTGGACCACCTAGAATGATAAGCTCACAAATCAATCTAACTGCAACTCAGACACATGCTGTGATTACAAACCAGGAATGACATCTAGCCAAGGTTTTCCCTACCATTATATAGCTTATGCTCAGCACCCAAGCCATTTTGGACACCACCTACAGCAAAGTAATGTGAAATCAATGCGGAGAACATCAAGTCTATCTAAATGACTCTTCCCAGATCTAATGGTTGTTGGACTTGTTTAACAAGGGCTGTTTTTAAGCTTTTTGGATAGTGTTCATTTATTATCTCCCCTAGTTTTTCCATTTGTTTTAAACACAGATACAGTAATAATAATCACCCAAAATGACATGAAATGATATCATTTTTTGCCAGAGGACACACAAACTCTCCGTCTATGTCCTGAGGTGATACTGGACCATTCACAGGCTTTTACCACACTGACAGATGAAACAAGGCTCTTACTAATGTTATTGATTTTACTAATACTGTGTCTTTTATGGACATTTAGTATGGTGGTGCTGCAAATTCATAAATTGATCCACTGAACCATTAGGGTTAAGTGGATTAGGAAGTAAGATGTAACAGACATTAGACAACATGCAGCTCTGGAAAAAACTATGAGACCGCTCCAAATTTCCAGACCTGAACCCCATTGAAAACCTGTGGAATGTGACCCAGAGGAAGATGGATGATCAGAAGCCACCAAAGAAAGCCGAGCTGTGTGCATTTTTGTCAGGAGTGGCATGAAGTACCCTACAGCAATGTGAAAGACGCAACCGAGTATTTATTTCTGAGCTAAACTATTAGTGTTGTGTTTAAAAAGGTGAAGATGAACTTGATTTCTTATTATTCAAGGTCTGAAAACAGTTCCAAATACTGCAAATGCTCCAAGTGACAACATTTCTATTTGGAATTTGACAGAAATGTTGTCAGTGGTTTCTTAACACTTAGAATCTCTGCACCATCTTTTCCACTTACAAGACAATGCTCGAAGGCTATAAGCAAGACTTGAGCAAAAATACACCTTCCTATAATTGGTCTACCATACGTCAAGCATGTGCAAGGGAAGGTTTCCCAGTATTAACACCAGGCCAGTATCTACTCCACAGTGTGGTCTGCTCTTTCTACTGAGAATGCCTCCTCCCTACATCACCCTCCCCCACCTGTCACACTGCTGACAAATAGGAGAGCCTGGAAGCACACCCACCCCTACCCCTTCTCTCACACCTCCTGTCTTCTTATACATCACACACACTCACAGAATTACCCACAGTGCACTGCAGCACGAGCCCATAAAGCAGATGATTTGAACCTTGAACTTTGGACCTAAGAGCAAATTCCTCTCTGTCACAGATCGTACTTTGCAGAAGGCGGACACATGTGCCCATTGAGGTCTTTTAAACAAATGTCACCTGTATAGGATGGGATGGGATGGGATGGGATGGGAACACACTGTGTGCATTGGCCCATGTCAGCAACGGGTCTGGTCACATGTGTGTCCTGTGGGACATGTGTAGATAGAAAGGCCTTGACATGTTCAATGACATGTCAGCTGATGTCTCCAGGATTTAACATATCAGACAAAACTTGACAGATGAAAGGATAAGAGGTCAGAACTTAATCAGCACCGACTTAAAAGTTCGGCTACTTTTTTTTGTTTGTTTAGTTATTCTTGAACTTTTTGCTTATCAGGACAAAATAACAATTCACCGGTTGAGCCTGGAATTTTGCTAATATATGAATATTTCCCCGATGTCTTGGTCTTCTGCGAGAGTAAAACTGAATATCTTTAGGGTCAGATAAGACAAAGCCGTCAAAGTGTGTTTTTTTCTTATGCTAACCCCATTAGATTATGGATGAATTGAAGGGTAAAGGTGTCACCGGTTAGCTAAAAACGTTAGCTACAACCATTCTGCGTAGGTGTTACCGTTTAGTTAGTACCGTTACAGTAAAGCCACAGGTGAGCAGGGAGGTCACTGTAAACTGCCCAGAAAGTGTCAGGCGAGGAGGACGTAATTGTAAAACACAGAAAACAAGCAGAAGGTACAAGCAGCTACGGGTTAAATGACAGAGATGTCGCTTACTGAAAGCTAACACCAGTAGCGATAAAGGAGCAGCAGCTGTTGACAGCGGCTGCCTGGTGTTCGCGTTTGGAAGTAGCTAACGGTACTGCTAACTAAGCTAAGTAGCTCGCAGTAGCTAGCTGTCAAACGGGCCAGTCGGGCAGGCTTGGTTCAGGACTTACCCCCTTTGCAGGGTGTCCTGTGCTGGCTGTGCTGGGCGCGGTACCCTTCCACCACCTCCCACTCTCCGTTATCCCTCTTGATGGGGAAAGACACGCTCAGGACGTGATTGCAGGGCTTGATGATGCGCAGGATGCCCCGCACACGGTTCCTCTTCTGCTCGGGGCTCTCCCTGGTCTTCAGGTCCTCCACCAGTTTGTCCTCCACGATGGTAACGCCGCGGTCGAAGAAGCCCTCAACCATTTTGAAGAAGTTGGGGTCGTCGGGCTGGTCCGCTGCGTCGGCATAGCGACGGACCCGCATCAGGGAGGAGGACACTGGGAGAGCGGAGTCCACGCACCCTGAGGCCAGGGCGCTACCCGCAGAGCGGCTCAGCAGCTCCCCGAAATACCGATACATGACTGAGACAGGCTAACCGAAGAAACGGACAAACAGAAAGGCAACTAAACGACAAGGACGATGGGGATGACGACAGGAGAGGGGGTAGAATGAGCGACACAGCAGCTCCTCACCGAGTCCCGTCCTCTGGCCGAGTGGGGAATGACATGCTGTGTCGGTTTGCTTTAAAAGGCAGCACGAGCCAAGGAGGAAAGCAGAGCGAGCCCCTCCGGTTGCACGCGGACGGGGAGGAGGAGGGCCGTCTGGGGCGCGCGCACGTTAGAAGCAACTGACAGCGCACGTGCCCGTGTTTACGGCATTGACACCAAAAGATGTGAAGTAACGACGTTACGATGCGTAAAATGGAGAGAATTAAATAGTAAATTAAACTAATACGACTATTGGTCTGTCGGCGCAAAGGGACGGGTCAGAAAAAAAGGAGGACACATACGCTCCCATTTGTCAAGAAACTAGAAAAATGCTTGAAGCTACAGCTGCAAAATGAATCGAATTGCAATCAACGTAATTGTTGTATGGTTATAATTTGGATTTAGTGACGTCCTGCGTAAAACATGCGAAACCAAAGTCTCTACATTTTTTTCCTACAACTTTACGTGTGTATGTTTGAGTTGAAAAAGAACGAACTTCAAAATCCACGCATTTTTTTCTCGAAAACGATGATGACGATGAAAAACGCTTTACCTTTTTTTAACCCTCTGAGGGCTTTTATAGAAGTAACTGTAGAAAGGCCAAAGGCAGCACAGCAAGGCACAGGTAGACGCAAAAACAGCCTCGAAATACAGTAGTACTCATGCAGCTCCCCTGTTGGTGTGCATGGTCTGTGCAGACATTTCATATATGTGCAGTCATGCATGTCCATGTGAGCGTTTATCATTCAGGGCAGCAGGTCACAGATGGTCTGCATGTGAAGCATTTGCATTTCAGAGACAGCTGGAACCAGGTGGAGGACAGTGAGGACAGTGAGGACGGGAGGACGAGGCTGGTGTCTATCACCAGAAGTCCACGCATTCTTTACTTTATAAGATACAAGTACTGATTCCACAAGTAAAAACACAAAAGTACAAGCACTGAGAGTAGAAGTAAGTAGTTCTACATTTCCGCTGGCCGTTCCTGTCCAGATCTCCTGAACCTCACAGCATCCATGTCTGTATTCATTCTCTTGAACATGTCATTAAACAGACGACACCTTTTCCAATGAGTATAGAAGTAAAGAGGTGAAACTCCGCCACTACACGCTGGTGTTGCCATGAAACAATTAGCTTTCACTTCTTATCACCATGTTGTTTTTTGAGGACCGCCTTCAGTCCAAAATGTTGCACTGTTGAAGGACTCGTCTTTTCTATGTGTTATCGTTCCGTCCATTTAGGCTGAAATCAGTCTTGACGCTGGGAGGCCAGGCTATAATGCACAATGCAAAATAATCAATAATTTCCCTTGAACGCATTAAAAACAAAGTAATAAGCCGGACTTGAAAATATAGGGAGTAGAAAGTACAGATATTTGTGTTAAAATGTAGGGAGTAAAAGCAGAAAGTTGTCAGAAAAGTAAATATTTAAAGGTAAACTATGTAACGTTTCTTGCTTGTGTTTGTAAAAAGCCTGTTCACACTTCATCCCGAGGACAGCGAGAAGAAAGCAGCGAAACAGAAAAATGAAACATTCTTTTGTGGTTGTTTCACAGCGGTTATGCTCTAAGTTACACATAAGACCGGAAACGCCCCGAACGCAGCAAAACAAGATGAAAATACAGACAGAATGCAGTCACCACACACTGACAGAAGGTCAGAAGTGATGACTGAGAGGATTAGAAATTTTGCCTTTAATTAAAAGTACAGATACCTGAAACTTAAGTACGGTAACAAAGTATTTGTACTTGGATACTTCTGTAATCTGTGAATGGAGCTGCCAGGTTGCTCAAGATGATCATCCGAGGTGTCTGGACTCGACACAAGGGCAAAGTATGATGGGTACAACCTACTGATCAGCCAATCAGCAGAGATCTATACATTTTATTCTGCATATACAGAAGTGTAATTTATCAGGCAATTATGTATCAGTTGTAAATATGTTATGCTATAATATGATCGAATGGGAGATAGAATCAGTGGAGGAAGAAGTGTTCAGATCTTTTACTTAAGCAAATGACACTTTATTTACAGCACATTTCATTCCAGTTTCATTCACACCAGTTGCAGCCAAAAGCAAAGCCAGCAGCCGACCAGAATAAGAATAAAACCTCATGAAATGAAAATGAAAATGAAAAGTAGAGCAGTAAAAGATACAGAACCACGTGAGTTAGAACTAATAAAAGATAAAATAATGCTAAAAACAATACCAAGTCATTAAAAAGGATAAAACATATGAGTTCAATAAATAAAAGACCTAAAAACAGACCAAAAAAAGATCAGTATAAGATAATATGCATGAATAAAAAAAAAGAATAATCATAATAGCAAACCTGAGAACAAAAGAAATAAATAAAATGAATTCAAATAAAATAATAGTTAAAATAGTAAAGTACTTAAAGTACTAATACCACATTGTGAAAATACTGCAATACATGGAAAAGTTCTGCTTCAAAAACTTGAAATACGTAACTACATCAACAAAATGTACCAGTAAGACAAAAAAGTAAAAGTTGTCACTTATTTAACTTAAGAAGGAGGAGAATTTTTTCAGATGAAGGAAGACTTTATGAAAAACTGTATCTGGAAAAGAGCGGACGCTTGGAGGTAAACGTACAACATGAGCCTCTGAGACGTCGTGAAGTAGAAGAAAAAAGCTGCAGAATGGAAATACTCGTAAAGAAGTACCTCACATTTGTACTTGTACCAGTAAAGCTTGAGTGATTGACTGTCATAAGGTGGCGAGATCATAGAAATATGATGAATTCCTGTCAGAACAGTGTTTTCCCTTGGAGACGTGAGCTTACACAACCCAGTCTAGATGTTACCCTTCATGTGCTTGTTGCATCTGCCCCGAGCGCCTCAGTCTATTTCACATGTGAGTGACTCTTATGTAACAACACATTCAGAGCATGTTCATAGTCTTCTTCATTTACATGCAAACATGGACTACCACTCTATAGGACACACAGAGACAGATATTTAGTGCTGACTTTGTTTTAATAGAAGCCCTGACCTGGGCTTACACCTGTGGACTCTGCACAGGAGATAAGATTAGATCACCCCCCCCTTCAAGCACGGGTACAAATACACATTCATATGCTTAAACAGGGAGGCACAAACATGATTACACAACGTGGAAATAACTATAAAAACATATGGATCAAGAGGGAATTAAGCACAAGAGGCATTTCTGTCCAGTTGGTGCAGATTCGGTTGTAAATCTTGATGTCCTGGACGTATTGAATCGTCCCTCAGATGGCGGTCGGACGAGGGAATCGATAGTAATCCCGTTATCCATTACAACTGGCACAAAGTCAAGGCAATGTTTCACTATTACTAATGCAATAACGCCGGTGCTTATCTCCTCATTGTTCCATCTTTGTACTACGGGTCATTTGGCTTTATTGTCTCTTTAAAGCCGATATCCCAACAGCACACTGAGACATGCTGCCAAATTACAGGAATTACCCACATTAAGTGTCTGAGGAAGGTGTCGGTCGACCACGTGCTGCCAGAGCAGCTTCGACGTGCTTTGGAGTTGATTCTTCACCATCCTTCCAAGAGATATCCCTGTCAGTATATAAATAAACGCAGCATTTACATACTAAAAGTGACAAATATTCGACTCTGACTCGTCACGAGCTGACACATTTTGGAAGCGTGTTTTTTTTGGTAATGCCGTGGTTACGGTTTGGTTCGGTTTAGGCATAAAAATAACGTGGTTAGGGTTAGGAAAAGGGTCAGGGGAAGGGAGAAAAAAAAAGAAAGACAAAGAAAATGCAATGATAAATGAAGTCCACAAAGTCTGGTGTTCCTGCACAACCACCACAACCAGGTTTTAGCTACTTAACGACGCCACCTGGCCTATGTCGTCAGTTTCCGACGTCTAAGGACTTACATCGACTTCTATCTGGTCCCCGCACGTCGAAAATTGAAGCTACAGAGGTGCTACGGGCGTAGAAAACAGATACCAAGAGCTCATGACCGAGCGGCGGAATGCGACGCCTTGGGAGAGAGAACGGCTTCCAATTAAACACATTTCAATCATTTTATTGATTAGATTGTAAACACTTCCAGTAGAAAAATGCATGTCAACTGTCAACTTGACTGGTTGGTGGAGTCATACGACCACGAGGCAGGAATTCTAGTTTTTACCGGACACGAAAAAACAGTCCAAGATCTTTGAACTGTAAACAGAAGGTCACTGTTACTGAGCTCGGTGTCTTTTATCGTTTCTTTATTAAAGCGAACAGTAAAACAGTTGATGGTTAATATTTACACGTGTGATTAAATGACTCCACCCCGGCAGCCTCTCTGCGTAGGTGCTGTTTGATCATCATTCCTGCTCTGCCTGCCTCTCTTTCTGTTTTGTTCTCTGCACTTACACACTGATTTATCACGGTTTGGTTTCAAAGGGTAAACACTGTCATGTCATTGGCTGACGACCCGACAACACCCACCCGACCGCAGGAGGTGTGACGGAGCAGGGAGGGGGGGTTGACATAAACAAGTGCCTCTTGTCACATGGTCACATGGTGCTGAGACTGGAAATAAACGCTAGATTGGAAGGACGGAGAGGCTCTTCCTGTCAGTCCAGCACTGTGCAGAATGATGTTTGTTCATCTTCTAAAGCAGTGGTTCACACACATTTTCATCTAGATACTAGATATAAACGTGGTGTGCCCTCAGAAACCGAATTTGCAAAATTAGGCCATGAATTGCTGTAATGTCTTCATTTTTACAGTGTTAAATAAATACGCTTTGCTGGAAAGTCGGAGCATCGATCACAGATAACAATCACCTCTACCATCACCAACTAACGCACAAAACAATTCAACATGACTGACTTTTCTGACGTCAAAACACTGTCTAAAACTCTCTTTCCCAGACTTTTACGCCATTTTTGTCTAATTTTTGTCTTTCTTGTTGTTGCATCTTTTACGCCATTTTTGTTTTTTTACAACGTTGTCACCTTGTTGCGTCTTTTTAACCTCATTTTGTTTTGTTACGTCTTTTATGTTGTTTTCTTCTCATTGCGTCTTTCACATCATTTTCATCCTTTTGTGTCTTTTACGACCGAGGCCTCGAACTCACATCAGACTCAGTGACTCCTCCCCTTTTGACTCCTCCCCCTGTGACTCCTCCTCCTGTGGTGACTCCTACCGTCAGGTCAAAGTGGAGAACAGTACAGATCTATGACCTCCAGCCCTTAACCCGCCCACGGGGCCTCAGACTCGGTCATACTAGAGCGATCAGGCTTCAGGAGCCACATGCAGGACCACGAACTCCTCAAAAACCACCAGGGTCACC
>JAPQRN010000012.1:259097-272596 GCA_037367275.1 Coranthus polyacanthus
ACACACACACACACACACACACACACAGACACACACACACACACACACGCCAAAGGTTGACCTGATTTGGCATCAGTGAGAAGAGAACCGTGCTTTTCTTTGTGTGTGTGTGAGTGTGTTGTCGCTGTGGCAACAGAGCATCTTAAGTCCGGTGTGTCCTACTTAACCAGCAGGTCAGCGAGGGGCGGAGCCAGCCTGTGGACATGTGACGGTGGTGGAATGGAGACCCGGAGGTCTGGATAAGACACATCTACTGATATCGAGGCTGTGACCTCAGGGCCGACGCCGCCACCAACACACAAGTAACCCGGTATTATGACGGTAACTGATAGGGGTCATTTTAATTCAATCTGGGTGTTTTTCATAGTTCAAACTGTAACGTACCATGTGGTGGCCATGGTATAAATAATACTGGTCAAGGTATAAATAATGCATCATGGAAATGGGCGAGGAACAAATACTGTGCCATGATAGTAACAATGGCACAGTGCAAACCAGGAAACAGGGGCCTCTTTTATTTCAATTGGCCCGAATGGTTGAAACAAAAGTTACACCTGGCTTCACTTCTGCAGCACTGCACTGTAATTTCATCCAGTAAAACACAGCCTGGTGAGTCAAATACAGACAGGTGATGAATTTAAGGATGAACCGGATGGAAGTGGGCTCTTCCAGGACACGAAGAGACCACCTTCCACTGGGCACGAGGGCTCAGGTTTGATGAGAATATGAATCGAACGGTACGCCAGATCTCGACCCAACTGAACCGCTAGGGCAGATTTTAGTCCGCGGTGTTCGGCAGCGCTCGTGTTAAAAAACACCAAATCGGTGACTGTCTTCTGAAAGAATAGTGTCCATCCACGGAGACGCGGTGGCTCAAAACCTTACTAAAACCATCCAAAGGCATCGCAAGTTTTATCTGAATTTTCAGAACAATCAGCAAAACAAAATGCTGCCACTACTGCTATGTACGCATTATTATTCTTTATCACCAAGGATTCAAACTTTGACAGTTAGATGTAGTATTATCAATAACTTCTCCATCTTTTCCAAGCATGAAAACATTTGTGCGTCATTTCGAGGTTTGAGTTTTCCGCGTTCCCACTCGGGTTTTTGATGCACGAATGGAAAATG
This sequence comes from Coranthus polyacanthus, assembly GCA_037367275.1. Taxonomy (NCBI): domain Eukaryota; kingdom Metazoa; phylum Chordata; class Actinopteri; order Kurtiformes; family Apogonidae; genus Coranthus; species Coranthus polyacanthus. Next base: position 260,229 of record JAPQRN010000012.1, read on the forward strand.
TGAATAAAAAGGGCTGGATGGAAATACACCTACACATACTCTGGCTCTTCCTTATGGCATCATCAGTACGTTCAAGTGCAAATTTCAGAAAGACTGCTTTCTAATGTGAAAGCAGCGCATTTACTGTTGAATGTCATGATGAAAGACAACCCACGATGATTTTGCAGAGCAGTAAAACACATCCACATAATATTACAAACCTCTACAGTTTTGAAGCGCCTTGAAAGTCGCCTTAACTGGACTTAACAGATCACTTTAAACTTTGCCTTTGCCTCCGTTGTAAATCCTACAGCTACACAAATCTACACGAGCCAAACCTGGATCAATGTGTTCCTGCACTGATGTCTTCGACGGATACTTCACATCCACTATTTAGATCGCATCTCTGACCAAGAGGTGCCGCATTGATGTGTGGCCTTCAAATAACATGAGCAGAAAGAAATCGATGCTTGGCTGGCCTCGTCCTCCCTGAAAACTCTGGACGTTACGAGACGACAGAGGGGTCTTAACTGCCTGACTGTGACGACCTCAGTCTTAATCAGCACCGGAAGCTAAAACAGGTCGCACTTTTCATTACGCATGACTCTACATGTGTCGCACAAACTTAACAGGTTCAGCGTGCGATACCTGCAGATTGACGTCGCAGATCGCAACCAACTGAAGACCCCTCGCCTCGTGAAAGGACCTGGTGAAAGGTCCTTGTTAGAGCCAGAGTTTGTTTTGTCTGTTCTGGGCTTGTCAGGAGACATTAACTCTGGTCCACACTCAAACATAGTAGGTGATGGTAATGTGCCTTAACGCTGGATGCCACCTGCAATAAAAGAGGAAAAAAGGAGAAGAGGAAGTCCGTTCTGAGCTGCTGTGGAAACATGGCGGAGTCTGAACGGCGACGTGCTCCTGTGTAGATACAAACGGCTCAATCTCAGGTAACAAAGACACAGCGGTTCTTACTTTACTGTGATTTTACACGAATGTATGAAGGAGAATTAGGGCCACACTGAGGAGCAGAAAAATGTGGATGTTTTGAGGAAAAAATGTTGTACATATGGCGTACAAGAACATACTTTGATGATGACGGACTGGACAGGAAAAAAACTAAATAATTTGACTCTGAAAACACATCATGCATCGTCTGAAATGGATTACTTTCATTCTTTTTATTAAAAACAGGCTGACACTAAGTCAAACGAATAAAGAAAACTGAATCACTGAACATCAAACTCAAAGCAACTCATCGATAAATGTGGGAATAAAAACTCCAGGTGGGAGCTATTGGTTCATTTCTTACAGATAAAGTAAAAACTTGACTTTATTCTCGCGATATCTGACTTGTTTTTCTTTAATCGCCAAGGTGGCTCCGATTCTCCTTAATATAATTTTCAATATCGTAATCCATTTCTGTAATTAGATCCTCCTAAATCCACCGAAATCTTCCAACGCTGTCCCTGCTCTTGAGTCATGTCGTTCTTCTCCTCTGTAGAGCGGCCATGTTGGGACATGTTAGACCCAGGCTCAGCTCCACGCCGTCAGCCGGCTCAGCTTTCATCAGTCTAAACTGTACTTCGTCAGGCAGTTTCGAGCCACAAGGACGACGAGAAGGTCACATGTGGTGTTTGCGTGTCCTTCGTCGCGCTTTGGGATCTGCTCTCTCCGGTTCAACTGCGCGTTGAAATGTGTGCTCGAAGTCAAAGATGCTCCCGTTTTACCTGATGATGTTCGGTCTTTAAATGTTTAAAGGATCGAGCCTCACGGTGTCAAACGGCGGCCGACGTCTGACACGTGACGTGTGAGGAAACGTTACACTGTGTGGTCACCGCGAGCGAGTCCTGGAAGCTTCTCCTCAACCTCCAGCCTGCGGTGTTTACATGTACACAGCGCTTTCTTTTACACCTCATCTCCTCTTCTCTCTACTTCATCGCCATTTTTCCTCCTCTCTGACAGCGTCCCCTTCTTCCCTCTCTCCGGGATCAGAAACCTAAATCTACAGCTTTTTAGACCGTTTACACAGTGGATGAAACCACTGATTTAAATTCACTAATGGAAGTTCAGAGCAAGGTTACGATTAAAAATGAAATTAGGCCAGTCACAATAATGACGTTTTAGTTGATTACCAGAGAAACAGTTGTCCTTTTCCTGCTTATTTTGTGCCCAGTGCAGCATAAGCCTGACAACAGTTTATTTCTACACAGAAGAAGAGCCGTTGGTTGGCATCGAACGCTGGAACACGTACAAAAACTGGCAGTTTTGTTTGCTTTTTAGACTTTGTAAACAAAAATCACACAGGAAGGATTTGACATAAATAAATATGCAAAGAAATGACACTGAAAATGAAAATAATTGCGATATGGAGATTATGTAATAACTGCGACAGGCCCCGACGGAAATAAATACGACACCATGAGGACTACGTGAAAACCACAACGAACAATACAGTGTCCGACGTGAAAGTGTCTTCAGTAAAAACTGGTTTTGTGAATCATATTCGATGTCGTGCATCTTTTATTGAACCTTTCCAGCTTCTAAGATTTCCTCACAAAAAAACTCAAACAGGTCAAGCCCTCCAAATAAAAATAAATCTACTTGTGCAACTAACGAGAACTAAAATGAAATCTTTCAACAAACTCCGACCCAACGTACAGAAGCTTTAACTGATGATAAGAGCACGTCTGTGGAAGATCACGTTTAAAAACAGGAATAATTATTTAAATGAGACAAAATAAGTGCATTTAGGAAGAATTAACGGGACTTTTCCCTCTTCTCAGTAAAACAAAGCCTTTTATTCTCGATTTAATGCTATGAGTATTTTTATCAGAACAATACGAACCATCACAAACATGTCGCTTGCTGATATTTTTCAAATGGTTTAAATCCTCATTTATTTGGCTCAGGTCTCGTTCTCACAACTAAGACGCTCAAAATAATGTGTCAGAGGCTTCGTTTTACTTTCCATGAGGACGTGAGGGACGTAGTCTTCACTAAAATGTCCTTGTGACTTGTTTTTCACTACTTCACAACACCAGCCCGATGCCGTCACAGCTGGAAACATGGAGATCAGTGTGTTTTTCTGTGGAGGAACAGCCCATGTCGTCCTTCAAGAGACCCCAGAACCTCAACACGGATGCAACAGCATCACAGGGTTTAGCATCAACGTAAACTCTTTACATTATCACACACATCACTTCACAGTCTGGAGTTTACGCAGCCGTAGCAAGGCTTATGAACTGTGTCTATACTTATGAAAGTTATAAAATAAAAGGCTCCCTGAGGCTGCATCTGAACCGAGCCACGTGTTTCAGTCCGTTAAACAACCTGAAATCCAGCACTTCAATTCTAACCTTTCACAATAAAAGCTGCGAACACTGCATGACTGAACTTAAATTCACACACAATAATATATTTACATACATCCTTCCACAGTTGGTCAGTAGCTCCTCCTCCTTAATTACAGTATCTGTGCAGAAGTCTTAGGCCGCCTTCAGCAGGGTTGTGATGAGCTGCCTCTTTATGACGACACGACAAGAAGATACAGGAAGTATGTGCACGGCATAAAAAACACATGAATGAATCACACTTAAATGTCTTCTGGGGGTAAAAGTCAGTATTTAGTGTGACCTCTGTTGCCTTGACAAACACTAACTCAAACAATAATGAACGTTTGACGTGTGTTGGACGAAGCCTGACTAAATCTCACGTTGTCGTGTAAAGGGAGGTCACACTTTGGTTTGTAGAAGCTTGGTTTTTTTTCCACTCATTTTTTCCTGTATATTCAAATTGCATCTTGATGCACAGACTGAGAAATGTATTTGTATGGCCATTAAAACCTGCTAGAACCACAAACCTAAGACTTTTGCGCGGCGCTGTACATCGCTTACGTCGAGTTTATTCACAGTTTGCATCGCGGTCGATAAAAACACGGCGTAGTCCGACCGAGGCTTTAGGAAGGAGCCCTTTTTTTTTTCTTTTTTTTTTGCAGCTTTTCTTTGTTTTCTTGGAACAGAAGACGGAGCATTTCTTCTGGCTTTAAAGGAGTAATGAAATAAAACAAAAAGTTTTGAGCAGTGCTTTCTCCGGTGTCTTGTAAACTGGACGATAAAGAATCAATCCAAATCAAATCAATCACCTCTCCTCTGGATTCTTATGTAGCTCGTGCACAAATGACACTGAACCGACTTAAATGTTAATGTTCACATGCTATGGATGACGAGAGGGTTTTATCCTGTTAGCGAACACAAAATCAATCAGTCGTGTCACCGGTGACATAACAAAGTCACAGCAAAATGAGATGACAGAATATATTGTACGCGGTAATCTGGTTAAGAGGCCGCCACCGCCACGACTCTCTGCCGGAGGACGCCGGTCTTCACTCCGAGCCCCGTGGAGATGCATTGAATAACGAGGATCACTTCAATATCGTTTCAGATTGTGGTTATTCTCTATCACAATATGTTTATTCTGTTTACATTGTCAAATAAACCACAAACTGTTTCAACGTCGTGTTGTTTCACATTAGAAATGCAGCGTTTCAATGTTCGAGTAGATTTGTGAAATCCTGTGAAGTATTCGTCGCGTCTTTTCTCACATTGCACTAATTTTCTTTCTTTTGATTCAACGTTGTTTAAGCAAACGTACGAGCAACACAAAGAAAACCGACTAAATAAGAAGTAAACCATTAAATCAGACACAACAGGCCATGTTTCGTCCCGTTTTCCGTCCTTTACAAAAACTTTAACCGTCTGGTTTCTTCGACTTTGTTAACGTGACTCAAAAACCAGCTTTTAAACTGGAAAGAAGCAGTGACTTGACATTCATCGAGACGGTTATCGATATCAGCTTTAACATATGCAACAGAAAAGATGTGCAGAAACGGTTCAATAGAGCAAATCAAAGGGATCAAATAACACAACGCACTGGCTTTTTCACAGTTATTTAAGTGTTTTTTTACGGTGACTCTATTGCGACAACATTTGCAGCAGCAGCTAAACATAACACACTCATTTTAACTGCTTTCTTGGAAGGGTAAAAGTAAAAGCTGTGAACCAAAATATGCATCATAATCATGGACTGCAGCCGAGCCGCCGACATACCGTCCTCACCACAGCTGTATACGTTCACAGTTTAACATCCAGCCGTTTGCAGCAGGACTTACACTCTGACCTATATGACACATCACTAGAAATACTGTTGATCCGGTACGTTGAGCGTCTAATTGGCAGCTCTGCACGTGTGTCTTCAGGGTTTAATCGCTCGCCGACTCGCTGGCGGTCAGAAAAAGAAGCACGCCCCCCCCCCCCAAAAAAAAACAAAAACGTCGGAATATTCCTTTAACTACACACAGGAACTCGTCTAACCTGCTGCACGACTCTGTGGGATGTGATTGACAACATGAGCAAACACGCTGCACCTGCCGCCCAGTTATGATTTCAATATTTACATCGAACGTTGACTGAGTCAGCGAGATAAAGCACAGACACAAATATGTCACCAAACGTATAAACAAAACCGTGTCGGGCTTCGTTTTAAAGTTTGTGTTCGTCGCTGCATTAAACACTACGGAGTATTGTGCTTGTTTTAATTATATGAAGAACTTCTCAGTAAATTCTTCTCTTTTCTGTTATTATCAGAGCTGCATCAATACATCAGTGAATGGATTAGTTGTTTTTACGTCTTATGAGGAAACCTGAATCACAGTTGTCTCACCTCTTGTAAAATGTAGGCGAGTTACAACCAAACTCTACCCAGTTTTCCTCTAGTTTTCTCTGGTTTTTGCGCAGGTTTAGTCTGTGTGCGATGCTTTTTGCTGTTGTATCTGACTAGAAGCTCTGCATTTTCGCATCATTTTTGAACCACATTAGTGCAATATCTACGTGTTCCTGTACATCTGCAGGGTTTCCATTAATTTCCCAGACTGTGGTGGACTAACTTTTAGAATGAATCAGAATCATTTTCACACTCTGACATAACTCTGAAGCATCTGTGTGAATCAGACTCGCTGCACGTCGGAGTTCAGAACCACACCGGCAGACCGTGGACTTTTCTTCGTCGTTATTTCTTCAGCAACAACAAAACAACATTTCTTCCTACTTCGGCTCAAACGTTGACATGGACTCGAGGACGAACTGATCGGGTCAGGATCGTGGTGACCTTACAGAACTGCATGAACAGACTATGATGCAACGACAGCCGACGCATCTGCCTGAACATACGGTTCTCGTTGTTGTGATATCATGCAGCCGTAGACTGATGAAATCCTGTATTTTTTCAGGGCCTTTAAGCCTGTTTGAACCTGTCCAGCCTCGTTTGTCTCGGCCACTAGGCAGCGTCGTACTGTAGAGTCAAGGTAACTCCCATTACGTCTGTGACTAAACTGGAATTTGAACCGACATGCATCGAAAAAGGAGCCTTTCGTGTTTCTAGACCTTTAAAGCCTTACGTTTAATTTATTCTCACCTCCCAAAGAATCACCAAGGCACTTTGTTTTTCCTCTCTTCAACCCCCCTTCCTTTGTCTCCCCCCTTACTCTCACCCACCCGCTCCTCTCTCTGGTGTTTCTGTGGGTGAGAGTCTGTCACCAAGGGGACGGGCTGCCATCGTCACCATGGGGATGGGCTCCACACAGCATCTCAATTACTGACTGGGACAATTAATAAGCATCAAAGCCTGGTTAATATTTCACCGGCGGCGCAGAGCCGAGCAGGAACCGGGCCCACGGCGCTCCGGTCCACAGGAGACGGACGGACGCGTGGAGAGGCTTTGGAAGACGGAGGAGAAGACGAAGCAGAGGCGATGGGCGTAATGGTGGCGAGACAGAGGGAGACGAGGAGACGAGCGAGGCGGCAGAAGGGCGGAGGAAGTGAGAAGACGAGGTGCTCATCTGAACGGCGGGCAGCGTAACGTTTGGCTGGACTCCTGGAACGTGGCTTCAGAAATTTAAAATAAACTTGGTCTCGTTGGATTCAGCTCAGTTTTGTAGGTTTCTTCCATAATGCATCGCCAGGGAAAGTGACTTTATTTCTAAGTAAAACATCCATCATTAGGCTTTATTCTCCTTCTGTCTTTAACTTTTTTTCTATTTCAGTTTAGTCGTAGATAAATAAATTAGGGTAAATAGTTTTAGTTGTATTTCTGATTTGAGGTAGTTTTATCAGAATACTTTATCAATCCCAGAGGGAAATAGGTCACGTCACAGATAGAAGAACTGAAATATATATATACACACACAGATTTTTATTTTTACTTAGTGTTAGTCTTCAAGCCTCCATTCACAGAAGCTGAAAAAACCTAGAATGAAAGTAGTTTTGTTTCAGAGTCATTTCACCAATGTTTATCTTTTGCGTTAACAGTTATTTCATAAATTTTTATTTGTGCTCGTTCGCAGATACTGTGATGAAAGACCTTGAAACTGTTCACTTAGTCTATTTTCTATATAAAAAGTGAAGCTTTCTTTGTTGCTCTGGCACGAAAGGGGGACAAATCAGTCCAGACGTTGATCATCAGCGCATCCCAGGAATGAAACTGGAAGGTAATGACTGGAGAAACAAACAGGTTGTATTTGGGATTTTTTACTGAGCAACAAAGGTCTCCAGAGGAAACACTAACAACGACTTTACAAACCCATTTTATGTCGTAAACTACGAACCATTAACTTAGAGGGAAATGATTTTACCGGCGAGTTTGTAAACAGTCAAACGTTTCGGTGTTAGTCTGTCGTTAACTGTAAAAACCCCGTCGTGAGGTTGGCACAAATGACAGAAAACGTAGAGAAGAAAACTTTTATCTTCTAGAGTCCACAGATCCTGGTTCCAGGTTGATTTCCTCTCCACACATTTAAGAACCGTACACAGGAGTCAGAGACGCACAGGGTTCACGCATGTTCGACGTGGACGTTTCGAGACCGGTCATACAATTTCCACGACCGTTCACAACCTTGTTCCTCGTTTCAAATGTTGGTTATTTTCATATTCATTTCAAATTCTCAGAAAAACTATTAAACTAATGAGGACTGTGATAATATAGATCCAACAATATTCCAAAATGCATTGTTTTCAGTCAAATGATGACAAGAAACCTGAAACCTCGACGTCTGCTCCGTTTAAATAAATCTCTTCAGCGTCTACTCCTAAAGTAACGCGATGTCATTTTTTCCCACTTTGTCAACCTGAGATCTGCACGACTTTCACACGTGGCCTATTTTGATCTCAAAACGGCCGAAAGACGTCGGTGTCCCTAAAAGGAAATGCCGTGACTGTTCCGACTTGTCCCAGACTTTCCCGGGTTCGTCGTGACCCTGGATGCAGCAGGTTGATGAACAAGGGGGAGGCGAGGAGGTGGTTCGAAGCCCGTTTGTGGACGACGAGGGAGGTGGATGAGGATGACGGAGGCCGCGGTGGTGAGCGATGAGGGTAATGGAGGCAGGAGGACGGAGGGGAAGTGGGAGGGGCCGTGTCGCTGTGAGGCAGATGCATTGACGATCCGACCGGCCGATCAATGGGATGGGGTCGATCGGCAGAGTGATCTATATGCTCTGACCTTACTCTGGACTGGGGGACGACCAGTGTGTGTGTGTCTATTTATATACTGATGTACGCCAATATGATATACGCTTATGTAAGCCTGCATTAATTAGACCCATCCTAAATAATGAATCCAAATGTTCTACATGAAGTAATCCGATAACTAATTCCATTATAAACATATACACTCACACAAAGTAGGGCTGGATGATCTGACACGGTTACACTGTGATCGATCTCACATGTCGGGACGTCATCCTACTCCTGTTTGCACGATAACTTCAAGAGCATTTAATAACATGGATCTGCATCAACAATCCAATACAGCTGAGTAGACCGGGGTCGGGACCCCAAACGGGTCGCGGAGCTGTTTTTGTTGGGTCGTCAACTGGCAGACGTAGCAGTGATATGATCAATGAAGTCATTTTCCTGATTAAAACGGAGGAAACGTGTTCTCTGGAAGAGTTGACGAATGTTGACCTCAACAAAGACGTGTGAAACGGAGACGAGAGACATCAGTCTTAAAGACGCAAAACAAGATGGAAACCATGTAAAAGACGCAACAAGATGAAAACGACAGAGGCTGCAACAAGTGATGCAACAAGGTGAAAAAAAAGACGAAAACAACGTAAAAGGTGCAACAAGATGGAAATGACATTAGACAAAAACTATGGAAAAGACGTAATTCATGACATTATTTTCTGAATTTGTTCCCAAGGAGACACATTGAAACACTTTGGGAACCTCTGGGGGACCCTCATAGACGTCGCTCAGGGTTTTTCCTGCACAGAGGATTAAAAGACGTCGACCTCCGTCAGCTTTTGATCCAGCTCTCTGGTTTACTCCGACGAGAGGTCGGCAGAACTGTCGAGTTGAATTTGTAGGTAAGTGGTCGTATGAAAAAACAGCACGTGGTTGTTTGAACTGCAGCTGTCCTTAAAGCAACTTCTTCTGCTTTTCATCTAAAGACGGTGTGGAAACAAAGAGTAAAAGTCGAACACGATCACATGTGGAAGCTGCCGTCTGTCGTAGTAACAAGCAGCTCTTTATCCACATACGTGTGTGTTTGAGGGACTGTAAGAAATGAAGGGAGACTACGTTTATCTCTTCATCTACAGTACGTGGACTCGTGTTGCAGACGGTAGACCAGGTTGAGCTGGAGTCTCACGTTATCGCTCCTGTATAATTCTACACCTCCGATTTCAGAGAAACAAGAGGAATGTGAGGAACCGAGGAAAGACGACTGCGGCCTGGACCTGAGATGTCCACATCTGATGTAACACGTGTCCAAACGGCTCGCATTTCACTGATAGAGGACGAGGAGCTGCACAATTAAAACACAGAGCTGAGAAGAGGTGACCGAGGTGACCGAGGTGACCGAGGTGACCGAGCTACACGAGCGCGTCGCCGACACTCGTCCGGCGGTTGACCGACGCAAACGCCCACGGTGACCACGACGTCCTCCTCCCTGTAGACCTGCTCATAACACTTTTGGTTTTTTTTGGTCTTCGGGGTTTCATTATCAGCGGAAACGCTGACAAAACGTTTCAGTGTTTTCATCCTGTTGAATATGAACAGACGCGTTTATTACAGTGATTTAACGTTTAATTAATGAATAAAATGAGCAAAATAAGGAGTAAATCATCATTTGTCTTGTTACGTCTTGTTAAATTGTTTTTGTTTGGTTTAGTCTTCTTGTGTCGTTTTCATCTTCATCTTTTCCGTCTTTCGCGTCTGTTTTTGTTTTGCTGCATCGTGTTTTCGTCTCGTTGAGGCTTTTACATCATCTCCGTCTTTTCGTGTTTTTACATCATTTTAATCTCGTCGCATCCTTTATTCACAGTTTAAAACCACACAGAACCTTCTGCTTTCTCCTCAACTCTCACTCAGGACCAAAAACCAGCCTTTTCGGAAGAAATCCTGATTTGACATTTTCTGTGCATGACCATTTTTATCGTAACGTCTGCATCGCCCAAAATTCAGTTCAAGAAGATGGTGACGAGGACGTCCTCTACACATGCAGCTATTGCTCTAAGTTCACATTTCAGGCATTTTCAGTACACACACAGGTTTGACAGTGATATTTTAGTAAAACAAAAAAGGTTAAGAGGGAGTATTTGTCACCGAGAAATGCCCTGAACCCTGCGACCGACGACCGTCGATCTACATTTAACAGTCGGAGCTGCTCAGAGGCCACGCGGAGGTTAGACGAGGCAGAAAAACAGCAACTGAGCAAATGAGGCGCTTCCCAGAACGAATGATGACAAACAACCTTTAAAGGCATCTAAATACGAGCAGAAACAAGGCCTCTTTCAGCCACTTCATGTCTAGATCCCGTGTCTAGAGCTGAGCATCGAACCGTAGGTTTTTAAGACCAAACTGCGTCCATAGCAACCATGCAGCGATATATCGGCCGATCACGAGGAGTCTTTCATGAATGTGTGTGATTGGGTTTCTTTGTTTCTCTGGGACAAGAGGGTAAATAACAACAAAAACAAAATAAAAACATCCAATATCAGCATATATCGGCATCTGAATCAACCCAGGTTTCCAGTCAGACAGACAGTCCAGACATTAAACTCTTCACAGTCGTAGTAGTTGTGTCTGCGTGTTCAGATATTATCGACCATTTGTGTAGATGAAGTTTTGTTGATACTTATCATAAACAGTAATGTTGAACAATTTCAAATGATGTTTTACAGAAAACTAAGCCGCTAGAACTCGATCCTCAATGTTTAAGACAAAACGGCCAAAATGTGTTGTTTCTCAACTGTAAAAAAAAAAACCAACAACACTATTTTTCTTTGTTCCGTTTGAAATATCACTGGGTTTAAGACAAAACAAGCTTTTACACAGAGCAAGCATCGGCTCTTGGAATGATTTTACTTTGCTTTTTTCAAAAATGAAAAGATAAATTGAGAAATGAGCAGGCGCATTAATAAATAATGCACTGAACTGATAGTTGCGGCCTTAAACAGCAGCCAGCGGTGCTCCCCACAGGCACAGTCTGCAACATATTAGATATTTTATGCACACAATCAATACGCTGTGTCTGAAACTGGGCCCTTCTTTGTTTCTGAGATGTTATTAAATTCCACTTCACCTCAAAAAACCTGATCTGACTGAAATGACAAAGGTGGATGAAGTCACCAGACCCGGTCACACATGGAACACGTACCCAGTCTTCATAGTGCCTGGTCCCGTTCTGCAGCAGGTCCTCCAGCTGGATGGTGCAGTTGGCCACGAAGTCGTCATATCCGATGGGCGCATCGTGGAAAACAGACAGCTCCAGACTCCGTCCCTCACGGACCTCGGTGCAGAACTCCTGGTGCCAGGCGGGGCTGTTGGTCTTGGTCCTGGTGGCGGTCTGGCCCAACCGGGTCTGGTCCAGATTCAGAGCCAGGTAGGGATCCAGGAGGAAGGAGCCACTCTTTCCAACGGCGTGACGCAGGGCCCATGGAGTGGGCTTCAGGTCCACCGCCTCACACACTCGCACCTTCAGCAGCCCACTGAACACAGGCATGGCTGCAGGGGTGTGCGTGTGCGTGCGTGTGTGTGCGTGTGTGTGCGTGTGTCTGTGTGTGTGTGTGTTGAGGCTCGTCTGCCTGTTCCTGCTCCTGTACACAGAGTGTTTCCTTCCAATGAGCGGGGTCACTGCACAGTCCTGCTACATCCCATAATGCCGCTGGCTCCTTGGACTCTCAGTCTAATACAGCCATATCACAACACAACGTTATTAACGCACACACCCGCACAGACCCGCGCCAACCGCACAGCTGATGGATCCCCAAAGGGCTGAAAGGCGCAGTGAAAACGCACACCCTTCAGAGGTCGGTCGCTGAACGCGCTCCCACCCGA
>JAPQRN010000012.1:292959-318537 GCA_037367275.1 Coranthus polyacanthus
TTCATCATTATGGTATCGATGCAGAAAGCCTCCCTTCAACACACTGACTGCAGGATGTGTCGGCCTGACGGTGGCACCAGAGAAAAGGCCATGACGTTACCTAAAGGAAAAGGATTTACCCTCTGTACTATGGCCACATTTATCTCCAGCTGTCTGACTGACTTTAACCTTCATCAGTCTAAGTCGTACTTAGTCGGCCTCAGCTCCTCCTTGAGCTGCTACAACTTATATGTTACTATTAGAATGTTTGCGTCATTCAACTAAAAACAGGAAAGATTATGTGCTGATCCTGACAAAACACAACCACTGTATGGATGATAAAATAAACCTTCTGCGAGGATGAGAGGCTTCCTCTTGTGCCACCTAGGGGTGGATTACAAAAACACTTTGCGCCTCAATAGTCAAGTTCTCAATTTCCAGTCCATCTAAAAATATTGTCATCTGGTGCAGCATGCAGAGTACAGCTTATCGGGTCCCTAAAGTAGATTTGTGTTTTCAGCTGGCTCTTAGACACATTTACATTAATATAACTAAAGACCAGGAGGTATGCAGCTTTGCTTCTCTGGTTAGCCGTGTGGATCAGATCCATTGCATTATAAAAAATATGGAATGTAGATTTGAGGATATATTGTCAACAGGTTAGTTCAGACATTTTGAAGAGGAGTCTTAGAAGGTACTTTTCATTGTGTATTAGCTACAGTAGATGGCGGTCAGCACACCCCGGGTTTGGAGTAGAAGCCAAGCAAATCACATTTTAGCCACCGATAAAAAGGCCTCAGTTTAACCGTACACTACATTTAGAATATTTTCACCACTTTACCTCGTCTTTCTGTGGTGAAACCGAAGCCATTGCATCACTCTCTTCAACGCCACCAGACGCGTTTGACAAAAACAGTCATTTTTCCTGCTGTTATTGTGCATCTTAAGTGTTTTAAACAGGTATTTCAAATCCAAACAAACAAATGACCGGAGGCAGCGGTAGACCAGCAGGAGCTAAAAAGACTCATGGCTTTTAATAGAGTGATGTAGTGGAGAGGTCCGTCTGATAGCCAGGTAAAGCAGCGAAAATATTCTAAAAGTTATATACACGTTAACGCACAGTACGTACTTTCTGCCGCTAGGTGTCTCTCAATCAAAACAACAGCAGACAAATGCAGCTCTTTCACAATAAAAGCCCTTAAGATATACGCTGCCTGACTGAACTTAGTCACTCAGAGCAAGATGTAACTCAGTAAGAGTCTACAGTTTCATTCACATCAACACTAGTGACATATATTCACGTTGTGTCATTCCATTCTAGTGAAGTAGCTGCAGTAGTAAAGAGTAAACAGGAAATGACACGACGGCAGGCGAATGAAAACGAAACAGACTGGGATTAAATTACAGATCGTCAGAAACCTTTGATATAATGCAGACATTTTAATCCTGAAATGGTACATACTGTGCATTTAAACTGATATTGGGTTTTATTTTTAAAGGTTGCTGATAGAGCTGCAACGATAAAGCGATTAGTTATTGAATCATTTTTCAAATTTCTCTAACTCCAGCTTCTTAAATGTGAATATTTTCTGGTTTCTTTCCTGTAAACTGAATATATTTGGGTTGTGAACAAAAAAAAATTACATTTGAAGACATCGCTCTGGATTGCGGGAAACACTTTCCCACCATTTCCCGATATTTTATACACTTAACGGTGAATTGAGAAAATAGTCGACAAGAAAGTAAGTTAGTTTTACCGTCCATAGCAGTGCAGTACTCCAGTCTGTTTCTCCAAATCGGGGCCGTGCAGACAATTGTAATAATAATGTACTTCACTGACTATGGATAAGTACCTCATATAATCCCACTTCAAAAAACTCTAGACTAACCCTAGATGATGTAAATGAAATGATGCTCAAACCACAATTATACAGAGTTATTTGTCTACATCTGTCCACGACTGCCCAGTTGTTAAACAGTACCCAGACTGGTTTATACAACCTAATATCGCTGAACATGCTCATAAATGGCCTAACACTCGAGTATCAACCACTACCAAAACCAAACATTTCAGTAGTGACGACTAGTTTCTTACTTGGTCACACAAACCCATGCGCACACGCACACACACACACACACACACACACACACACACACACACACACACAGATACACAAAAGAGTGTGTTCTGAGTCTGTAGGTGGAGTAGGCCTGAAGACAGAGCAGTGTGTTGGACACAGCTGCAGATCAGAGGGTCTCCGCTCCCTCTCAGTTCGTCCACTGTAAGCAGGTGAAGAGGGCGGGGGTCAGGTCGGAGGGGGGTTCTGAGAGGGATTTCAGCCAGAAGCCAATACTGCTAATCGTAGGCCGTGGAGTGTAAGGGGTTTACTGAGCGGCGGCCAACCACTTTCACATGTGACCAATCACTGGAGTGAAGTCTTTCTATTGTAAACGTCAGTCTGTGTGGTGAAGATGGAAAAGTGGTTGGCAAGTTTGGAAGTCAAGGTGAGTAGCGACAGAGGCAGAACGTGAACAGACACAAGGGCTGTTTAAATCTCCACTGCATCATTATTAAGTATTTAGAATAAGTATTTAGACCGTGATAGAATCAGAATTGGCCAATGCAGCTGTGTTTCCACCACAGGAACTGTCTCCAGGAACCTTTTGAGGAACTCAATGTGTTTCCACTGCAGGATCTAAATTCTATTTTACTCCCAGAATGAGGACGTCACGTATATATGGACGTCCCGGTAAAAATAAAGGTTTTTGTCACACCTTAGAAGTAGCTGCTGGGTAACAGTCTTGATATACTGCAAGGATTCAAATGTGACACGAGCACATACATAGGGAGTGGACTAAACGGAGGAGTAACGGGTTAAACGGGCTCACACTGAACAGTGACTGACCCGCTGCAGTCTGTGTGAAAGAGCTAAACTAGACTAAACTTTGTAACCTGTGGTGCCTGAAAAAGTAATTTTTTTTGTTGTATAGTCACATGGACTAATTCACCTGATCTTCATGAGTCCAGAGGTGTGGAAACGTCTCGTAATCGAATCATGAGGCTGGTTAATATTCACACCTGTACTTCTAAAGGACTTCTTTTGAACGCACTTTTTAAATAAAAAGGAGTTCAGATTTACTTGACAACTTGTATTAATGGATGGAAAAGTCTGGGATGCATCAAGACCTGTTTAGTAGTGAATCTTAATTGAATGGAATTGTAACGGCAGTGGAAACACAGATAAGAATCAGCCTGAAGGAACCTGGGACTAGAGTTCCTGGAGTAAAAGTTCTGGGTACGTCTTATGTCTGTTCAGGTTCTGTAATGCAGGGTGAAGGAGGGAGGCATGGTGATAGCGCATGTGATTACAGCTCTGGGGTCAGGGTTGGATGGGTGGGTGGGTGCAGACGGGTGGCTCAATCAGAGCAGGGATTGGTCTCGGGGGCGGGCGCATCTTGGCTGGCCTCCGGCTCGGCGGTGGCAGGTGAGGGCGGGGGCGAGGGGGGAGAGGGAGGGGAGGCGGGCTGCTCCTGGCCGTCGTTGTCGCCGTCGCCGTCGTCCGAGGTCCTCTTGCTCTCCCCTGCTCCCTCTGCGGCGCTCTCCCCCCGCAGGTGGTAGGCGGCCAGGGACTCCTCCAGCACCGAGCGGTACTGCCCCCGGTGGTGCAGGCGGAACTGCCGCAGAGCCTCCAGCAGATGAGCCGCCGTGCTGCCACCTCCCTCCTCACTCTCCTCCTCTCCCCCCGCACAGGCCTGAGGTGACACGCCAGGGTCAGACTCTGCAGGCACCCTCCATGGTCAAACACACACACACACACATCTAACGAGCAGCAGTACAATACTCAACCATCACATTATCATCACGCATAAGTATGTCCATACAACATACTGGCGTGACAATATCAGACACATTCCTGCACCAATCAGACGGGCCCAGGCAAACGCTACCTCTGACCCTGTGACCAACAACCCTTTGTGATATTCGCTGTGTGGTGTAACAGAGAGGAGGGTCAGCACCCACATGGCCCAGAGAAAAGAGCCCTGCAAGACTCCACTGACATTAATGCAACAATTACACACATCCACCCACGCCTGTCCTTAATCTCTTCTTTAGGATTTAGTAGTGATCTTAGACCAGTGCACGTTATTGATATATGGAAATATCAGGCAACATTATGTGAGAGATTATACATTTATTTAAATTAGGGCGGTGTGATATGACCAAAATCTCATATGCCAATTTACAGGCGCTCTCAAAAGTGAGCACACGCGTCACACTTTTGAAATTATTTCACTGTAACTTTCCAAGCAGCCGATGGACATTCTGTGATTTGTTTGTACAAAACAAAATAAAGATACAAGTGAGTTTTCTGAAAACAGTGGTAACAGAAGTGAATACATCCTTTTAACACAGTCACTTAGAATCTGCATCAATATTTTTTTCCTGTTTTTCAGAACAGCCTTGATCCAAGATCACACCGAGTTCACAGAGTTACTTCGCTGGGATGTTCTTCCTCTTCTGCGATGACCTCTCTGAGCTGCCTGATGTTGAACACCCAAGGTTCCTCCACCTTGTGTTTCAGGCTCCACAAGGACTGGGTTCAGATGAGGCGACACGAGGGCCGCTCCTTCAGCTGCTGCGGGTCATTGTCGTGCTGAAATACAGCTCAGAGAGGTCAACACAGAAAAGGAACAACATCCCAGCGAAGACCTGTGAAGTCATCATCGAGGCTGTTCTGAAAGACAATGGTTCTCGCATAAAATATTAACATTGGTGCACAAGTGACGGTGCTATAAGTGTGTACTCACGTTTGTTACCACTCTTTTCAGAAAACTCACATGTATCTTTGTTTTGTGGAATAATGGTTTCACTTGTACAAACGCAGAGAATGTTCACCACAGAATACATTTCATACCAGTGACACTGATGCAGCTGCTTGGAAAGTTACAGTGAAATCATTTCAAAAGTGCAAAAAAACTCACTTTTGGGATCTAGTGTATGTCATTTCATATAAAAAAAATAACGATACATGCCACAACAGAACACATTTTATGTAAATTCAGTGCATAAATAGTCTGCATAAAGTGGCCACATGGAAACAAATAAGTGATACATTAGAGGAAACGCCGCTATTCCAGTATTGGACTGAGCTGAGGTGCCGAGGCTATAAATAATCAAACTGAATGGGAAAAAAAATGAAAACAAGCCTCCGCACACTCACGTCTGTGCAAAAACCTTTTAATTTGGAAGCTTTCAGTCACAGACTTTCTTCAAGGAGAGAACATTATTATATGCCAGAATTATTTACTCGACAACTACTAAAGCACTCACTCATATTCAGTTGTTTTTCTCCAGAAAACAAATTAAAACAGCTGCAATTTAAAGGGGATAAACTGACCAAAACCTGGAATGCTGCGAACAAATGATGAAAAAAGAAAGAATGCGTAGAGTAGAGCTGTTGACAGCATTGTTAGGAGTCAAATACAGTATATTACTAAAACACAGTCACTATTACTGTACCTAGACAATTCTGCAGCATCACGTGAACATGACTCGGCTCCGTCGTGAGTTAAAGCTGCAGTGCTTGATCGTTTTTTGGTGTCATTGGGCAAAAATTCCAGAATTACCTTTCAGCGTATTGTAATTCAAGTCTCATAGGAAACAAGAATTCTACTGATTTCTGTGGACTCTGTGTTTTCAGGCAGTGGAAAGTCTACTCCACGAAGCAGACTTTGTCTAATCACAAGTGTTTTCTGGCAGGTAGGGGGTTAAATATGTGATTGACAGCTGTAATTACCGATTGCTATTGAGTTGAAGTTAGATGCGACTCTACTGCTCGACACGGAGGCTTGGAAAAGTTCAAATTCTGGCGTTTTTTCCTGTGAAGTTAGCTCCTGCAGCTTTAACGAGCCGTTACTTCAGCAAATGTCCATTATCTGTACATCTTTCTGTTTAAACAAACTTACATTCATGTATTCAATCTGCAGGAGTTCATGACGTCTTCCTATATCTACTATTTAGACGACAAATGCAGAACCGGAAAGGACTTCAGCCGACTTCGATGCTTTACCGTGAATTTCTCTTTCCTGAGCTCGTCAAGGCTATTCTGACAGCGCTCATCTACCATCGTCCATGCAAATGCCATTCATTCTTTCCCTTTTTCCGCACACTGACACACAAACATAAAAGGGTGTGCTGCCTCGGTGCCTGGTGGGTGCTACTCTCGTTTATGAGGTCATGATGGAGGGGGGGAAAGGTCCTAGAGGTGAGGGTTTAGAGACGTGAACTCACCCCTTCCTCTTCTCTGTGAGGGTTCAGCTTGTTGTACATCGCCTCGATTACACTCCGTCTGAAAACACACAAACACAACTCGCTGCTTAGAGAAGAGTGCATCGCCGCACATAACACACACAGTCTCCTATTAATTCTCTGCAAATGTGTATTGATTCAAACTATAATGGAACTGACTAAGCAGCAGCTGAGCATCCGCTATACATTCATAAAGAGACTACAGTATGTTTTTATGGGGGGATACATTAATGTGTTATCTGCACTTTATACGCACATTTGTATGTTTATCTGATTTTAAGTGTTTTGCATGTGTGGGAATGTATTCTACAGCCTGTCTGCCTAAATCTAAGTGCATATACCACACTTCCTCAAATAAAAAAAAATAGCAGTCAATTAAAAGCCAGGGGCCTGTATCACAAAGGAACTTCAACAGATGTGCTTTTATATGTTTTGTATATGTTTCGATCCGCTATTTCTATAGGTCTGCAGGATTACCATGGAGGTTTGACCCGGTAAGAAGTGAACCGCCTTCACGATAAAGAAAACCCAGGGTTGAATCAGAAGTTACCTCGCTAACCCCGTAAACCTGCTTCGTGATACAGGCCCCTGGTCTCCAGCGAATGTTGGGGGTGTGGTCAACATGAACAAATACAGGCCGGGGTAAAAACAAGGGTGAACAAACTCCTGCTGCCTGTCAGATAATGTGCATTTCTACCACTTAAACTCAATACATTCAACAATATAATCATGCTATTTTCAACACTTTGCTGTTCTGGATTAAGTGTTATTTTCCCATTTCAGTCACTGTGTGTGTATGTGTGTTAAAACTGTAGTTTGTAGTAAAGTATTAGTGAGTGTGTTTGTACTTTAATCCCATCTGGCTGTTGTTACATATGGTATGCATTTTGTGCAGGTTTTGGTGATTGGATTTTCTTTTCAGAAACAGACATTAAAAAGCAAAACAAAACACGGCGTCACTTGACCTTTGTTTTAAAATATAAAAAGAACAACTTTTTATGGTCAAAAAGAGACCAGTTTTAAACATGGCTTAATTCTTGGTTTTCTTCTCATCTGTGTCTGAGAAGAAACATACGCAGACCTTATGCCTGAAATGTTTCCCAATAAATAACAACAACAACAGCATAATGCGGTAACCCTGACAGAGTAAAAAGCAGCAGATGAAAACGAAGCTTTGTTCTATAATTTGATCCATTACACAGGAACACAGAGACAAATGTCGATCATGTGGATCACACAGGGTAAATTAATGTCTTATGTCATAAACATCTACAGTCTCCGCAGCCACATAGCAACCGATTTCCTCCTTCTTGCGGTATTTGTACTGTACATAGTGTGTATACATATTGTTTGAGGCTGGTATTTACTTGCTGGCCAGGCCCCCGCCCGGTGGGAGGTTGGGGATGTTCTCTGAGGCAATGCTCCTCAGGACAGACACCAGGTCAGGGACTCCAGCCTCTCCACAGTTTCCCAGCAGCTCTACACACACAGACATTAAAAAAAAGAGACATTATAAAGGGGTGTGTTGTAAACTAAGGCAAGACTATAGTACTGTATATTATAAACCTTATGCACTTTGTTGGCGGTAAACGACTTTTCTTTTGTTGTAACTAAACTGTAAGAAAAAAAGAGAAAAAAAAATTCAGATAGACGAGTACCTGTGATTTGCAGCACCAGACTGATTTCAAATATTTGTACTACCTAAAGAATGTTTATTTTGTGCTGGTTACGTACACAGAAAGGCAGCACAGTATGTGGTCACTAGCTTCAGTTTAAAAAAAAAAGGCAGCGAAGACCTGGAGCCGTGAACAGTACCTGATTATTCAGAACAACATAGACCATGAGGTTACATTTTTTGTGGAAAATAACGATCTTAATGAACGCATGTTAGCTGCATTAACATAGACATATCTTCAACCCGATTTAAAATCACTCGTTTCAGATTCCAAATGAACTGTTTACGCAGACGGTAAATAAAGTGATCTGATAAGACGCGTGATTACAAATCATTTAAATCAGAACTTTTTTTGACATGTGAAGTGTCTAATATTTGGAAAAATAAAAGTATGACATCAGAACTTCTCTCATGTTTTCAAACACCATCAAGGCGTTCAGCAATCTTTAAATCTTAAGGACTTCAAACCAAAAAAAGGAAGAATATATTTATGCCAATCAGGGAGAAACAATCATATCAGATTTTTACATGGTTATTAGATGCTACTATTTTCCTGTTGCGCAGATTATCAGATAAAGGTTTACACCTCTGAGTAAAAATCCCTTCCAGATCGAGCTGTTATTCTGATTATTAGTGGAACACTGAGGTCCATGTAAACACAGACGATGAGTGCTTCTGCTAACCTTCAACACGTGTCTCCAGGAATTTATCCAACTCCTCTTCTTTCTTCACAGCCTCCTCTGAGATCTTGGGAGCGCCAGGTAAACACACCAGCACCACACTCATGTTGTCCCTGCTCCCCTGCAGGACGACAGGCAACACCGGATGAATAAAAGAGCAAAATTTGACATATGTACTTCTTGTCTTTTGAGGACAACATTGTCCCCATCTATTTACAACTATGGCTTTTCAGAAACGTTCAAACATTCGGACTTCGGGTTGCTGGTTTAGGGCTTAAGACACTGACCATTAACTGCTATGGATCCTGATCTCTCTGCTGTCAGATCTGTAAACAGGAAAAAAAATACCCCAAAATAGAAAAGGCAGCATCTATGAAGCTGTAACTGCTTTTCATGGTCAAAGATTCCAACTTATTCCAACAAATTGTATTTAACCTTCACTGTGAAGACACAGGCAGTAACATGGGATACGAACGTTTATGCAAAGGTTCCCTGCTGCGCTACATTTACAGACATAAATGAATTATTAATATGTTTGGTTATGGACTGCTGGTCAGACAGAAAACAGAACTCTGGAGACCTCATCTGACATTGTCATTTTTCACTTTTTGTCCAGAGACAATCGAGAAGTTGAGAAAATAATCACAAGAATTATTAATAACGAAAATAATAAACAATGTAGTGCCAAGACAAACACATGCAAAAAGAGCGTCCTGTCATTTAACTAGTACACCATCACTTGTCAATACACTGTGGTTAGACTCACTCTGTTCTATAGATCACAATAGCTGGCAGGGGAAGAGATTTATGACAGTGTGCGGCTGTTACTTAAGATAACCCCTCCAGTACGGTAAAAATAACCCGCTGCTTTGCACTGGCTGATTCTTGGGAGTGTGAGTCTTGACACAAAGTAAGTGATAAAAGAAAGGAAAGGAGTTTGTGTTTGTGGATGATTTTAGGTTGCGAGTTCTTGATCTTTCTAGGATCAACAGCTAAGGGAGTCAGTGCAGGGACAACTTTAAAATACTACAACTACATTATCAGGCCAAGAAGAACAGCGAATAATTCATCATCTATGTTATTTGATCTGTCGTTCACAGAATGTTTTCTGCATAATATTTATCATGCAGCCGTACATTTTCTTCACTGTATTTTTTTTCCTTTACAACATGTAATATTTACAATATCTACAATGACAAGCTGCTGAACCAAAATGACTCACGTTCTCAAGAAATGAATCTGTTAAAGACATCTGCAATGACTCGTTGCCACCACCGTGATCAGGATGACCGACACAAATAAGACTGGCGTGAACTGAATATAAAATAAAGTGGCAAAATGCTATTTTACACATTTAAATCATCATCACGCTACAAAGACATGCCTGTAACTGTCCAAGGGACAGGTTTCATTTATATGTTTACTTCATATTTGTATCATTAAGTCATGGTTGAGTTCATACAGCCAGTAAATCTGGTTAATCTGTCTTAATTAAGATGTAAAAGGGCGATATTGATTTAAAAAATAAGTTGGTTCAAAACATGGCACCTTAAGTTAATATTTGGTTAGGAAATGTAATGCTCTGGATGTCAAGTTAATCATATAACAGGTCACATGGCTGGAGTTTAGTGAGGGGCTTAACTGTGGCATTATGGGACAGAGCCAATATGGGAACACGTATGACCCCAAAATAACCTTATTCTGCACATGATGACTGCATATAATGTTTGCTGATGTGCCTTCACAAGGACAATGTCATACGTTGTGTCATTTTATTTGATTTCATCACAGAGACAGAGATACATTTCAAAAGACATACGTGCGATGTGTGACCAGTGTAGCTACAACGCTCATACAGACATTGTGCATGATGTATATGAAGAGTTAAAGCCTCTGGAAATGTGCCTTCAAGTAGCAGTAATGCACGTATGATATCAAGGGTGAGTGTCTCATTAACGAACTCATAAAAAGCTGAGTGAAAATAAACATTCATTGCTGTAAAAAAATCTCACCCTAATACAGCTCATTCTGCTGTTAAGACCATTTCTAAAGGCTGTGTAGGCGTGTCAGATTTTGATTGACATCTTGTTTCCTAGTAACATTAGCTACACCATCAGCGGAGCTAAATGTGTTAGCAAAACAAATCCAAAAGTTAGATAACTTTAAATATAGTGTAATAATAGGCTTATTTCAGGACAGCAGCCTCATGTGACATGTGGAGAGGGAGAGGCTGAACGAACGAACGAACGAACGAACGAACGAACGAGAGAGAGAGAGAATGAGCACAGCAGCGGTTGAGCGAGGTAGAGAGTCACTGAAGAGAGAGAGCAGTGCTAGCAAGAACAAAGCCTTGAAGTCAGAGAAACTAAACATTATTTTCAGATTATTTCACGGCGGTTATATTCTAAATCACTGTGTATATGCAGCCAGGGACAGCACAGGGTTTTGGGTATCGGATCGGTACTTTTGACTGACCTAACCCCAACCTGGCTTTTCCTCTCCTCACCGTGGCTGCTCCTACTAAAGCTAACGCTAAGCTAGTGACTCACTACAAGTCACCAAGTAGACAACACAGGATGACATCTGTAAGCTCCAGGGGCTGATAGGGAGTATTTTCGTGTTGCTTCGTGTACTCGTGTACTTCGTCTACAGCGCACTGCTGACGCTTGACACTAGTACTGTACAGGCAAGTAGATGTAAAAACAGAATAAGACAGAACTGAATGGATCGACTTATGGACCAGAGCCATAGTCACAGATACTTGATCCAGCTGTTTGGGTCCGTGTTGGATCGGTGCATCCCTACAACTGAGTGAAATTTTTTTTAAATGATTGGTTCACATTAATTGCATAATAAATCTTCAGCGTAACCACACTCAATATCAGAAAGTAATGACAATATTTAGAAGTTGGATTTAAACCCATTTCTAACACTTTTTGATGCTTACTATCATGTAAATAAGACCCTAAATGACATAGTTTGGAGGCTACAGTTTATGTATTTTCCACATGCTTTAAAACAGACCTTACCTTATGCAGACAGGTGTCCACCACCGAGTTACAGACCTTCTCCAGGTCGTCACACACCATTAGTCGTGAGCGGACAAACTCACACAGCTCCTCGTTGGACATGACGTCCCAGATGCCATCGCATGCCAGCACCACAAACTCGTCTCCTTCAGCCGCCCGCTCCAACACACACACCTCAGGCTCGGGGCTCACCAGCTGCTCCGTGGGGCCCTTACCATCCACACATTTGTAGTCGTAGTCCCCCAGGGCCCGGGACACAGCCAGGGAGCCGTTGACCCTCTGAATCATGACTGAGCCACCGGCATTTTGGATGCGCTCCTTTTCACGTGGGTTGCAGGGCTTGTGGTCCTGGGTGGAGAAGCCCACCTTGCCGTCTCGACTCAGCACTGCCCGCGAGTCGCCGCAGTTAATGAAGTAGAGGTGGGTGGGGCTAAGCAACACACACACAGCCGTGGATCCACTGCGGTCCAGGCCCTGCCGCAGGTCAGAGAAGCTGCGCATGTACTCGTCAATGTTCAGGAAGCCTGAGCGGATGCCGTCCTTCACACCTTCCACGGAGCTGGGTCCTGAACCAAACTCAGCCCCTCCCGACAAGATGTGTTCGAGCAAGTGGCCAGAGCAGTAGTTGGCCACCCGGGAGCCAGCGTGGCCGTCGTAGACAGCAAAGAAGGACCAGTCGGTGAGTCCATGGGGGAGGCCCACCACAGCTGTGTGGGCGTCCTCCATCTCCACCCGCCAGCCCTGCATGGAGCTCAGGCCATAGCGCAGCCCGTTGCCCTCACCGTGGGCACTATGTTTCTCCGTCTTCGGTTTGTCCAGGAATGCACCCATTGCTGCCTATAGCTGGATATATTAAAAAAAACAAAAAACAAAAAAAACATGGAAATGTTTGTCATTGTCATCAGACATCAGGTTCTCACCACAACAAAGACTCCAACACAAACTAAGCACACGAGCACAAAATCTGACATAGGGAACCTTCAACCGAAACATACAGTAAGAAAACAGAGAAAACATACACTGGTGATAGATAAAAACCTACAGAAAAAGAGTAAGAGACTGGTTTAAGGAGCAAGTTTGAAATATCGTTGGTTATTGTGATAAATTAAATATTTCATAATAGTAAAGTTTAACGACGTATCATATATCACTCCTTTTCAGTTCTTAAATAAAAACATTATAATCCAGCACAGGTTTTGAGAAGCATTTTCAAGAATATTCAATATTCAGTATTTATAAGAAAACCTGAACTGACAGAAGCATTGAATCTAAATCTCACGTAATATTCAATAAACAATATATTTTCTAAACTCCAAGTGAATCACCAGTTGAGCGGTGTCACTATTTGGCTTCTTCAGACTGTGATTAACTACATACATGGAGTGCTTTTAATAACTTCACGGACGGTGGGAGCCAGAGATCCTGACTACAAGACATAGATGGCACAGTTGAGGATTACACGGCATCTGTAAAGCTTCTTTGCGCACACAGATCCTCTTTTACTCTAGTAAACAAACAAAACTATTAGCTCACTTACAGGTAAAAGCGTTCCAGAATGCATCAGGGTCTGAAATTCACACCTGCCACATTTTCCAGAAGATAATGTGTAGATTTTGTCTACACTGTTCACTGTAAATCACCATCTTTTTAACATATCAGTGTTTATAATTACTGCAGTTTCTACGGCAGCCTTACGGGGATCAGATTACCAGAAGCTGCTTCTTATCCAGTTTTCTTTTTGTTTTTAAAGTGGCATGGTGATGGCAGTTTTGAAGTCTGTGTAAACATCTGATTGTTCAGGTTGCTCTAAGATCAGTGACTACGTTTATGTGCACAACATTCTGTATTTTCGCCTTAAACGTTTTCGACCAGTCGTGGACTTGTTCGACCGTGCTAACACAGCCTTCCTCTTTCATTCCTTCAACCACCTTATTGTTGCAATATTTGCATCCAAAAACCTGTTGATATCCAAGTCTTTTGTAATATTTCAAAGAAGGTGTGTTTCTCCTTCTGACCAGAAATGTGGGCTTTTCTTTTAAAGGATGCATCTATAACCCAGCCTGAAAAACTGCAAGACACAGAACTGACCATTAAACTCCAACCGAGACAAAGAATGCTCCTATAATCTGAATAATATCTGCATATCTCCTACGTCTCATTTGAAAAAAGCTACATCTGGATCATATTCTGAATATTTTCATGTTTTTCATATTTTCAGAATAATAGTATAACATTAGTGTGAACGTAAACATAGTAATTGAGTGTAGGATAGGGATCTTCCCAGAATGTTAAAGGTAACAAAGTTGTAGTTGCTGTAAGATGCGATGACTAACTTCTAAAACAAGTCAAAGGTTTTATCTGATTCTTTGCCTTTGGTAATACTGTACAAAACTGAATATCTTTTGGTTCTGGATTGCTGACTGGACAAACGGGAGATCCAAAACCTTGTGGTTTTTCTTTTATAGGCCAAATGACAAATATAGAATCAAGAAAATATTTGGTTGATTAATCAATATTGACAATCAACTTAAGAGCGGTAACCTGAACACACTTGCAGCAACTTTAAGTCAGTACTGGCTGGAATTTTGAAATGTTTATCCGCCTTACACCATAACTCTGGCAATCTTGACCTAATCTATATTTTCCCAACAAACCAATCAATTCTGACCTAAGGAACTGCTGCAGCTTGGAGCTACTTATGTCTTGCTTGGTTGGAGTAGTAGCACTCAGGAGATATCCAGATCAATAAAAAGCGATAAGAATCAAAAGCACACCGAGCACATCTCTTTTTTTTCCCCCTCCAAGATATTGATTCCTCACTCTGCATTACATGGGCGTACAAGCAGCATGACAGGCATGTGCCCAAAAAAGGCTGGTACATACAAGGAGTGACTACAGCTGGTTTCAGAGGAGCACGAGTGTTTGTGTGAGCTCTGCGCATGTGTGCAGTGTCATAGTCTATGTGCGAGAAAAAGACGCTCTATAAATACGCCGGGCCGGTTTAGATTTCATGTGCAGGGTGGGGCAGTGGGCCAGGCCATTCACATTTCTGCTGCTTTCCAGCTACATGATCATTCCTCCCATCAATACAACACTCACTACCGCTCAGGAGTGGCTTATATCGACATGTAGGGTAAGAAAGTGTGCTCGCATACGTGTGTGAGAGAAAGAGAAATCTGTTATGTTCACCAGCAGTGATTCTCTCTAAAAATAAAACAAACACACTGCCATTGCCTAGCAACCACCCACCCTGCAGTGCAAACATCCAGGCTAAGCTTCATTCAGCGACATCCCCCTCTCTATGTCTCTTTCGCTCTCTAACACACACACAGTTGCCTGGTAGGGAGAGAAAAGGGGAGTTGCATCATCCATCCATTAAACAGTCTGAGCAGCCAGACCCTGAAAGGAGACATGCAGACTGCGAGAACACATGCAGATACTATGAGATTTCTTTGGCTCACAGTGGTGCAATAGACAGCTGGCAACACACACACACACACACACACACACACACACACACAGACACACACAGAGCAGTTTAATAGAGACATCAGACTGAAACCAGGAACTCTCAACCACTTAACCCCCTCAAAACCGCTGTCACCCGTGCTGTAACTGCAGGTCGAAACCAACACCCCCTGATGCTCAGACGCACATGGCTGCCAAAAACCACTGGCTATGAAGAGGGAAGTGGAAGGACGGGGGATTATGTAATGCTGCAGAGAGCTCCGAAACACTCACACAAAACAGTTAAGACTATCCTTCAAGCAAGGTTAACTCGCAGCTCCCAGCACTATCTGTGTGTACACATCAATATGGTGAAATTTACTGGCACTCGCACAGCAGGTTCAGGTTAACTCTACGGCCCACCTGATGCCGAGGGACAGTACACTTTAGGATTTCAATATCTGATTATAGCTTGTGGTACCGAGCCTCTGTGACATACAGTGTGTATCTTTTCATTTATCTGAAGACTGTTTGCGACCTTTGCTAGGAACTATTATTAATCTCGGGAGATTTCAAGTGGTGCTGGGTGATCTGGCCAAAACATCATCACATGATCTTTAAAAAGTAAAATCACGATTCATGAATGAATCACGATTCAGATCGTGATCTTATTCCATTTTATTCCATACATAGTCTAATTTGTCTCGCCACAGATTCATAACAACCTGAAAACATCTTTACTGTTTAGTTCTCAAAGTAACATAAAACATCTGTAACGTTGTGTTTTGTACCAGACTTATTCAGCCTGGAGTTCTGCAGCTCACAGAGTAACTGTAATTCTTCGCTGTGTCCAGTCATCATGACTGTATTTCCGCAGTGGTTGTAAAACATCACGTGACACAAACTTCTGCAAGTTGAAGTGGACCAACCAAACACTTTTAATGCTGACAGATGCAAAAAGAACCACTTTAGACAGACTTGAATACACTTGCTTGCTTAGCAACATTAATGCTACAAACAACCCACAATACAACGCTGTCTGTAAAATACAGCAATGACACTTGTACTAGGGCCATTTTAAATTAATTTTTTTGGACTGCACTGTTATTCGCTTATTTAAAGTACGATTCCTCTGAAAAGCAGATCGTATGCCAAATTAAAATCGTCCACAATATGAGCATTGCCAGATCACCTAAGCTTAATTTAACACCACTCTCTATAACAAAGGTTACGCATCAAGAACCAGTTTCAAATTTCCAAGAACTGTAGATTTGGTAAGACACATGGATTTCAAATCTATTTGAGTCTTTAAAAGTTGCCTTCATCCGCCACGACCCGTTCTGCAGACTTAACGTCACATCGTTTGTTACACAGTCCGACAACAAAGCATGTGAGAAGTGACACTTCTGTTTATAGCCTGAACCGTGGCTGACCACGGCAAACACTTCATTAGTTTGGCTTAGCTTGACTAAAAAAGAAATGATACAGCAAAACGCAACACCACCAGTAAGGATATTTCATGCTGGGGAGGAAGCACCTCGAATCTGACTAAGCATTTACTTCAAAACGGGCTGAATCTGAGGGAATTCACTGAGTTCAATTCCATGTATTGTTGTCTCCCAGCCATAATAATGTCCCAGACAAGGATAAGATTAACAGTAGCAACGTCACACGTTCAGGCGCAAAACACAGACTGACAATTGCCTTTGATATTCAAGGTAAATGAATGATGTCTACAGATTATTCAAATTTTTTTTCCTTAGATATTAGTTCATGTAGCTCCTGCCCAGAGACCCCCTGTTGTACAGAAACTTCTTTCCTTGATTATTTATATATATTATATGCAGTATGGCTATTAAAACCCAGTCTAGACCAAACATCCATGACTTTCTACGTCCATTCAACTTTTTTGCTGGATATAATTTGTACAGTCTTAAAATAACAATAGGAATAGTAAGACACTTAGTTATGACTACAGTTGCATTTCTAGTAGTGATGAAACAGCAGGAACATAAAAACAACAGAAGGGATTCCTGTTGTTTAGAGAAGTTGGTGTCACCTCTAATGAGCAGAGAAAACACAAACTATTGAGACAGGTTTTTAACAGCAGGACAGGTGAGCTTCAGCCAAAAAAATAGTGAGAAAAACATACACTATACAACACTACGTTCTAAAACCAGACACTGGGGATTTGAGGAGCTGAGTCGCAGGCGTCACCTGGTTTGAGGACCAGTTCACAACACTGCGACGCCCTAGAACGGTTTCGTCTCAGCACAAACCTTTAATCTGGGCTGAGTACATCAGTTTGATGCTGTTAGACTTCAGAACGTCTTTACTGATCATTTTCAAAAGCAACTCAACATAAAGTAGTATAAAAAATAAAAATAAATACAAAAACTTGCAGCTTTCATTTTGCAGTTTTACATAGTACCTGTCTCTGTGTGTCCAAAATATCACCACACACTACACCTTTACATTGCAGCCTTTTGCACGGACTGACACTGTGACTGCGGTTCATTGTGTAGCTCTACAAAACACACTGGAATCAGACAGATATTCAATAAGAAGCAGGTTTGATAAGCAGATAAAGCTGAAACAATGCCCAAACCTATCTGTAACCTGAAGAAATTACAAAGCTCAAACAGCAAGTCAGTCTGATTCTGTTGAAAACACCAACCCGTGCGAGTCTTACAAAGCAGGGCACCTTCAAAGTTTTTATACACTGTTCTAAACCATTGCTCAGTATTCATTTGCATATAAACCATTGGAGCATGTTCAACAGTCACGACACACAGCCTTTTACTGACATCTTCTAAGTGAGTAGCTACACCTCTAACTATATTAGCTCCATGATGTTTGAGAGTCAAATAACACCAGTTTCACTCTGAGTGTAACAGTAAAGAAAACTGGTAAAAACCTGCAGATGAACTACCAAAACCTCCAAACACCCACATGTCTACAGCTTACTAAGACTGTGATGAACGTTTCATTGAACAACAACAAAAATAACACAAGTTACGGTCCAGGCAGCACTCGTTCATCAACTAGGAACTGAGAAGCCATAAATGAATGCACTGTGTTCATTTTCAAAATGTAAATACCACAAATTATTAGATTAACAATCATAGGACTTATTATAAAACTTCTCTCTGTATCAAAGCCAAAAGATAGACTGTATTTTTCTTTTCATATCATTTTTTGGATAGAATTACCCTTCTCAAAAACCTTTACAACCAATTAACAACAACTGACAGCAATTTTAATGATAATTGTTGATTAATTGTTTGGTCTATAACATATCAGAGGTTTAGTCTGTGTATGCTGGCTTTTTATTGCAGTTGTATTCTGACTAAAAGCTCTGCATTTTCGCATCGTTTTGGACAGACATTACAATATTTTGACAATAGTCCACCTTTTCTTCTACGTACGGTACATCTGTGACGCTGCAGTGTTTCCAGTGTTTCATTAATTACTAAGACTGTGGCCTAACTTGTACCAGCGGAGTTTTATAATGAATCTAACACATTTTTACACTCCAACGTAACTCTGAAGCATCTGTGTAAATCAGACAGAGTTCAGAATCCAGACCTCAGATCATGGATTTACAGAAATTCTTCAGCAGCAGTAAAACAACACGTTACACGAACTCTGCAGGTTAACACAGACAAAAACCAAACACTTTAGTGCGGGAAAATGACAAGTATCGTGATAAACAGACTGAAATAATGACCTGTGCTAACACATTAATGCTACAGACCCATAAGTTCGTGAAACACCTCTGTAAAATACCATAACTGAAGTGGTAAACACGATATTTAAAACAAATTTTAGCTGAGCAAGTTGACAGCGCTGTCATTTTTCTAATGACAGGATCTGTACGATCCCTCTGATAAGTAGATCATATACCAGATGAAGATGGATCACCATCTAAGATTAGATCTCCCAGCCCTATATACAACACATTCCTTTAAATAGCTGTTCCTCCATGTTTACACTCATCAAATGGATTAAACTAGATGATTTTTTTAACCAAAATGAAAAGCTTTCATTTTCAAAAACTAATGTCTCCTCTAGTTTTCACTTTCTTGCAACCAGAAAGCCACAGATTTGGCTAAATATAGCTGCAGAGCTGAAAAGCCACTTTAAGATATTTTGGCTGTATATTTTCCCAAGTAGTATCATGTGAATTTGCCTGAAACATTTTTTTTTAAAGAGAAAGTTGTTCATTGCCAATTTATAAAAAAGAAAAGATGTGATATTACTCCTTCATTATATGATCGGGCACTGCACGTCAGTGAGCTTTTATTTTTTACAACCGTCAGACACTTCCATCACTGTATAGCAAACACCTTTAAGATCTTTCAGACCCTAAAATAAGCCTGTTACCTGTCTCTGACGCTGGGTTTCATCTGCTCCTCAGTCTTTACACAGTGACTGCTGACTCAGATAAGATTATCAGCTAATGAACTCCTCCCGTATCTGGCGAACAGGGCACCAGCCCAACACCAAGTCATGGCATACGCTGGTCACCTTTGCACATTATCAACATCTGATATACTAGTAAGGTAGATTTCAACACCGCGCAAGACGAACAGCAAGATACCAATCTGAATGTAGAACGCTGACACATCTCTGTGATAATGTAGCACGATCTGAAAAGACAAAATCAACTATCAATACGTAAGATTATACAAAATTCAAAACTCAGTCAACGTAGCGTCATCTTAAGTCAAAATGAAATAAAAGCTAACTTTATATGACAGCTTTACTCATACATTATGAGCTTCTCAAAGGGAATTACTGCCTCTGAGGGAGAATAAGAGCTCAAAAAGTAAAAATCGTCCCCCACCTTGACTTTTTTAGTTAGTCTGACGTTCATTTGCAGACTTACTCATCTATTTAGGTATTTATTACTTTGACTGATGTCAAAGATGTCAGGGTTTTCCGATAGTTTCCAGAGGTCTCTCTGAGTTCCAGCATTTTCCCTAAGTTTGTGGAAGACTGAGGTACAAAGGTGCAGGGTTTAGGGGTCCTCCCACATGAGAATTTTATATTTTTCAATAAAATAATATATTTTCACTTAAAGCTTACAAACAAAACCTGCTAAAGAAGCCACTGGGGACCAACTGCAACCGAGAACAGTCATTCAGTTAGTTTTGATGCTCTTCACATTGATTTTACATTCATTTGTCTAATGTGGTGCCTAGAACTGCTTGGGTGCCACGCCTAAGCCTTATAATACTAAGGAAAACTCAGGTGTGTAGTTCAACAGTTTATAATAAAGACAACGATTGTTCATTTCCAACAGGGTGGACATTTTTCACGGCTAATTAACCAGCTCCAAACCATCGGAATTCTGTCGGTTTTTTAAATTCCACTATTGGTCGACCTCTAGAATCAGGAGACACTGCCTGATGTGCTCAGAACCAAACATTAGAGTAGCATCTTACACTAATGGCCTTCCTACTCGTTAATATTAATAGTGTGGGTGATCTTTTTTCTCAATCAAGGGAATTCAGTTTAACATCTTACTACCTAAAATACATTTAGGTTCATATTGCTACGTGACGATCACAGTCGGCTTCTGGTTGTCACATGAACCCAGGAAAAAAAAAAGTTACTGTACAACAACAATGGCTCATACAACGCAAAACTCAACACCCACTAAGCTGGTTACTTTTGTCCATGTAGGCTTGTGCTGTATATGTACTGTATATCTACTGCAAACTTAGGAGTTCTCATTTTTATGGTCGGGACAAACCCTGTACATTTACACAGCTGTCCTGAACCTATGGACCTGCCACTCACGTGTGAGGCGTGAAAAATGATGACTGTGAAGGCCACTGTATACGATTCACACCATTTTCATCAAAGCAATCAGTGGCTCTTCATGCCTTATGGATGGGACCATTGTCATCATGGAGGACAAGACTCCCATTAGGGGTTTTCCATTGATTTGTCACCCGCCCGTACAATATTTATAAAACATTAAAAGAAGCAGCATGAATTTAAAAAAATATATAAAACAGCTAATTCTGCTGTGTCTCTAACCAACTGAATCACAACTCAGAGCTATAAAACGGCATGGTACTTAATAAATACACCGTCACGCTCAATAACTGTGACTGACGTACTTATTTCTACTACTTTAGTTGATGTATTTTAATGTTTAATTAAGGCAGCCCTTACAAAATGAGTTGCTTTTACATTATTTCACTTTCACAGAACTAGTTACCAGTAGTTTAATCATGAAAGTTCAAGATATGCTTTATATTATTTTCCTTTTTACTTTATCCTTCTACTCCACTACATTGTACTAAATGTTGTACTTTATACGCTACCACATTTATTTAACACATTTAAAGAACACATGATATGATAGAGTATTATACTAGTAATCGACTCGGTAGTACACCAAGTATCTAAAACTGGCTCCACATTTACAAAAAGAGATAAAACCACAAATAACAGTCGTTTCGTCATTTCCTTCTTGATGAATAAGAACCGTTTCTGCTCATTTTTTTATTTTGGTTTAATGTTGTGAAACTCGACGTACTCTAGGCTCTAAATCACAAATTCAGGGACTACAGGTGTTTTTTTTGTCTTGATACATCTTTTACGAATAATTTACCACAAATAACCACCTAGTTTCCTTTCACTCAGGACCAAACATCAACCTTTAAACTGGAGAGGAATAATGATTTGACAATTATTGTGATATTTATCAATATTGACTGATATGAAAATATTCATCATGATTACATTTTTGGCCATATCTCTCAGCTCAGCTCGCAGCTATTTTTGCTGATAGTACTTCTGTACTTCAACTACACTGGAGCATTTTTACTTTTACACGACTCTGATGCTTCTGACTTTTGAACAGCATCTGTATACGTTTTCCACCTTTGATTTAAGTTACTCATGTAGGTGCAGTTGTAAACACCTTGGCAGCTTGTGACTAACATTTAGTGTTATCTGTGTAAGATTACATTTCATGCGTACTCACTGACTTCAAGACAGATACTATGTGGTTATAATTACCCTCTGAAGTAGACACAAACACAACAAGAAAAAGTGTAAATACCTAGCTGTACGTGCATTTATGTTTACCAAATACAAGTTCTTACTGTATTAATGACATTAAAGGGGCTAGCTGACGTCAAGTAGTAGCTCTGCGTGTAAAATGTAATACTGTAACGTTAGAAATACCATTAGACTGACAAGCTAACATTGCATAGCTAACCATTGACACCCATATGACAAAGTCCGCTAAGCTGTCATTAGCTAGTTATGGCGAGTGCAGCTCATCTATGCTGCTAGATTAGCCCGCTACGGATCAGACTAAGAACTGGAGGCCAACGTATCGTGTTCAACCACTAAATATTGACAACGATGTTTGCTTCATTCAGATTTTGCTTCATTGGCGCTTAACGTTACGGGTGACTCACTTACTTTTAAACTTCAGCCCAAGGGACAGGCTTTCATTTTGGCAACGGTCCGTTTGTAAGCTAACGTTATTGCACAACACAGTACGTGTAGCATGAAGCGACTGGCTGCTTTTGGAAATGCGTTTCTGTGTTAAATACCAATCTACTGACCACATGCTGAACTCCATGCCACTTCACACTGGTCCCTCTGCGGAAAGGCCTAGTTTGCTAGTGTTGATTTAAGCTAACTTCACAGCTAGCTGCCGTTCCCTCAGCTTGTCAAACTCTAGCTAGCTAATGACGTTAGCGCATATACTAGCATGCTACTTACGTTTTCCTGTTGTTATGCGAATGTAGATCCAATCTTGATTATCTGCTGGATTCTGCTCTTGAGTGAAGAAGTGCCGTTTACCTAGCTATCTACGGAGCTAACGTTAGCTAGCTAACTATGTTATGTTTCCTTATTTGACAAAAATAATCGAGATTGGCCTCAGATGAGCGGCGATAATTCCTTTCTCGGTGGTTCCCTGCTTGGATAGCGTTGATTTTTACGCATGATTGACGCCAGTTCTGTCTCTCACATTAAATGCAGGCAATTCCGATCGCTCCAAAACAAATATGGACACTGAGAATTGGTTATATTATACAACACTGACAAATCTAGCACTTTCGTCCATTGAAAGGCCAGAGCTTTCCTTCGACTTTGGGTGCTGAACAAGAGGAGGTGCTATTTTTGGCATATGTTCGCTGATTGGTCAAAACTTCTTGTCACAACGTCGGTTAATTGGCTGATCCGGTTGTCAATTAGCTCTGCCCCTGTCCAAAACTAGCTCTCGATTGGTCTGTTCCCAAATGTATGCGATGTATCGGATCTGTTGGGGGCACTCGTAATATTTACCAGCGTACACCGAAGCCGGGATGAATCAGGAAGGAAGGAATAAAAAGCATGAACTCCACCACGAACGACGCTGCAATTATTTCAACCTGGTGTGACGTAGAAATACAATAAACAAACGCGGAACACGGGCAAGATTCAACTTCTTTAATATCATTAATATCTAAAGAGAAGAAAACAAACACGTAAACGGTGCAGCCCGGAATATAAAACAAGCGCTCCCTCAATGACCTCCTGTACTCACGTTTGAAGAAGGGCCAGAGTCTCCAACAAAATGAACTGTTAAAAACAACGGTTTAATTTCACTCCACTAAACACTAATGGCCCTATTTCAACTTTTTTTAAATTTTTTTAAAGTTGCTTTGTTTTTATATAATTATTGTCTTATTTTGCTGTGCATTTTTATAAGCATGTTCTAATATAGAAGCCTAAAGAGGATTATATTAAAATGTCAATTAAAATAACCACGTGTTATTACAAAAACATTATAATTTCCCACATTTGTATGTTATCTGAGTAAAAATTGTAATGGAAATGCAATAATCCAATTTGACTTTTTATATTCACACACAGTTTGAAGTGGCTTGATGGTGTTTAATATGACACTGTTAGTGGATGTGGTCAGTGTTTTCAGTACGTTTCTCGTCCAACTCCACCCTTTTAATCCAAATAAAGAAAAATATATATGATATAATGTATATACATACAGTCTGTGTCTTTCTTTAAGGGGATATTAAGTCAAAATTAGTAAGAGATGCACTTTAACACTGGATGCCACCTGCCTTAAAATTAAAAAAACGAACTACTGTAGTAACATGGCAGACATGGCTCCATCTATAAATATAAACGGCTCATTCTGAGGTAACGAAAGCACAGTGATTCTGATTTTGCTGTAGTTATACCTTAATTAAAGCATCAGTATGAGTATTATATTCCATTTCTGTCATTACGTCTCCCTAACTCCCTGAAAACCGTATACACTGGACCTTTAAAATGCAGTCTGAAAACAAAAATAAAAACGGCATTTCGCATTTCAACATTTAAATTTTCATTTTAATATAGTCCTCGACGGGCTCCCGTGTTCTAACCTGGTTTTGAAAAAATGAATATGATCAGAGCTCATCTTCTGTCTCTGGTTGCAGGATCTGATATTTTACGAGCTACTGAATTGTACATCTGCGTGAACGTCTCACGTGGTTTTAAACATGCAACTGCACTTCATCTCAAACTGTGAGGCCTGAACATTGGCCCCTGTGTCATCATATAGATGGACTTTACTCTGCATACATCCAACCGAATTACACTGTTACATAAGAACAGCTGGGAGACTTGGAAGTGACTCTCTGGCTTCTGTAGAGACCATCTGGGTTTTTATCAACGTCAGAGAAACAAGGAAGGGTTCCTTTCACTCTCAGATGATGCCGTTTTCCCTAGAAATGAAGAGCATATTCAGATTAGGATTTCAAACTCATAAGGGAAGACTTCGGTTTATCACAAACGTTCAGAATCAGAGATACGTGGAGGAAGAAATGAGGAAACGGAAGAAAAATAGTGACTGAAAAGTAACTAACTATTCCACCGCTTCTTATCAGGACTAGTGGCATCACTTGAAGTTGCAGTAAAGGTCATCAGATTAAATCCTGGACTTGGACTTTCACCAAGAGGCTGGAAAAGCTTGTGTAAGCGTCAACCCTTTTACTTTTCCCCTGAGGGAAGCCGTCACTGGCCAAATCCTGCACCAAAACATGGCCTCCAGAGTTCCTCGTTCACACATCGTATCAGGAGCTTTCACCATCTCTGCTTCCTGGCCTGGTTCAGCAGGATGAACGTTATTATACCTGAGCAAAACTAGGAGACAATCGGGAAGTTTTATATGGAAATGAAGCAAGTTGAACTCCATAAATGGGTTCAGAACATGCAGTAAATCTGGGACTTTGACTCAGGGTTTTGGAGGCATCTCGCTGGTTGCAGACTTCTGGATTTTTGTTGCAAGTCCATCTTGTTATTTCTCATCACGTGTCTGTGATGTAACTGAATAAATAAATGTAATACAGTACATTTTGGTGAGTTGTTGCCTCTGCCTCATTATGAGTCTTACATTCACCGGTTGAAAGTGAAGTCACATTAGGTGCAGTT
>JAPQRN010000012.1:337259-348455 GCA_037367275.1 Coranthus polyacanthus
GTCTCATTTCACGACTTTGTTGAGGTTCAACATTTATAATTTCTTCTTCTGTTTTAATTAGTAAAATGAATTCACATCTCATATTATTGCTTTATA
Organism: Coranthus polyacanthus; assembly: GCA_037367275.1. Lineage (NCBI taxonomy): Eukaryota > Metazoa > Chordata > Actinopteri > Kurtiformes > Apogonidae > Coranthus > Coranthus polyacanthus. Next base: position 337,356 of record JAPQRN010000012.1, read on the forward strand.
TTTCCCTCTTCCAACTGGCGACCCAAAAAAAACACCTCCCCGACCCGTTTTGGGTCCCGACCCTAAGTTTGGGAAACAGATGTAGATACTTAAATTGTGTTGCTCATCTTTAACTCTACAACGTTGTGGTTGATGTTGTGAGAAACAGTTACGTGTTTTTCTTCTTTATTTTAAACTCTATTTCCTCTTATTTAGTTTGTGTCTAAACTTCTTTTTGTGTCACGTGAAGTAAAACGTTTGTGATTCGTGATTCGTACACGAAACATGAGTCAATAGAAGATGCGTAAAAACTTCTTTGTGATATTTCAAGGTTGTTTTTTTTTAAAAATGTGAATAAAAGCAGCTGGACGTAAACGCACCTTGAGACGAGGTCGACTACGGCTACAACACCGCTTCACCATTTATTTAAACCGCTGACAGGCTGATAATAGAGAGAAAACACGGCTGCAGGATTTTCCGTGGGTTCTAGAAGGGCTCGGAGGACATTTCCACCCTTTGTGTTGTGACTGGAAGCGTCTTTCACAGCCAGCAGCACTAAACCAAACCCAACGCCACGGTTCAAGCACTAATGGAATTCAGCAGAGACAAATGTGAGAGTCAGAACCGCGACGTGTAGGTGATTATTCATGTTTCCCTCGAGGCGGTCAGGGAAAAAAACAAAGAAAAACACACACTTTGAGATGTAACGCAGAGCCAAACCCAACCACGCTGGTCTTACGAACAGGAAACCACACCGGTTCCTTCCAGATCGACGGTGATGGTGAAGCTCGTGCGTCGAACTGTTCTGAAGCACGTGGCGAGCAGGGGATCGATCGCGCGCATGGTCGCGTTAACGACGGAGCAGGAAACAGAACGGGTTTCGGTGACACACTCTCTAAAGCTCTGCCGTTTGTCTGTTCAGCTGGAGGACAAAGGCAAACATGTCCAGTAAATCCACACTCAAACACATGCAGCTGTCTCATCCACGGCTCCATTCCTTCTCCGAGCTCGGCCTCTTCTTTTGGTTCGGATCCAACTCTTTGAGGCCGTTGAAATCGCTCGTCTGTCTCGTATTCTGTATCAGCTTGTTTTCAGCACTTCATTATCGTCGTTTACGCTGATTAAATACATGTGTTTAATGGTTGCAACAGTCAATAAATGTAAGTACTGTATTATGTGTGAATTATGTCTGAAAACGGACTTTTAAACAGACCGTCTTCAAATTATTATATATACCTTATCATGGTATCATGATAAGGTATATATACCTTATCATATACCTTATCACGTCATCATGGATGACGTGATTTTTGAAGTACATGAACAGAATTGGACTTAAGTTGATTAGTGTAAGAAAATTAAACTTTCTCAGCCCCTAATTGTCGGTTATTTTCATCTTCAGTTCAAATATGAGCTATTTTCAAAGCATTGTAATCATGAAACGAAGCAAAAATGCATCGTTTTTAGTCAAATAATGACGACCTAAACCTCCACAAACGAGTCATTTTGCGTGATGGACTTTTCCGACGTTTCCGAACATGGCTCGTGTTTTCACCTCAACGCGCAGGAGACGACAACTCCAGTGAAGTAAAACCACTCTTTATGGTTTGGTTCTACCCTGATGTGTGTGTCAGTCCTGCAGTGTGTGACCGAGAGTCTTCCAGAGAGGTCACTATATCATCAAACGTTTGAGGATATGTATTATGTATGAACATGAATATGTATTCATGTTCATCCTAAAGGTGTTGGATGAGGCTGAGGTCAGGGTGCAGACACTTCAGGCTTTCACTACACTGGGAAAAACATGTCTTTATTGACTGGGCTTCGTGCACGGAGGCACTGCTATAGATATGTTTCAGGATCTTTCTGTTTTTTAACCAAGCTGTTGAAGGCACACTGCAGCTCACACGTCCTTATAATTAAACATATTAAATGCACACCAATGCTACGGTGTGCAGTGTACAAGTGCATGATCAGGGTTGTCCTCAAGCTGCTGGTGGTCTTTAATCTCCAGGGGGTTTAATGCCGGGTTTTAGTACAAATTCATACTCAACACAGATTAGAAGGAAGCACGATCCCTCGCTCCTTATCTATCAAATGATCAGCTCTGGATAAAACAATGTGTTTACTTTTCTTTTTTTTCTTTCGCTGATCAGACCAGTTACTTCCTAGATGTTCTAACCCGACGTGGGGTTTTACTTGCCCCATTTAATCATCATCGTTAAAACCCCGCGATGGAAAATTCCTTCCAATCAGACCAGTCTGTTCTGATCGAGGCGTTTTTACTGCGATTATATATAAACACAGTCTGTGTTTCTTCCCTGAAATGAGTGGGATTAACCTCCCACTTGCTCTGTCACATGTAAACCTGCTTCCTGTCTCGCACTGAGAGCCAACGAGACAAAGACGAGGGCAAATCGAAGCTTCCCGTCATCTTTTCAGCGGCCGATCTATTAACAGCTTCAGTTTCAGAAAGACTGAGAAGGCAAACGAGTGTAATATGACAGAGGGAGAGAGGAAGCGGTAATCACAAAGGAGTTAACGCTCTCATGCGAACACGCACGTCCATGTTGATCTTGTGGTAAGTGAGTGCCGCCACGGTTAATGTGGTAATGATATTTCCACTCAGGGCCCAGCGGCGCCTGGCTCCTCGCAGGCCCATCTGCACCAGTTAGCGCCTCTAATTTTAGCCCCAGAGGTACGAGGGCGACTGTGAGAGCAGGGTGCCACGGCTCATTTAGACACAGCCCTAATGGACCACCGTCGTTCGGTCTCACATACAGACATGCACGCTTTGACTCATTACGTCTGCGTATGAGAGACTGCGTGTCTGTCAGAGAAATAAAAAGAAGAAATCAACAGATTGTACATGCGTGTGTGGGCATTGTTTATTCGACTCTAAAGTAACGCTCAGCAACACGCCACAAATCCCCTGCCGTTTCTGGCTTTTGGCTCGGCTCGGCGTGCTTCTAAAATCCCCCGTTTCACTAATTGGTGGCTGCGTTTCCGCAACCGAAGGCTGTTTTTAATAATCAATTAATGATGAGGCGATTATTAATTTGCCTGACCTGTAAGATGTCTGAAAATACTAACACAAACAAACAAAATCCTGCAGCCAGCGGTGGAGGGAAGGAGTTTTAGGATCGACATTGACTTCTATCTTATGACCTGTGTTGAAAACTGACGCCGAGCGACAGAATGTGACGACCTGGGAGTGAGAACAGGCTCTTTTCCCCTGTTATGTTCGACCAAATAACAGTAGGTTTTCTTCTGCCCAGAATGACTCCTGGAAAAATATTACTGACGACGTATTTTTAGAGAGAAGTTCAATGTAAGTCTATGGGAGCAGCATCTACTGGCCGCCAGTGGTATTACACTTTAACATGCGTTGGATTCATTTTGGAGCCGCACTCCTTGTCGCTTGGTATTTGCTGAATTTAAGGAAAAGCTAGAAAGGTAGGTCCAGGTCGTCCAAGATGTTCTAAAGCTCTAATCAAACCCTCGTGATGGAGTATCTATAACCAGCTGCAGAACATGTACTCCTCGGTGAACGCCTCTCTGTCTGTTGGTTAATTTATAAAACCATACTTCAGCTCATTCTCTTGTTCGCCTGTTTCTGTAACACGGTAACAGTAGGAGCCATCTCATACACATTACCTCCAAAATGATGGGCTTCCCAACCCCGACCTCTCAGACCCCAGGGAGCCCCTCAACCCATCCTCCAAACTGTTTCCATCAGATGCAGATCGCTGGTCTGGAAAGTTTTTTTATCATGCACATCATATCAAAGGTGCAGACGAATATGTATGTACGTGTGCATAAACGTGGATGTTTTCATTATGTTTTGTCTGTCTTATCTATGAGAAGACTATCTATACTAGCGGCTCTGTTTGCTTTTTGTTCGACTCTTTCAGATTCAGACCGTCACCTCGGAAATACTCCAGTGATCAAAGAAGAACTTATAAGATTAAACTAAACACGGTGCCATTTGCTTTATATCCCCCTGAAAAGGTGACCTCGCCTCCTTCACAGTTCAGGGTTTTTTTTTCTTGAGATGTGTTTTCAGAAATAAAACTAGACCCCTGTTTACGATCAGCTGGAGTAAAGACAGAGATCCTCTCTGGCAGAGATAAGATGAATCCAAAGAAAAGTCCACACGGTCGAACGAGAAACACACCTATTGATGTCAACAGGTTTTTGATATGAGCAAATATGGAAAAGCTGACCTTTTTCCAGAAGGCGTTGGAAGGAATGACAGAGAGAGGCTGAGTTAGTGGAATAAGGCCAAAGTATTTTGAGCATGTTAATGTAGTCAATGAGACAAAACAAATAAAGAAAGAAAAAAGACAAAGAGCATCGGCTCAGTGTGTCTGCATCTTCAGTAACTCTTCTAGGATTCACGTAAAAGAGAGACACTACAAAAAACACACAAAAACCCAAAGGTTTTCGACTGTATTTTGTCTGAATGAAAGTGTCTGGTGGGCGGTGTTGTGACTTAAATAAACGCTTCGATTCAGATCAATTCTCTGTCTTCAAGACGTGCTGATGTTTCTTAAGATGCCTCGTAAGGACAGCAGGACTCCAGAGGCCACTTCCTCTCTCAGTTCGCGTGGGCGTCGTGCTGTGATGTGTTTTTGTTTTTTTTGTTTTTTTGTGAGGCGAGCGCGACGCAGCTTTTTTCTGAAATCACAGCAGGACGAAGATAACCGCATCCTTTTCTGTCGCGGCTCACTTCCCCTCATCAGCATCACACGCAGCCAGGGGGCAGGAGAGGGTCAGCGGCGCTTACCTGGTCTCCCGGGTGACGAGGAAGAAGCTGTCATCCGGAGCATCGATCCAGTTGGGGCGTCGCTTACGGATCATCACTCCGCCCCGGGTGTTTCCACTGCTGCTGCTGCGGCCGTTGTGCTGCCGGAAACCAACCACATATGAGATGATAACGAAGCACTCAGTGGTTTAAGTAAAAGTACTAAGAAATACTCCACTACAAGTAAAAGTTCTGCAAAACTAGGGCTCGGAGATGATTCTATTTATCGTGATACACATCTTTCTTTTGTCTTATGGCTTTTGTCTTTTGTTCACACTCTCAGCTAAAACACACAAGATATTAAATGTTTTGCTCTTTTTGCTTCATTTTACTTTTAATATCCAACAATCATTTTACCATGAATGAAGATTTCTGAAATGTTCTGACCATGAAGAAGAGTTTAAAACCACAAATAACCTCATATCTTGTCGAATAAGGACTCAGGTTGCACTCGTTTCCTTTAGTTTGATTTCAGATCAAAATAAAAAAAAAAATTAAAAAAATGAACAAAAGTGAGCATTAAATCTTGATGCGTCTTTGTTTCGTCTTTTAAGTCGTTTTCGTCTTGTTAATAATTTAAAACCACAAATAACCATCTGGCTTCTTCAACTTTCACTCAGGACCAAAAAATCAGCCTTTAAACTGGAAAGAAATAATAATTTGACATTTACTGTGATTATTATCGACATCGACCGATGTGAAAATGTTTATCGTGACAACATTTTAGGACATATCGCCCCGTTCGAAACCTTAAGAAAAAATATGTAAGTATTACCAGCAAAATATAGATAAAGTATGAAAAATAAAAGCAATGACTGTGCTTTAAAATGCTTCCTGTCAGTGTTTTACTATTATATATGACGTGTAAGTTGCATTTTACTGTAGATGTTAATTAAACATTTCTGCATAACGAACAGGTAAACCAGTCATTTCGAAGGGATACACATGAAAATCACAACTTTGTTTTATGTATGTGTTATTGAAAACACGTACATATTTGGGATACTTCACAAATGTATTTAGGTGGACGTTTTCTGTCATGGATAAAACAATATAGAGCTTTGGAAATAATCACTAGAGCACAGGGACAAAGTAGTGGAAAGTCAACATTTGTCATAAACGTGACTTGTAAATGTGAGTCAAACAAAAAAAAAAATGTAAATGTTTGCTTTACATATTTAATAAAACAAATACCTTTAAATGTGTTTGAATTAAGGACAGTAAAAACCCAATTTTCTAAAATACTTCATACAGAACATGAGAATAAAAAGGTAGAATTAAGAGGCTCTAGTTTTTGTCTTTCATGCTTCTTGTGTCAATTGTTTTGAAGTGTTTGAGATGAAAATGTATTTGGTGACCCAGACAAAATCTCCTGCGATCCACCTGTTTGTCTCGACTCGGTCTTTAATCTACATCATATGTTTGTGGCGTCGCTGTCCTGTGAGAACCACGTATCTCTGAAAAGTCAACTTTTCATGAAAGAAAAACAGGCCTGTTTTCAGCTTTGTGACGATGCATTGTTCTAAGAGGGTATTCAAAGAGTCTATTTAGCTTCAAGAAGAATTTCCTTAACCTGTAAAGGAACAACTCCATCCTTCAGTTTGTCACAAATGTTCAACATCAACACATTTGGAGATACGTGGTTTTCACTGGACAGGAAGGGGATGAAAAACTGCAAAAGGAACTAAAGCTCTCAGACAAATGCAGTAAATAGTACAATATTTGCCTCTGAGATGTAGTGAAGTACAAGTATAAAGTAAAACAAAATGGAAATACTCAAGTACCCCAAACAGGTATTTAAGGACAGTACTTGAGTAAAAGTACATTCCACTACTGATTACCAGACAATCAGTGTCAATATCTGTTGATAAAGATTCAGCTATACCAGATGCATCAACACCACGGTCAACTGACTTTTCAAGACCTTTTTCAAACCACACAGGTGCAGTTTCAGACCTAAAGTCAATACCAGCCCGAGAGCAGCAGGATGCAAAACGAGTGCAAATTGTTTGGCCTGAATACATTTAATAATGCTTTATGTTTTGCACTTGATTCCAGCAGTAAATAAAAACATCCAACTAACTAGTAGGGATGCACCGATCCAACTTCTTCAGTTCCGATACCACTTCAGAGGATTTGCGTATCGGCCGATAACAAGCACCGATACCAGTGTTTAACTAAAGCTGCAGGAGCCGAAATCAGGGGGGAAAAAACACCAGAATTTGAAAATACACACCTTCCTTCTGCAGCTCTCTCCTCTCGGTCCAAATCAAAAGACTAAGGCCAGATCGACGAAAGGATTGTGCGGCTTTGCAGGTGAAAAACCGGTGCAAATTAGATAAAAATACGTGTGTAAATGCACACGGCCTCTTTTGGAGTTCGCAGATGCCACCCGTGACACCAAACAGAACATTATTTACTAATGTTTCTGAGAAATCCCAGATACATTCAGTGAGACTCGACATCATTTTAAGATTAATCACGTTTCAGACCTGCCTGAATTACATTAACAGCTGGAGCCTAGTTTGATGGACATTTCAGAAGATTGTGTTATAGACGTAAAATACTGTAGAAATATGAAAGTTGGTTTGTGATTGTGGAGAGCTCCATGTCGCACACGTCTGCTCATTAAAGACACGAAATGTCAGGGTTGTGGATGGAGAAACACTTGAAACACTAGAAACTCCAACACAAAACAAGGCCAAATTGCACTCAGGTGTAAAACTTTCTGAGCTTGTTCGCATCAGCATATAATTAGCGCAAAATCTTTTGTGAACAGGTGTTAAAAACGTAGGTGCAAACACTGCATAATTCCCTGCGCAATTAGCAGCCACAATCAATCCTTTGTGGATTTGGCCCTAAATATAAATATGAACATGACGCAGTTTCACGCCACTGTGGAAAAGAGAAGCCACTTTCGTGTGAGGCCGAGTCGAGCAGTAGAGTCACGTCCGACTGAATCTGAATAACCATCGGCAACTACAGCTGTCAATCACATATTTAACCCCCTACCTGCCTCAAAACACGTACGATCGGACAAAACCTCACGGGGCAGAAAGTCTACAACCCGAAAACAGAGTGGGTAGAACTCTGGATTCATCTCAGACCACTTGAATTAACATATGCTGAGAGTGTAAAACAACATCAGTCCGGACTTTAAACGTTGCTTCATAACCTTGTAAAACAAACTGTAACAAAAAAAAACATATGTAGAAATCTACTGAACTATTTAATTTTAAAATAATCAAGAACCAGCAACTTGGTAAAAACCATTGTTGGTGTTAGAGGAGATGTATACTCATGTGGATTTATTTTGTAATTAAATGAATTGTTGGTAATTCGTAAATATAGATTTTGTAAGTTGGAACATTATTGTTTTGTGTGTGTGGATTGTTTGAATCGATCGCCCTATGGATCGGAGCCACTGTTACCAAAACCCATCCATCCGTTTGGTTTGGTATCCGTTGATATTAATATCAGACTGGTGCGTCCCTACTAACTAGGATCTGTAGCTGTCGACAAAGTAGTATAGAGTATAAAGCTGCATAAAATGGAAATACTCAAGTAAAGTACCTCAGATCTGTACTTAAGTAAAAGTAGATTCCAGCTGTTAATTAAAGAAAGAAAGGGGGGAGGTGTGGTACACGTACCAGGAGGGGTCCCCCTGTTGAACCTGGGTTCTCTGCAACAAAAGAAGCAATGGCAATGAGAGAAAGATGCGAAGTTCGATGAGGAAATCTGTCAGTTGTGGTTTATTTATTTCTTTTTCCTAGTAACAAGTGCAACAAAATGACTGTGTTTCAATTTCAGTAAAAATAATGAAGTTACCAATAAAAAACAAAGTGTCAGACTGAAGTTGAATCATCCAAATTATCCAAATGACCCCCATCTGCCGATTCGTTTTCATTAGAATTAGTTGTCATTCTCTCCAACGAGCTAGTTTAGATAAGAAATGGCAGAAAGGGTTATCAAGTCCGAGTGTATCTCCTCTAATCTGATTTTATCAAGCAAAACGATGACAAGAACATTGGTTATCAACACTGTTTGGTCCCCAGGTTCATTCACATCATAAGTAACTTGGTTAAGAGCATGAGAGGAGGCATTTTCCAATTTTTGGGGGGTGTTCAACAGACAAGTAATAATAGTTTTCTGCGTCCAGGCAGGATTAAATTAAGCAATAACAGTCTTATTGAAAGATAAGTCATCATTACTTTTCAAGCCGTTTTTAGAGAGATGTGTGCATGTGTGTGTGTACCTGAGCGTCTATCTGGCTCAGCCCTGCTGTGGTGATGGTAGCTGCGTTTTCCCAGCATGCCGTGGGGGCCGTGAGGGAGGGAGGAGAGGAGGCGGCGAGGCGGAGGGGTCTGCAGGCCCGGGGTGCGGTGGGAGCGTGGGGCGTGGGCTGCCGGACGGGACTCTGGATGGAAGAGACACCACAGCTTACAGGCCACCGCAAGAGTTTCTACTTGTATTTTATTTTGTTTAGTTTTTTTTTTTTTTGGGGGGGGGGGTTTTGACAGCGTTTGGAGAGTAATTTTGCTGATAATGACGACTTGATTTACCTAGAAACTGCAGAACACTGGTCAGAGTGCTCCTTGGGGCGGCTCTGGTTTTGGGAAGGCGAGTCCCCTGCCCTTCAGACACCCTTAACATATCTAAATTAAACATACACACAGACAGGCACACTTTTTACTCAGCACTGCAGCGTCTCCTCTGCTTCCTCCATCGACTCGGAGACCGACTGAGAATACTAATAAACACCGTTCTGCAGAATCATGCAGTGAAGAAAAAAAAAAAACAACTTGGGTGTCAAGAGATTTTGTTTACAAGAAAGCATATATCTGCCTCCAATGAAGTCTGAATGCTTTGAAATGAAGCAACACAGAATGCAACTAATGCATGTGAATCACTCTGGATGTGTTATTATGGTGACTTACTTTTCAGGGATGACATGGATGTCCCACACATGCACATTCAGATGTCAGCACATGCCTGCATGCACACATATCCAAAATAAAACACACTTTTTAAATGCACATACATCGAAAAATGTGAGAGTTTTATGACAGCAGGCACTGTAGGTCGAGTCCATGCTGGGGAGGAGACGTGCCTTCTTTTTTTTTTTTTTTTTTTGTGGTTCCTCTGGGCTCAACAGTCAAATCAATCAGAGAGTGTGGTGGAGTTGATGGACAGATAACACGGACACATGAAGCACAAGGACTCGGAAGAGATGCTTTCAGGTGCGACTTTATTGGAGTCTACTCTCAACATTCACACAGTGATGAAAGAAAAAGAGCCCAAAGAGGTAGAAGATGAGATGAGAATATTGCAACAACCGTTAGAAAAAGAAAGGAGGCGGCAAAGTGGAAGGGAGGTATGGCTCTGTGTGCGGAACAGCTCATCGTAAATGGATGAGTTTGCGGCCACTGCTCGGGGTTTTACAAGACAGAGGAGGTAACAGGATGGAATTGTATGAATATTGCATGACTCGGACAGGAAAATAGCTGAGTGCATGGTATGGCGAGGGATCGGTTACTGATGATTAGTGATCAAAAGGGGGGACATGGTCCAGCAGATGTGTCTCCTTATGGGTGAGCCTGATCTGCCAGCAGTAAAGTCAAGTCCTCTCTTCAGCCTTAACCATCCCTTCATTCATTCATTCAGGAGTTTAAATCTGACTAAAGCTCGTCATCAGTCCAGACATTTCGCTCTAAAACTGTGACAGAAACACAAAAGATTAATAGCATTGGAAACAAATCGTGATCATCGTGGAGCTGAGGTTCAGTTGTACATTAAATGATCCTGAATCTGACTGGGTGAAAACATTCCCGGCTGAAAACTCGTCCAGCCGTGACAGCACAGAGTGGGCGCGGTGCAAAATAGAGCTTCTCTTAGTAAAATACATTTTCTCTACATCTAAATTCAGCAAATTATGGCTCAGACTAAAGTAGAGAGTTCTATCGAGTTCCGTTATAGTCTACATGTTGACAACAGGTGTATTTAAGTGTTTTATGTGTGTTTTTAATGCAGTACAACAGCCCTGTTTAACCAAGAAATCTGTGTGTATCAACCCAACAACAATGGCTTTTAGACTAAGAACCGTAAAAGAATAAAAAAATAAATAAAAGCACAAATGAAAAGATGATCAGAACTCAGAGTTATGAGGACAGGCAGTCTTTATTGGAAACAGGGGGTGGGAGAATACAAAAACAAAAATAATAATAACAATAATAATAATAAAAACGAGGCCTTTTTCTGAAAGAAGCATTTTCTGACTCAGATGAGAGATACAATATGTTGATATTATTCTGGTT
>JAPQRN010000012.1:355997-366179 GCA_037367275.1 Coranthus polyacanthus
ACCATCAGAAAAACACACCGACATCGATAAAAGGAGTTGATGAAATCAGGAGCATGCGATTCAGATGGACCGGATGAGTCAGAGCCAGTTTCAACTCAACTTTTGGACGTTTTGGACGTGAGGTCTTTCTCACTTAAACCCAGGGTCAAAGGACAGATTGTAAAGCTTTGTGATACTGGGTTACGTAAATAAAACTGACTTGACTGGAACCGGTTCCTGATTCCCATCGTCTTTCCACTGCTCGCTTCTTATAACAAGACAGACATGAATGCATGTTCACCAAACCGTGTCTTAAACAAACGGATGAGATCAGAACAAACACGTTCACTACCTTCCCACACAAACATTAAACACGGACAAGGATGACAGGCAGTTGTGTAGACAGCAGGGTCAATTGTTTGGATTTAATTTGCTTATCGAGTCCGTTTCCTTCTGTTTTTCAAATCCAAAGTCCTCGTGTATTATCTGAGCGTGTAATAAGGACATTTATTAGATTTAGGCTTCCATAGAAAGTCAGATTTTGTGATTATCATCCACTCTGCCCAGAGTCGGTTACAATCGTGTTTCTACAAATGCGGAATTTCCTGCAGCTGCTTCACATTAAAAGATTTCATATCTAAAGCATTAAAAGGGCCTTTTATGTAGAGTTTCTTTATCTGTCAACACCACCGCGCGCGGCTAACAACAGGTTTTAAGGTAAATGCTTTCATTAAAAGTTAAAGTAATGACTAAGAACAGAGCATTGACAAGCAGGAGATGGTCAGAAGGAAGGGAGGAACCGAATGGATGGAGAGTGGCAAAAAATATCATTTAGGAGAACTCAATACGTATAAAGACAAAAAAAAAAAATTCCCACAGTTCCCATGTCAGTGTTTACTCTTTGTAGAAATCACAGCTTTTCACCCAGAAATGCTCATGTGAAAAACCGTGTACGAAGAATAGAAGACCTGGCAATAAGACGCCAGCGTGGGAGTGTGTTTCCTCTTTTGGTGCAGATAATTAAGTGTTTGTGATAATTGCCAGGATTAAATGGGTGCAACTCTTTCAGCTTTGGAAACAACCTTGAGACTTCGGCGACGAAAAAGAATCCTTCAAACGTGAGTCACTGGCTGCTTTACCTCGAGAGTGCGTTCACACCGCGTAAGTGTTTCTGCCACTACTGCCTGCACTGCTTTCTACAATGAGTTTCCCATTGACGTGTCATCGATGTGGTTTCATTTCAACAGAAATTTAGCGTCTAAGAGAAGAGAAGAGATCAAGCGGTCATGTGGTTTTCATTCAACCACGGAGAGGTCACGCACTGGAACGTTTGTGCACGACTGCAGCTTCGTTTCCATACAACGGCAAACGAATCTGAAGCGTTTCCATAAACTGGTTCGGAGAAAACAAATGAGGCTGCGTTGTGTCACGAGTAGGCGACGCGACCGTGACGCAGGCGAGAGGTTACCAGAGGTGAGACTTACTGTAGCAGCTCTCGCAGGCTCGTCCTCCGCCCGCCGCGTGATACGCCCCGGGACCTGCTCCGTTCACCGTCGCCATCTTCCCATTGGTCATCGAGATCTGGTTGGGATTGGGCTTGTTACTGTCGGAGAGAAGAAGACGTTCAGGAAACGCACCAACACTGCAACTGTGTGAGATTTTCAGATGTAATGACCCTTAAAGGAACGTAAACAGAAGAGTTTTTGGGTGAATTATGACTCAAACTTGAATCCTTTTTTTTTTTTTTTTTTTTTTACTTAAAGTGGCCTGAACATGAGTCATAAGATTCTCCGTCCAGTTGCATTTTTTCACTACCATAGAGGAGCAAATGTACCATCAGTTATTCTTACCATGAGATTACTTTGAAAACAGTTTACTGCTGCAGCCCTACTTACAGCATTAATACTGACATTTATATATAAATCCTGAGATCAGGGAGGACTTACTATGTGGGAATATAAACTTGCTTCAGTTTGCTTTCTGCCTCCGCTGCCTTCAGTCTCTTCTGCTCAGAGGAAAAACACAAACACATCGGGTTCATTAATGCAGAAGAAAACAACTGTTACTGTCCTTTTAAACAATCTGACACCTTTCAAAGTGAGCGACGAGACAAGCCTGGAAACACGACGGAGGCATCGATTCATCATCGTCAGAGCTTTTCAAACTAAAAGGTGCCGTTTCCCTCCGAACGGTGAAAATGTACAAAATGAGTTTTATTTAATCACGGGGAGTTTTATGCTCTGCTCTTGGTCGACCTTTTCCTGAGTGACATCTGGTCCAACTTTAGTCCCTGTAACAACTCGCTGTGTTGTTTCAATTACAGACGATTAGGTTTTAGCTTCATTTGATGTTTTCAGATTTATTCACATCGACTTCGATGATAATTTCAGCAATTATCCAGCTTCTAATAAAGTGAAAGATTAATTTCAGACATGCATAAGGTGTTTTCAGTGGCAGGTTTTTGAGGCGTTATTATATCTACCTTTAAGAATCCACTATCGATGGACCTCTGGTTTAAAAGTCAATTTCACGTGAAGGATTAATCATTGATTTTTAGCCACTAGTGAAATGACTGATGGAAATGCTGATGTGTTCACCATCAAATAACCTATAGCGCATTAGTATAAAACAGTGAAAACAGTGATGATATTTATAATCGGTTTTTGTTTTCTTTATTTCTTGTGCAGACGAAGTGATGTCTCCTCCTGTGGGACCTTATTTCAGAAGGAAAAAAATATCCTGTTTGAATTCATATGTTTGTCGATTTAAAAGACACATAGATACAAGTCAACAAAGCAGCAGTCGTTGTAAAAAGTGTTGAAGTCATGACAAATAAAAAGCGGCTTTCTCCGTTCAGAGTCACATAAAACTTGTGGTGATTTTGTCAAAAATACGCGGAGGCAGCGGTTGTTTTGGTGACTTGTATGACGTGAGACGCCGGTGACTGAGCCGTTTCACACTAAACTAGATGTTACTTTACTGTCTTTAACACAAACTGGGACTTTCACGACTCGTAAAGTTATATTTTAACACACATCACATCTGTAGTCGATGGCACAATTCAAACAGGATCCAAAACTATTTGTCTCTCTTTAGATCCCATGGTGCTCAGCGGAAGGGGCGGGGCTTCACGTCTCTATTGGCCAATAAAGTGAAAGTAAAGTTTTACTGACTTTCAGAATGCACCGAGTATGATTCAAATACACTGATACACAGTACAGCGGTTCATATCAAACATCATTTACTGGAGTTCAAATTCTCATTAACCATATTATGAAACAGCTGGGGTGGAAACAGACTAAAAGCCACAGCTCGGTGGTGGTTTTCAGCGCATTTCTACATTCGAAACAGGCCTGAAAATAAACCGTGAACCACAAGCAGCAGCTGAGGAACAAGTTTCACTGCTGCATGTCGCTGCCTTGGTCTTGGTAGTTTGTCATAACGTTCAAGGAGACATTTGTCGTTCCGAGAAAATGACTTTTTGCAGCCATAATGTGAATGTGCAGGTATGAAAAGACTCCAAGTGAACCACTTGATTATTACAAGTGAACAGTGTCTGTAGAGGAATAATTCTGTTAAAGGCCTCTTGGTGCCTGTGAGCGGTTTCCACTGGAACTAACAGCTTATCGGCCACAGCTGTACTTTGTGTTCAGTCCCTAAACATCAAACGTTAGCATTAAACGGCAGCCGCCCTAGTCCGAGAACTTCAAATGAATGGTGTAGCCGTTGTTTGAATGTTTCTCACGTCACTTGAGGGGAAACCACTTCTGTAAAATGAATCCTTCAAATTCAGGGTTCCCACACATTCACACATTTTACACAGAGTGGACTTCGTTTAGACACAAAAAAGTTGAAATGTTTGGACGTTAAGACAAACCCAAATGTCAGACTATTTAAAGACTTCTATTCTTCTTGTATTTATCAAATTAAATGTAAGATATTTTAAGAAACTGCAGACAATCTGTAAGAACGTCTGCATGACTTTAAGGATGGATGATAGAATTTCACAACCTTTAAGAACAAGAACAGACGTGGACTCGAGTTCATTATTGGATGAAAATTAAACGGCGACCTTCGTTCTCCAGTTGTCGGTTATTTTCATATTCACTTGTTTGTAATAATATAGATCTAAAATAATGCAGAAGTTCACCGTTTTCAGAAGCTAAACCTCCACAAGCTGCTCCTTTTTTAATTTTCTACCCTCTTGTTTTGTGAATTTCGCGACAGACAGAATATTCCAGGACTTTTTCCAAAACCTTCGACAACTTCACTCGATTTGATGACTTTTGCGGGCTGCTCAAAACATCACCAAAAGGCAGTAACTTCAAGGCATTTTGAGTGAGATTTCCGAGTCTCACCTGTTGCACGTATCTGTCCGTGGTCTTCCACATGTAGTAGTACTCTATGATGCTGGTCAGAGACTTCCATGGCAGCTTCACAGGAGGAAATGTAGAAGAGGACAAGGGGCGGAGGAGAGAGAGGGGAGGTGGACAGAAAGCAAATTAATGACATTAATATTTCATGTTCTTGCCATCTGGGTATGAAAGCCTCCGTGTATATTCATGAGCGAGGCATCATGACCACGGAGGCTGAAAGAGACTGGATTCAGCTCAACACACTCACTCTCACATACATATTTACATACCATCGCATCTACCATCGCGTCTGGATTTATTTTTAGGACACTCGTCGACATAATGCACTTTACCCCAAATTAGACCTACTTCTACCCTTTACCCTGAAACCAAGTCTTAAACCGCAAAACCTCATGTACGGTTGTGAGGACAAGCTAAAAGGTCCTTATGTTGCTCTATTTTATTTATTTCACTCCTTTCTACCATTAGGTGCGTTGCCATTCAGCTATTTTTTGTTTTTTTTTATCTGATTTTCAATTTGAGCATAAAATATCAAGAGTGGAAAGAGTGAAGCTTTGGGCGGAAAAAGAAATCCCTCAAAATATCACAAATAAAAGATTTTACACTTGGTAGAGGTGGAAAATTAAACTGTAAGTTATAATTTTCTAAATAAAACATTACATTAAGATTTCTTCAGGTGAGAATATAGTTGTTTAGACTCGATTCATGAAGACAGAACCTACTTGAAAATTTGCTCCGACGTTTTCAGAGATTTCCCACGAGCTTGGCTTTGTGCCACGTTTTTTCTACAAGTAATGGTCACACTAAATCAAAAAGTCCAAAATTAACAGGCATCAAGTGCTGAATGCAGGTAAATGTTGGATTTGGTGGATAAATACATAAATTGGGGCAAGTGGTAAGTGAAGCGAAGCATGAATCAAAAGCTTTCTACGACATCTAGGTGCAACAATAATGAAAGTTGAAAACACCAAGAATCACAAAAAAGATTGAAGTTAATAAAAAAGTTGTGAATCTGAAGTTCGTTCGTTCATTCATAACTGTCTCTGAAGTGAAGCTAAAGATGAGTTTGTTCAGTAACAGCTTTAGGTCATTTTTAGTCAAATGCAGGATGTCATTTTGGAACAAAATAAATGTTCTGTTTTTGATGTCGGACCCTGCTATTACAACGTTATCTTGTAATAATAATGGAACACAAAAATGTGAAGGATTAATTACTTTCACTTTCTTTCTTGCTAATGTCTGAGTTCTAACTGTTTTTTAATGACTATTGTAATAATATCTGTCAAATATTATGTGAAAACGGACAGTTTTTAGTCAAATGACATCAAAGCCCTCAGAAACCTACAAAACTACTTACACTCATTTCCTGGACATGGTCCTTGAGCACATCTCAACATGCCTAAACCTAACATGAAGTCATCTATACGATGACCTAAACACAACTCTCAACTCTCGTATCTAATGATGTAAAATTACAGGAACAGATTTTGTCGCCATAAGGAAGCAGAATCCAACCAGTGATTGTGTAAATAGATTTATATCCCTATAATATCTCACAGACACACGGTGACTCACATTTAATAACTATTCATGAGCACCTGGTGCCACTGCATACATCCTTATCCCGTCCGCCTTATTGTACAGTACAGGCAGATGGTGCAGAGGGAAGTCGGACACACTCAGACGTACACCCTCCTACAGCCTCGGAAAGTGGACGTTAAACCTGTCGATCTGGTCGGAGCCGCAGTCGGCCTGAACTCACGCCGGTTACAATAGATTCCCATTGTGACGACTTTTCACTGTGGGTGGACAGAGCGTTGAAACGCCTCAAACCACTTCAGCAGCATAATTACCCTTCAACACGTGTAATAATGGAGTTCAAGGAAGGGCTGAACAACCCATCAAATTACTGAAATCGCAACGTCCAAGTCACCGGAGCTTTTTTTCCTTAAGTCTTTAGGGTTTATTTTGTTCACATTCTCAGTTAAAACACTTCCGAATGTTTCAGCGTTGTTTTACTTAATCTTACTCATATATATTTTGTTACTGTAACCGACATTCACGTTAAATGTTCTACGTCCACCACGTTGTTTTCATCTTGTTGAGTAAGAACTCCTGTTGTGAACATTAAGTCAAAATAAAGTAAATGAACAAAATATTCACAAAATCATCAATCACTTCCAAAATCCACAAAATCCAAACCATCTCTTACATCGTTTCCGTCTCGTTTCATCTCTTGTGTTGGTTTTTAGCTCATTACATCTTTTTATGAATAATTTAAAACCACAAATAACCGTCTGGTTTCTTCAACTTTCACTCAGGACCAAACATGAGCCTTTAAACTAATGAAAGAAATAATGATTTAACATTTATCGTGATAACATTCAGCTCTATGTCCAGCTGCAGTGATTGGTTTTTACGTCCTTCACAACGTGACAGAGCAGCGTATGGATGGACAGCTGTGATGGCGACGATGCTGCGCGGTGGTTTGAGAAGTTCCTAAGTTTCATATCTCTCTCACTTTCTTTCAGGCGTCATTTAACTCAAACAGAAGATTCAATTTACTGCAAATTCAGCTCCTGCTTTATGTAAAATGAACAACAACGAACAGCTACCAAGATAACAGAGCCTTTCTTTTTGCTAAAAAGTTGGATTTGACACAGAACAGACATGTTTTTTTCCTCAACTAAGGACAAAAGGAATTTTGACAAGTGTGACATATTTTCATACTGTTCTTTGTGTTTCATCCTCCAATTGAGATAAACAAAAACCCTTTGCTTTTGGAGTTCACACAAAGACAAATTCAAGGCTGACTGAACCTCCTCATCCTCCTTTGATTCCGCAGACGACGCTTAAAGTAAAATACCACCGTAAAATAATTACTAGAATAAAATTTAACACAGATGTCACATAAATCCCTCCTGAACAAAAAACTGCAGCTTTAGAAACACACTTACAAAGTCTTGTCGGATGTCGTTGAAGTCTTTTCCGTATTTCTCTAGTGCCTCTTCGAACATGGCCGCCTCCGAGGCGCTCCACTCCTCCATCTCGTCCCTGCAGAGCACCGGGCCGCCTGCTGGGACCAGTACACTCAGCGCGCTGGACAGGTCGTAATTATGACGATGCAGGGTGTCCATCGCATGGAACTGCAACCAGGAGACAGATGAGCAGGTTACAGTCTGTTATTATGATCATTTACAGCTCAGAGTGTGTGCGTTTGTGTGTCGAACTCACCAGTGTGATATCTCGTGAGGCTGCAGCTGCACTCATGTGTAAGCTTGGCTGTCTGACTGAGCTGCTGCAGTCCAGCGCTCGAGCAAAGGTCCCGACTGCCCTGTAAGATTAAGCATAAACAAACCCACACACCATTAAAAAAACACTTAGACCGAGAGATGCACCACTTTACCGTCTAATTATACATCAC
This sequence comes from Coranthus polyacanthus, assembly GCA_037367275.1. NCBI lineage: Eukaryota > Metazoa > Chordata > Actinopteri > Kurtiformes > Apogonidae > Coranthus > Coranthus polyacanthus. The sequence goes on from JAPQRN010000012.1 coordinate 363,777, forward strand.
CGTGAGTAAGGCTCCTATTCCATTTGAAATTAAAAAATGTTTTCACTTAAAATAACGATTTTCCACAAGCGCAAACTCCACACAGAAAACTTAAACCGCTGAACTACGCTAAGCTCAAGCCGATCGGTGTCTGACGGAGTCAATCGCACAACTGTATATGAAAGTGTTCTGCTGATCCCGATAGTCTGTAAAACGTCCTGTCGGTGCTGATTAACCGCCCCGTCTCTTGTTACCCGTGACTTACCGTGCCACCACTAGGAATTGGTCTATCTGTTTGTTGGTGAGTGGACACTCTGGATCCCACAGCTTCTCTTCTAGCTTTGACTGGTCCCTGTCGTCTGCTTCTCCTGCAGGACACAGAGAAAAGACCACACGGTGAACCTCGACACTCAGTCATTCTTTTAGGTTATGTTTTACGTTCTGCTCCCAGGATATGCAAAATTATATACGCTGGGTAATGGGTGAAGAAGTATGCGCACACTGTCGGCATGATTCACAGACTTCTGGCTGATATTCAATCTGCACGTGACTGTCAGAGGATTCATTGTTGATGGTATAGTATTGACTGTTCAAATCATCATCCACACTTTCAACAAATACAAAAGAAATCTCAATAAAAGGTCAAATGAAAGGGCTAAAGAGACCAAACACAGACATGGAGATTACAGCTCTGGACAGAGACGTTACAGAGCTTTGACACTGGATTAAAAAAAAACAAAAACGTGCAGCTAAAATTAAAGTAATTAAATGTCATGTGAATCCGTGTGCAGCGCTGACCCTCTTGGAGCATTTCTGGTACGTCTGCCTGAAAGCGCGGTCCCACTCGGATCTCTCCCTTGTCAGCGAGCAGGGTCTTCTGCGTCGGGTCGTACACCAGGGAGTAGAAGAAGGTGTCCTGGAGGAAATGACACAGTCAGCAGCAAAACTAACAACATCAACCCGCAGCTTAAATGACATAGTTACCGTCGCTTGGTTAAATGTCAAACTCAATTACTTCTCCTTTCTACGAGTCTTAAGTTTTCGGTTACTTAAAGATTCACGACGACACCAGAGTGTTTTGGGACGACGCGGGGAAAGGTTTCATCTGTGTGAACCAGAGGCCGAACTGAGTGGGTTTTTAAAGGCTGATGTAATGAAAAAGCTGATTAATCGGCTGATAATCACTGTCTGAAAAAGCTGATTGATTGATGATCATCTCCCGATTTAATTTCCCCGTCGGAAATTAACAATCTTTGTCTTGGAAACTGGAAAACGGCTGAACTGAACAGCTAAATCAATGTGATAAATTTCTAATTAAATAAATTAGAGGACGAACAAGAGTGGATTTTTAAAAGGTCAATATAATAAAAGTTGGAGCCGGAAAAGGCTGATAACGACGTAAGAAGATGAAAACAACATGAAGACAGAGCGGTGTAAAAAAAAAGACGGAAAATGTGTAAAAAGATTAAAATGACGTGAAAAAGACAACGCAAAAAGACAGAAATGAGGGTTAAAAAAAAGGTGAAAAAAGAAAAACTTAAACTTTATTAGACGTTGGATAATTATTGACATGAACATCAAACTCAAGTAATTAACCAATAAATCAGAGACTGAAAATTAAACTGTAAAAAAAAAAAAAATACAGACAATTCTAGCATTTTTTTTTTTGAGCTATTATGATCCCAGTGAATATCATCCATCGGCCACCATCGCAGCCAAGTTCTGCCGATACCAGTCTGTGGTGTGAAGCGGACCCTCTCAGCTCCACTCGAGCCGAGCCGCCAGTGGCTGGTCGCAGAACGCCGCCTATTTCAACAGCCAATCAGCTCGTGGCGAAGTCAAAACGTCAGAGTTTCGTACAGAGGACAGAGAGGATCAACCTCATCAATCTGAGGACCAGCTGTGTCTGCATGTACGAGTTCAATTTGATCTAAATCGAACGCCGGGTCTGGAAACAGGTTGGAAACTTCCCACACAGAAAGGAGGGCTGTTGTGTTAATGCATCTCCGTCCTGTTAGGACTGTGATAAGTATAAAAATATAAACACATGCATATTTACAGGTCACAGCGGGGACGTAACGCCGTAAAGAGTGACTGAATGTTTGTAATCTGAAGCACTGGTTCACGTACAAAACTGATGATAATGATTCAATGCATACATGAATAAAAACTGCAGTAATATGTGGCTGATTATGGCTGAAATTACAACCACATACAGGGTTTTCCTGAGTTTGTGCAGGGCTGAGGTGTTGTAATGGCTTTTTTGATGTTTGACTAAAAGGTTTTTGCATCATTTTGGATCTGAATTATTATGATATGAGGGGGTTTTACTTGGTTTTCAGAGGCACTGTCTGGGGCCCATCACATTTTCTGTTAAAAAATGTATAATTCCGTGTAATTTTTTAACCATTATTAATACCATAT
>JAPQRN010000012.1:366279-392339 GCA_037367275.1 Coranthus polyacanthus
TAATACCATATCGGAGTACAAAGCTTAAAAAAAACAAAAACAAAAGTTGCTAAAGAAGTTAAACTAGGACAACTGGGAAAAGTCCTTTAGCTACTTTGGAGGCTGTTCACATTGATTTTACATTAATAATTTGACTTGGACGGTGCCAAATCCAATTTGTGAATCATGAATTATACATTTAATAATAAAGAGGTATTTTAAAAAGCGGATTTTCTGATGTTATATCTTCTCTTTCCACAGTGGGAGAGTTCCTGTTTCTTCAACTTAAGTCTTATACCAGAAGGGTATAAGACTTGGCATCAGTGAATTATATTCTACTTTTTGCTCCTCAAACGTGGAAAACTGCTGCTGCTTTGTTCACAGCCACGTTGTTGTCAGTACATCTGGATTAAATAATTAATCACACAATCTCACAACAAAGAGCAGACGACCCTCTTGTTTTATGCGTTTTTTTTCCTCCCATTTCATCAATACTAGAAATTCAACTGTACTAAGTAACTCACTATCACTGTCCTCATTCATATTTTAAGACGCTATGAATTAGATCCAGCTACAAAAGGAGGCAGTGAGAACGGAGGCACAGAGAGCGGTTGCTATGGAAACGATACACCTTCTCATCCAGTCGCTCTGGTGTCCAGGTTTTCAGAACGACGCAGACCGCTGCATGATTTAATTTTCATCTCATTGTGAATCTTCGGCCTGAACAGGGCTTTGTGTGAATTAAAAAAAAAAAAAACCCTAATATTCTTAGAAGTGTACTTTCTAAGAAACTCTGATGGAGAACCTGTAATCCCCAGCTGCCACATAAAAGATAATCCTCAGGAGAACATCTGCTAGACGGTAATGTGCTTACGTTAAATACAGGAAAAGGTTTTAGTCCTAAACATGAAAGACAAAAAAAAAAAAAAAAAAAAAAAAGCAGCTTGTAAAAAGCACACAGACACCAGAAGTAAATTTTCTTGTTTCAAGCTCACCTCTTTGTCAAGGTATGAAAGAACGGCTTCGGTCTCGTTCAATAAAGCCACACTGCACTTCCCCCTGAGGGAACGGGAAAGAGAAAGAGAGACCACACATGTAAGACGTAGACAGGAAGTGAGCGCCGCTGTCCGTCTGTGTCCGTCCGTCTGTTCACGGCTGGATGAGCAGCTATTCACGCACACTGCCTGCACATGATGACATTTAGGCCTCGTCAACAATAACGCGGATTAGGGCTGGGCGATACTGCACAAAAATACAAGCACAATATTTTTTTTTGGGGTTGTCACGGTGTCATTTGATAAAGACGGTTCACTGGGTAAACTTTAAAGCGCTCATTCCCAAACTTTTTCAGCGCAAGACCCCCAAAAAAAAAAATCTACATCTCCCACAAATGTACTAAAATGTTCAGCTTCTTGGGTCTTTTGTGTCATTTTCATCTTGTTGCATCTTCGACATCATTCTTCTCTTTTTACGTCTTTAACATAGTTTTCCTCATGTTAGAGTTCTTACATCATTTTCATATTCTTGGGTCTTTTGCGTTGTTTTCATCTCATTGTGTCTTTTAAATTATTTTCATCTGGTTACAACATTTTCCTCTTGTTTTGTCTTTTACGTCTGGTTGCATCTTCTACGTTGTTTTTGTCTCGTCACATCTCTTACGTCTCTGCTACATTCTTTCGGTGAGGTCAACATTTATAAACACTCTATTTTAATTAGGAGAATGAATCACATATCTTATAGTCATAAAGCATTTCACTCTGACAGACTGCGACCCAATAAAACCAGCTCCGTGACCCATTCTGGGTCCTGACCATAAGTCTGGGAAACACAGCTTCAAAGTATTAACCCAGCGAAACATTTCATCCTCTCAGTTTATGTATTTGTGTAATTAAACAAGAGGAAATACAAAAATTATAAACCTTCCTGTATTTGTTTCTGAATTCATGAGGTGTACTTGAATGCAACATTTAGTCTGTGGACGCCCACATGGTTCAAACTGAAGGACATTTCAGATTTTTACAAGGTGCAGTGAATGCATCCCTTCGTCTGTACGCATCAGATGCCGACAAACATTTACCTGCTTTATTGCCCAGCCATAATATCGATATTATAACCCACTATGCTTTTATAAAAAAATCTGTCCACGGAATTTTTGTTTTACAAAATATCTGCATAGACACAAGAATCCAAAGATTACTACGAACGCTCAGTCAAGTGATACATCAAACACCAGAGAAAAACATGAGCTGAGCCTTTTTCATAGCTTATAATTTATTAACTTATACTTATTTGACATCTGTTTCTTCACCTTTATTTCCGACACACGGCCCTAAATGTTATGGCGATACCAAAAGCAAAATGTGATTCACGTGCAGAGCTGCTGCTTAGAGTCACGTTACAGCACAGAGCAATGAAAGCCCAAGAAAACATCGTCTCGGAGCCTTGTTATAGCGAACGTGCAGACATCAAAGCAACACTGAGCGCTTGAGGTGTGACAGACACACCAGAGTTTTAAAAACCTGAAGGCGTTTGAAAAGAACCTCTATTCGAGTGTGGATGGAAGGCCAAAACGTAGAGGAAAAAACCTCTGCGTGACCGTGGACGAGGCTTTGGAGTCCGGTGTGTTACGTGGTCGGTACCTGATGTGCGTCGCAGGTAGACTCTCATACTGCCGGGACAGGAAGAGCTCTCTGTGGCGAAGCTGGTGTTTTTGTTTTTCCGTTAACTCGGTCTCTGTTGGGTTTTCCTTCTCCTCTTCCAATTCCTCTGCAAGCGCACACACAAAAGCAAAGAAAATACATAATGTATTAGAGGCAACGCCAGCTTAAAAATATTAGGAAGATGTGTGTTTCAGAAGCCAGGTGATGAATCACAAGACGAGGTAAAGCAGCTTCCGCGGAGACAGTTAAATCATCACAGTTAAATTAAGATTTGCTGACCAGTAGATGATCAAAGTTTAATACTTAGATTTGACACACGGCCATTTATTGATATTTTATCCCTGTACTGGCTTCAGTTATGAGACAGACTGGTGCAGCAGCTCTCCAGGGCTTTGCAATAACAAAGTATTGCTGCCATCGATTAGAGAGGCCCATTATTGTTCAGGACCGTTACTACAAATTAAATTTTAAGAACAGTGCTCATCCAATAAATAGTGGATTAGACGGTGCGCTGAGTCAGCAGTCGGTGCCAAGCAGCAGATCTTTAAAAACAAATTAAAGCACAAGTAAATGCATGACTGTTCACACTTTGGAGATACATCATCATCTGCCACTCACATGCCTGGATTATTTAAATATTTTTAAATATTAAGCACTGCATGGACCAGATTACATTACTCCCCGTCCACGTCACTGCTCTTCATCCCACGGATCAATTTAAACACAGAAGGTGACTGAGCGTTTTCAGTTTGTCATTGACAATTGGATCTTCTGCTTCCCTTGACGGTTTTCAGCCCCGTTCAAAACCCACCTCTTTTCTTTAGCCTCCTCATTGTTACCGTGAAGACGTGCCTCACCATACTCCGCTGTTTTTTACTCGATGCTTGTTAATGCCGTTTCTGTTAGGATTATAGTCTGATATTCTACTCTTATTTATATCTGTGTTTCGTCGGATTAGTCCTGTATTTCTGAACCCTCTGTGAAGCTCTTTGGTCAGCATTTACTTTGAATGTGCTTTATGAATAAACAGACTTTTTTTTTTTACACTTGCCACAAGTAGCCCTTTTAACAGAACCATATATTTGAGCTGCTGCTGCATCGCTGTGGGTCCCCCTGCGACACTGTGGTCCTGCTTTGGAGAACCGGTGATGATCCTGAACCTCCTCCACTGCAGTCTGTGTCTGACTAGTTAAATATATGGTCATAAAACTGATGAGAGGATAAGTACTGCCTTTAAATGTCTCTTTTAGTAGTTCCACTATTGTGACTTTTCTTACTTTTTTGTGATCTGCACTTTCTTGATGAGTCAGATCTGTAATAGTTTTGTAAAGGCAAAGCTGAGGCACTTTTATAATGTCATATTTCAGCTGCTTTATACCAGCGACTCACTGAAAAGACTTATTTAATGAAGGAGCCATATGAGGCGTCGCCTTTTCCATCACGGAGGTAACTGACAATATGTTAACAGCTTTGTCTATGCGGCAAGATAGACGTTTTTCTGGATTTTCATGTTGTTGGATCAACTTGGATGTGAATTTAAATACTGCCGGGAGGAATGAAGCAGCTACCAGACAGTATCTGTAAACGTCAGGCCGACTGCATGGCAGCAAAAGCCTCACGGTTAAGTTGCAAACAGTAATGTATTTATGCATTTCACAAGAACAAAGTCCTCATTTTCAACCACGATCCTGTTAGTATTTTATTAATATCAACTGTGCTGATTGGTTCGATTCTCTGTAGATTTCCTTACTGAAATCTACAGAGAATCTATAGTTGAGAATCTATAGTTGAGAATCTATAGTTGAGAATCTATAGTTGAGAATCTATAGTTAAGCTGACTGAAAGGGTTTCACTGGAGACTAGAGGCTGATGGGCGAGTCGAGCTAGCTGTCGCCACAGTCCGTCACCGTCGACAAGAGCTTAACAGCGTTCCTTTTAATTCAGTTTTTCCTCAGTGAAAAAAAAAAACGGCTCAGCCTGGCTAGGGGGCGCTAGTGATATTATAACATGGGATGTTTACACTGCTTGCTGTTGGAAAGCAGAGGCACTCGTGCGTAGGGTGAGAAATACTGTGGATGCACAGATATATCGGCCGATATCGGCATTGTTGACTGATAATAAGTATCTGAAAATAAGACGATACTTCACCGATGGTCAAAGTTTACCTGTTGTCTTGTATTAAAGGTTAAAGTTTCTGCTCCTTCAAAGACAGTGCGATGAAGGCTGTTAAAGACTTTAAAACCGTTACATGATGAAGATTTTTTTTGTACAAAAAAGGTGAATAAAAAACAAAAACATCGAACATCGGCCAAATGATTGTTTTACAGATATTACAACTGTTAAACTATTACTACTAATGAAATGAAGCCACGCTTTAGACCGTTTCTTCTTCTCCAGCAGCGTTGACGGATGACGTTTAAAAAAAATTTGTGGCACAGCAGCAGAGATCTCGCTAATCTCTACTCTGCAAACCAACACGGATGTGGTGATGTGTAAATATAAACATAATCAGTGTGGCTGTAAATTCTGCACAATTTAAATTCAGCCCCATTGCCGCTGTAAATCAGACTCCCTGCCTGTCCTTTTGTTTAGTCCGAGGCATAAACTGTGTGAATTCTTCTACTGCAGTGTGGTAAGCAGCGTTACATTTTACTGGTGTATCTGTGTCTTCTGCTCACCAGCCGGTACATTCTCCGAGTCTAAGCTGTTTGTGGCGCTGGCCCTGCACTGCGGCCACTGAATATGTCTCTACATATTGTACGGTTTATATTTTGTGATTTAAGCCGACGTTGGAAACACACTGAGGTCGTAATCCAGCCACGTGACGTTGCGTTTCAATGATATGATCTGTGTGAGTCACTGTTGGAAAGATTAATGTTTGCCATTGCTGTTTTACTGATTCCCCTGCAGTGGCCTGCTCACCTAAGTCGTCCTCTCAATAAGATGTTTCAATTAGTTTTGGACAGGGAAGAGTTTCATTTCATAAAATAATCGATATTTTGTTTTATTGTGTTCAAAGGAGCTGGAAAGCGGTCGCGGACTTCCCACACAGAACAGGGGCTGTCGTGTTCATCTTCTCATGCGCTCACACTTCCTCCAGGTAATAAGTAACAGCTATAATGCAATATAATGTGATATGAAAATATATCACATATGATAAACAGATGCATATTTAAAAGACGCACCCAGAGCGTTCATTAACATGATTGAGTTGCACCAAAACAGCTGTAAAAAGAGTGACTAAACAGTTCAAATCTCATCGCATTAAAAAAAGAAAGAAAAGAAGCTGACAATGACTCCAGTTCTTCCTCTAGTCATTTGCTAAACCTATTCGATTCGAAATGAAGACACACTCTCACTTCCTCAATTGTTCGCTGCCCCTTTGTCACAAATACACCTCAGTACATTTAGATTAAATAATTATTACAAAAACTCAAAGAATTCCATAGACAGTTAAGGCTGCAGTGCTTTTTAGCATCATTGGGCAAAAATTCCATAACGACCTCCCAGTCTCATGGAATTCAAGTGGTCTGAGACGACAACAGCGTGTACTGCTTCCTGGTGTTTTCAAGCTGTAGAAAAATCTACCCTGCGATGCCCGGATTTTGTCCAATCACAGGCAGGTAGGTGGGTTAAATAAGTGACTGACAGCTGTAATTACCAATCGCTGATCAGATTCTGTCAGACGTGACCTGGACGTGACTCTACTGCAGTAGAGCCAGGTTATCTGTATTTATATTTAGTTTGTAGATGTGAACCCAGACGAGAGAACTGCACAAGGAGGGGGTTTATTTTCAAATTCTGGCGTTTTTTTCCTCCTGATTTTGGCTCTCGCAGCTTTAATGTCTTGTGACATTACACAGTTTGAGAAGAACCTAACATAATACATCACGTCTTCAAAGCGAACAGTGCGTTAATACTGACTTGCATGTTTGTCTGCGAGCTGGATGAGGCTGTGGGAGATGTCTCTTCTTCTGTAGAAGCAAACCACCTTGGCCTCCACGTTCCCGCTGGCGGTCTGAAACAGAAAAAAAAGGAGATCCAGGTTGACTGAAAGAGGTGGCAACACCTCCTTGAACAAACCTCTAATTTCCCAGGAGACCTGGCTGCTTTATGCGCTCATCAAGCTATGCTGCTATGACAGGTTGGACAAGGCAGCAACAGCTCTTTTGACTAGATGATTGATTGATTGTCTTTCTGTATAATTAGGCTGACAGGCTTAAAGAGTCCGTATTAAAAGCTTTGACTCATGGAGGAAGAATGACTATACGGTAGAAATGTACGATATGACAATATATACTACTTTGCATTAGAAAAACGTTTCATATTATGCTCCGTTGTGTCACAAAACACACTTTTTATGTCAATGTATTTCATAATTTGGACAAAACCTCATGTTCTTCCACAAGGTACAGATGGAAGCAGGGAACCTTCATGAAGGCAACACAAACAAACATGGTGGAGGGTGAACGTGACACGGAGCAGCCTTTACACACCTGAGGCCTGACAGATAAACCACACAAACAATGGAAACACTTGCCCATAAACGTTTAGCATCAAAATTATTCAAACTGGCAGAGATGTGAATTTGCAACAAGATTCGCTGCAGCTCGTTGTTCAGAAATAATAATGGATTAAACATGACGTGTAGCTCTCATAAAAAGCGTGTGTGTCTCCTGTGTCGTCTGTTTATTTAAAAACAACAAACACACACACTGCAAACTGGATCTGATTCATATGAAGTCAACGTTACAGAAGCTCCTCACTATCCTGATAATCCAGTTATTTGTTGTTGCTGCTCCACACGTTGTCCTTCAGTTCATTGTCTGGAACTGCTGTTCCCAAACTTAGGGTCAGGACCCAGGATGGGTCACGGACTGGTTTTTGTTGGGTCACTGGTTGGCAGACAGAACAATGCTATGATATGTCAATTAACTGTAAAATAATAAATAGAAGAGCATTCGTTTTTGCTCGTCTGTTCAGCTCATATGTTGTGTTTTGACAGGGGAAAAGTTCATCACTCATATTTTTTGCGTGCATTAGTTTTTGTAATTTTTTGATGCTGAATTTCTCTTTCGGGTCTCGAGCTGAAGAAGTTTGGGAACCCCTCGTCCTGGTCTATAATTTTTGTGTCATTTTTCATACAAATCAGGGTGGACAGGCATCAACAGGCCCACTATTGTTGTTGCCACATGACATCTGTTCCACACAACTTGATTAGTTGATGCCTTGAAGAAAAAATATTTCTCGAGGTCTGAAATTGTGGCAGGTTCAGGAGAGCTTCATTCACTGTGAAGTCTGCCTGAGTGATCTTCTAACAGGGTAATATACAGTTACAGTACTCAATGAGAGAACAATGAGAAGTGTCTTCTATCCTGAGGCGTCTGCGAGATCAAACTCACACGTTTGCTTAACAAAACAAGGCTCAACAACCGTAAAGAGGTGAAGTGACAGGGACTCTGGAGTGAGGTGGCTTCTCGTACTAATTAAAGTGATTCCAACAAAAGGTCCTTCCTGTGACTTGTTAATTCATGCAAAATAGGTTCTTACAGGAGGCAGACATGTTGGAACCTACAGCTGTAACAACTGATACACAAATCCTAAATACACGGTAAAATGAAACTAAAATTCTTCACTTCCATGTCTTCAAAACTGTAGTTTGTGTATTCATTTTGTTAGCAATTATAGTTGAAAGGTTTTCCATTTACCTTTTTACCTTTTTTACATTGACATTTTATATTTTCTTCCATGCTTGCTTGAAAAAAATAAGTGAAGTTCTAAATAAAAGGAGAAAAGTCGTCAAATATAAGCAACTTTTATTTGTGGGGTATTTAATTCAAAATGTATTGAAATGGCTTTGGAAATGGAAATGTAATTTAAGAGAAAATGTGCTATATCATGTTGTATATTATCATCTGGATATGAAATCATCTCTATCAGGACATAAGATTTTGGTCACAGCGTGGACAAAATAACAGCAACACCTCACAACATTTGGCAAAACTATCGAACAGCACCACAAGCTCCGGCTGCGAAACGGTCATCAAGTTTAATTTAACTGCTTTCTTTCAGCCTCAAAGTTTCATAAATGCTGTATTTGTTGCAGGACTGTTGTACTGCATTGCATCATGCTGCAAGTACACTGCATCACACTTTTGTCCAGCTCCTTTATGAAGTTTAGTAATTAAAAGAAAAGCTCCGGTGTTCTGTAACGTACAGCTCTGTGGGGGGTTTTCAGGCCGACCCTGACATTTTCTCAGTCACAACTTCTCGATAAAAACATATCTGTCTGAGAATCATCGTAGAAATACAGGTTTACCACAGGTAAGCCTTTCTAACAAGCCATTTTCAAAGATGCTGTCAAAACAAAAGCAGCGTTTGTCTAATTCTGGTCCCACTTGAGAGAAAAATTGTTTCAAACTGGCTGTTGTACAATCTTCCGACACTTCTTCAGCAGCTCAAGCCAATCCTAATGTAATCTTATGTAATTTCCAGAACCGTTAATTACAAAAGCTCCCTCCGCCTACAGGTACACACTCCCTGCTCCATGTCAGCTGAACATGTCAACGGCAGTTAGGGAGGAGGAAGAGGAGGACGATAAATGCCTCTGTCCGTCAGATTAAGCTCCTCTAAAGACAAAACGCAAACACATATATTGTTTAAAAGGGGGGTGGGACAAAGAGGAATCCAAGCTATTCACCCTAAGGCAGGGGAGGCACAAACAAAACAAACAAAAAAAAAAAAAACATCTCCGTACCTTATTGAGTTCTTCTATCCGGCGGATCAGGTAAGGGTTACTGGATGAGTTCTCAAAGAACACATAATCTGCAACAGAAAACACACAATGATCACTGTGAAGGCTTGGAAATATCACAAATATGATATACAATATCATTTTCAGATTTGCAATTTAACAAACTAATGAAAAAGTCATTCAAGGAGGGCGAACTGGAGAAATATACTGCATTGTTTTCGTTCAAATATGACATATACCCATCGGAACCTAATTTTCCACTGCTACAAGTGGTATCGAGTTATCTAAGAAAGTCAGGACTGAAAATGAGCACTCATTATCAGCAATTGCTTTTACCTTTGGGGGGAAAATAAAATGAGTATAAGTGGCACCAGAGAGAATATTACATCGTGTACCGCAGATGGCATACCTCTCTGACTTCGTGAATGATAGATAATATGATGGGTAGAATTAGGGTGCAGCAAAGTCATGAAAGCTGGGTCTCCTTTTCCCATTCTCACAAACAAGTATCAGCAGAAAATCTAACCCAACTGCACCTCAGCAGGATGCACAATAACTCGATAAACCCTGTCTATTGCAAAGCAAGAGGTGGATATTCCTGAGCTGTCAACGTGCAATGTATGTAGAAATATCATCTAAATTTGACAGATGAACTCATGCATACGGCTCAGCTGTGTTTGTCGGGTTTGTTTGATGTGTAATGCCAGAGCTGATACCACATTACTTCCTGCAGGTGCTTGGCAATAAATGTACTTTAACAGAGGAAATGGTATGGCGTTGGTGTGAACCCGTTCTTATTTGTAGTAAGCAAGAGTTTAGTTTTCCTTTGAATTGTTTTTAACAGGTGATTGGCAAAGCGACACAGAAAAAACAAGGACGGCCACGACATCTTAATCATGAAGAGCTGTTACCAACTGGAATTAAATCAGCAGTGCAGCCGCGTCAAAGGTTCATTGAAGGTTCAGACTTGCAGTGAAGCTGCAGATTGAAACCAGCTGAATTACCGTCACCTCACCCTCCCCTATGACGAAGAGTCGGGCCAGTTTCCAGTTTTGCCGGTCCGGTGTAGGAGCTTATACCAGTTTGATTTATGCAAACCGGCTGAAGTGACATTTTGACATGTGTTAAATTAAAAAGTAGCCTACACCACCAACCTGTGCTGACGGCATCACAGCATTAAATCCAACTTGTTCTGCATTAGTAATAATGGGTCTAACGGAGCCGCTAGTGTCTGATGAGACGTGAGCAGTTTACTGTCGAACCGAGACTAACAATATGGAGATCAAATTTCCGAAGAGGGAGGGGAAGATGCGCATGTTTACCAGAAAGACCACATGTTTTTGATGATAGTAGACATGGCAGATTTAGTCTCAAAGAAAACTAAAACTTTACAAAAGTGGCAACATTTCAGATTTGAAGCTGACGAAAGAGGGGAGGCCGAAAAACATAGACAAGGCAACATATAAACAGGAAAAACACAGGTGCATTACTGAGCGGAAGTGCGGCACCTAGTCGTAGAATTCAGTTTACCGGTTCAGTCCGATGTTTGGCTTCAAATCAAACCGGTTTGAATATTTCTACACCACTTCCACCCAACTATGGCGGCTGCTAAAAACACAAAATCCCTCATTGGAGCCAGTGTTTCATTTTTTATAGTCTAGGGGATAATAACTCTGATCCACGCTCCAATATCGTTGGACACAATAGTGCATCTTAACACTGGAAGCCTCGTGTTATAGAAGAAGTCGTCCAAGTCATTTTGAGCTACTGCAGAAACATGGCGGCACAGCGACACGCTGCCTTTTCACATGTAAACGACTCATTCTACAGTGGCAAAAACACAACAAATACATAACTGAAAATTACATTCCAATTCCGTAATTAGATCCCCCTAATTCTTACACACGGAAGCGGCATATGCATTCATACCGTATGCAGAGAATACACAGCGGCCTTTGACTGAACACTGATGAATGTAATGCAGAACCAAATTTCACAAGCGTTAGTTTCACTCAGAAACCTTAAGCTGTAAACCACTAGCAACCCGCCTGCTTCCTTCAAATCCACAGTAAACACAGCCTTAGTGGAACAAGTTTAAACACTCTTCCTAATGCACACGTTTTAATTTACTATTCTATTTATTTTGCACTCGTAGAACATAAGACATTGCTTTCAGTTTTATCGCGGATTGTGACCTACTGCCTTTTGTTTTTCTATCAGCCCCTACATAAATATATAACCTATGCGTGAGGTTCTGATTCACTGTTTACATTTTACAGCTCACGGGCTGTGCCAACTACCTCAGGGGGCCTTTAACACTAGGTGGAACAAACGGTAACTTGTGTAACTTGTGCTGCTGTCTGTTCAAAATACAGTAAATGAAAAGCCTAATCCATTTGGATTCTGTGTTTCTTTTTTTTCTCCCCCCGTTGTACCAAACTTGTACCGAACCTAGACTTCTGTGCACTGATAAACCCCTGGTGTTAAGTATTTCAGTGTTTCTGGAGTTTAATGTTTTGAAAGAAACGGTCTCTATATCTTCTGTTACCCCACAACCATCACTGGGAAATTAAAAACAACAAATTAGCGCTCCCCTTCTGTAGGTTACTACTGTTTCGGGATTCAAAATATACCTACTTCCTAGCTGTGTAGTGAACAGTACAACACAAAGTAAAGTTAGTAGTAGTTTGTGGGAAGGTTAGGTGCATTTTTTAATTTTCCCATAAAAAAAAAAAAACATATAATTTTGCATGATTTTTGAGTATTTGTACTATCATATATGTGTACAAAAAATTCCAAAACACCAAAAAAAAACTAAAAAGTGCAATCATTAGATCTGGGAAAAATCCTTTTAGTAAGTTTTGATGCTCTTTACATTGATATTGATTTTACATGAATTGGGCTTAGGCAGTGCTCAAATGGATTGGGTGCTGTATCTGAGCCTCGCAATAGTAGGCAAAACCCTGAAGAAGAGCTTTGTACTCAGACTGACGGACCTGAACGCACCTACAGGAGTTGGAGTTTACAAAAGGCACTTAAAGGCAGCAGGAGAGCTGCACCAGAGGTGTCCATATGTTCAACAACACACACGTACGCCGTAACAAAACCAAGACACGAATAATACACAATATTAGGTAAAGGTAGTAACTGTTTGTGCTACATGTCAGCCATGTGTGTGATTGGGGCTGATTTACGGTCCTAGAAGAGGTTTGCAGTTCACGTTATGTGTGAACGGAGGGTGTACGGTTTTAATCCTCCCGACGCAACGACGCCATGAAAAGAGACAATAATTTGATGGTGAATTCCTGTAGACTGCTAACGAGCTAGCTAGCCATTCAAGCCAATTTGTTAATTAACTGCACTCATGGTGTGTACAGATGGACGGTGCAGTAGGATCCGGCGCTTAATGTTGCCAAGATTATTAGATGCATTCCTGAAATACTCTAAATTGAGCACCGACGCTACAATAATGGTAATCAGTGAAGCCACCGCTGGTGCTAACGTTAGCTAAATAAGGACTCGTACTAATGGCTGCATGCCAGAGGAGGCAAATACAAAGGCAGCCTCAGACTGCCCGTGGTAACATTTTAACAGCCTTTCAACACATGTCTAGTCGATAAAGTCCCGCTGTGTATCCCTTCCCGAGTAACTGGTCCAATGATCCAAAAACCAAGGCGCTATAAAGGTGCCGACTATTGAAAAATGTTTACATTGTAAGCTAGCCGTTTAGCAACCTGGCGGCTAGCTTCTGTGGCCACGACAGACGCGAGGCCTGACCCATTTTGAATCCCAAATATTTAGAAATTCTCACCTTCTTACTACAACTTATTGCAGCCGCGTTAGTGTAGCACAGCTGTATCTCTCCCCTAAACACAAACGAGCTGAAATATCGCCACATAGCCCCGACATAATGCAAAAGTATAGAGGTTTCTGTTTGATAAAAAGATCCACATTGACATACATACCTCCGACCCGGTACATGTTGGCCGCCATTTCTGCCCTCCCGGAGTGTAAAACATAAACTAAGAAAAATAGAATAAATTAATAAAAACAATAAAACTCAGTTGTCAAAAAAAGGTAAAAGGTGCGATAAGTTACGGTCGTCGAGACTCCGGATGTGTAGCCAGTCGGGAGATTTTTGCAAATTCAACCCCCCTCCTCCTCCGAGGATTCACAGTACCCTTTACAATACAGTGAACTCACAGCAGCCAAAAGAAGTCAGATCAACCCGAAAAACCACCGACTGCTGACGTAGGGAGGGGGGCCGCGCACGCGCAGAGCCACGCGCACTACACCTCGGAGAAGTCACACCTGTAACGTGACAACACGACGACACCTGTGACGGTGACGTGTGGCCACGCGCGTGGAAGCTTGGACGGCGAATTTGAGCTTTTTTTTTCACAAACACGTAGAACGCGTTTCTCTCGACGTTTAAGAGATTTGTCGTGACGTGACATACACGACGACGTTTTAGATTTTTAGCAGTACGTTGTAGTTATTCGTAACAGTGCGTTCCAACCCTTCAATCCACGCGCATTGCACACAGATCATCACTAAAAGTTGATAGAAATACACCCACGACGTGTCATGATGTTTAGTTTCTAACTCCGCAATGGGACAATATAGGTCTAAGTCAAAATACATTTTCATAACAATACAAATACACACTTTTTTAGAAGCAATCTGCATTTTGTTCAATATTCGTGCAATGCGATGTGATATTTTTGTACTTCACCGTGTAATATACATAATGATATAGATTTAAGGTAAATGTGGCAGTGTGATGTGTTTATACAAAGGCCAAATGACTGTGTGTGTGATATGAGGAAAAAAGTACAGATATGAAGTGAATTGTGATGAAGTTGCCCATAATATATGAAGATAATAGATCACTCAAGATAAGGTTCTCACTAAATACGCTCATCGTCATTAGTCTATATCATTAGTACTGATAATGATATTAAATCTAAAATTAAAAACTGTTGCTGACTGTTAAAAATCCATAAAAGACCGCGTTTATTAACTAACTGCGGAACCACCCACAGAAATGGCTTCTATTTGAGACCGTGTCTGTGGGAAAACGTTCACTTTGGATATAAATGTGCGTAAAATGAGCTTTTCTCAGTTTCGGTTCTTCTCCGGCCGCGTGTGCGTCGGTGCGCGCGCGCGCGTGTGACATCACAGATGGGATTGGCTCACCCTGACTGGGGTGGAGAGTCTCCTCCACAGGCTACAGAGGGAGAAGAGGAGAGTGAGGGACAGGAGTAGTTCTCTGTCCGCCACGGAGCGCAGCGCAGGGCCACCTCCACCCAAAGCGAACCACGCCCCGGGGACAAGGCAGACCGAGGACCGAGTGTCCAAAGTCCTGTTATGGAAGGGCTACGGAATCTGGAGAGGAGTTGTAGTTAGGTTACAGGTTGACGACATGAAGTTCGGTAAGAGCATCTGCGTGCTCAACGTAGGGGGAACCCGGTACGCCTTCACCCGTGAGGTGATCAGGGATTTCCCTCTCAGGCGCGTCAGTCGCTTGCATGCCTGCGCAACAGAGAAAGAGGTCCTCGAACTGTGCGACGACTACGACCGGGACAGGAACGAGTTTTTCTTCGACCGACATGCGCAGGCTTTCGTGTTCATCATGCTGTATGTGCGCTCCGGCAAACTCCGCTTCGTTCCCGGAGTGTGTGAGCTCTCCTTCTACTCAGAGATGCTCTACTGGGGGCTGGAGAGCGCGCACTTGGACTCCTGTTGCCAAAAGCGCCTGGACGACAGGATGTCTGAAATCGGGCTGGACACTTTGTCTGAAGGGGACGTAGACGTGTCAGGGGACGAGTCCCAGAGCCCAGGCGAGTCGGTGCAAAGGACTGAGCTCACGGGCCGCGCCAGATGGCTCGAGAAGATGCGCAAAACATTTGAGGAGCCCAACTCGTCTCTCGCAGCGCAGCTTTTGGCTTCAGTGTCAGTTATCTTCGTGATCGTGTCTATGATCATGCTGTGTGCCAGCACTTTGCCGGACTGGGATACAGCCAAGAGGAACACAGTGGAGGAGCACAGGTAGGCGAAAGTCATGGGTCACAGAGTTAGAGCAATAAAAGGTCTTATTTAGACATAGATCGACTTATTTTTTTTAAGCCTGTTCGTGCGCAAAGTGTGCAGAAAGTTCGGTGCGTAAAAGTCTTTGGTGATGTGAGCTAAGAGCCGTCTCAGGTTTCAAGTGTCACGGCTAAGTGGCTAAGGGTAAGTGGCGTGATAAACATCCTGTCTCCACATAACACTTAAGACCCTGCGTTCAGGGCGATGTGGATGGATATATAACCACATCTGACCTTATCCTGCAGTTTGTAAAATGGTCTAAACCAGCATCATTTTGAGTCAATGCATTTTAAAAAGTGATTTTAAAAACCAGCAGGAGCTTTGCCCTGGCATTAAGTGACTTAACCTGAAGTGGATAGGCTCAATGACAAGTCGCAGGCAGGAGGTAGGTCCTCACTTCACAGGCCAGACAGGCTGTCACAGATCAATAACTAATCCATATTATCTACTAAATGTGTATGGTTAATTATTAACTATAAAGCCCTGCCTTTGTCGTCCTGTCTCTTCCTGCCCTTTCCAAACTCCCCCATCCAGTGTCGCACTGAATATTTATTGGTTTGGATGGTTTACATTACACAAGAAAGACAAACGGTGTCTAATTATAAACGACAAATTCATAATATTCCACTGGATAATGCGATGAGAAGAGAAGGTGTGCTAAGGCAAAGCAAACAAAAAGGGATATAAAGACACTAACAGGGATAACTTACTGTGTTTCCCACATTTTCATTGAGCCCTTGGACATTTTTTAGCTTCACTTTTGGGTCCAATCTGTAAAACCTCCACCTCTATTTCCTTATTATTCTGTCCACAGCCTGTCCTCTATGAGAAGCCCGAGGCAGCCTGTCTCTATATAAGGCTAGGTTGTGTTCACTCAGAGTTTTGGACCATCTACAATGGTTAGGTAATAAACCAACATGCAGTTTATACTCAGGGTCAAAAGGATTCCAATTTCTTGGTCTGGTTCATGCCAGTGGATGATGCAATTCACTTTGCAGCTTCATAATTTGACTGCTAATTGTGCTGATGTAGTTATCCCCAGGCTCTGTGGTATTTGCTTGGTCTAAATGCTTCTATGTCAAATACAGACCCAGCATCACTCTAATTCACTTCGATTGCCTCTGCTGCTCTAATCAGCGGGGTAATCATGTGCTTGCTTGCTGCGTTTTTTTCTTTTTCTGGGTCTTTTAAAGCGCTGATATCTCGCAATTTTCCATCCTTGCTGTAAATGTGTCTGTGTTTACTCATGTTCACCCTGAATTGCACCAGATGTCCTCTTTATTTTCCATAATTTATTTCACCCTTGCTTTGCTTCATTATCCCTCATATTTATATCATCCCCATCTCTCTGCAGCTAGTCAGCCATTTCCTGTTTACAGTCTGTTTGACTCATTTTTCTCCTCTGGTCTCTCCTCTGTAGGATAGTGGAGGCAGTGTGTATTGGCTGGTTTACAGCAGAGTGCATAGTGCGTTTTCTCGTGGCAAGAGACAAGTGGGACTTTCTCCGCCGACCGCTGAACATCATTGATGTGATTGCCATCACCCCCTACTATGTTACCATGGCACTGGCCCGGGCCGGGATGCCAGGAGCTGGCCTCGGAGTTGCTGGGGTGATACTGCGGGTGCTCAGGATGATGCGAGTGTTCTGGCTCATGAAGCTGGCCAGACACTTCATGGGCCTGCAGACACTGGGGCTGACGCTCAGGCGCTGCTACCGGGAGATGGTCATGTTGATGGTGTTTGTGTTCGTCGCCATGGCGATATACAGCGCTCTGGCCCAGCTGCTGGAGCACGGGTTGGACTTGGGTACGCAGAACAATGATTACGCCAGCATCCCAGCCGCTGCGTGGTGGGTCATCATCTCTATGACGACGGTGGGGTACGGGGACGTGTACCCCGTGACAATCGGGGGACGGGTGCTCGGAGGAATGTGCGTAGTGAGCGGCATTGTTCTCCTGGCGCTACCCATCACATTTATCTACCACAGTTTTGTACAGTGCTACCACGAACTCAAACTTCGCTCTGCCAGATATGCACGCAGCGTCTCAGCGGAGATGCTGCAATGAACATACACTTCTTTACACCAACCTGCTATGGCCTTGAAGGAACTCAACAAATCCGCAGACCCGCAGATGCCCTTGTGGAAAAAAAAACTTTGTGCTCTGCCTTGTTTCCTGCGCCTGATTTTATTTGGCCTGCCTTGTTCCTGCCTGTTGATGATGTCCAGTGTTGGGAGGGTTACTGGTAAAATGTCACAAGAGATTACAGAATACGTTCCCTTAAAGCTGCAGGAGCCGAAACCAGGAAGCCACCTTTCCAAGCTTCAATCCAAGAGTTGATCCGTGGAGTAGAGCAGTAGAGTCATGTCCGACGGAATCTGAACAGCGATCAAATTAAAGCTGCCAATCACATATTTAATGTGAGCCAAATCCAAATCCTTCAGTCAGGATTTTCTCCAGCCTGAAAACAGAGTCTGGGGAAAGGAGAGGATTCTTATTTCCTGTCAGATCACTTTAATTCCAATATACTGAAACGTTTGAAAAACTTGCGCACTGCAGCTTTAAATGTAATTTATTCTGTTAGATTACTCAAAGATAGTGGCATACTTTAAATGCTTTGGATTACTTCAGCATTGTCTTGCATTGTTATTGCATGTAACAGTGTGAATGAATGTTGCATTCACACAATACTACTACCTAAACTGAACCAAGGAGTGACTCTGAATGTACATGAACACTCGCTGTAGAGATATAAGCTACATATAAACACAAAAGCAGAGCCATGACTGGTCTGCCGAACAGGATGAACAATGTTTCCTTGACCTTTTTATTTCCACAGCATCGGGTTAAAGGTTCAGTGTGTGATATTTAGTGACATCTAGTGGTTAAGTTGCAGATTGTAGCTAATTGAATACCCCCCCCCCCCCAAAACCCACCTATGGTGGCCACAAAACGTAGGACGTCCCTCGTCAGAGTCAGTGTTTGTGTCGTCTGTTCTTGGCTTTTTAATTAAAGAGATATTAACACATTTCAATATAGTAGTGACAGTAACGCACCGTAACGCCGGATTCCACCTGCTATAAAATGGATAAAAGCAGAAGAAGAAGAAGAAGAAGAAGAAGGTTTGGAGTTACTAAACATGGAGACAACAGCTCATTCTAAGGTAATAAAAACATCCTTATTTCCACGTGATTAATAATCATGAATATATTCCATTTCAGCGATTAAACGTTCCTTAATCGTACACACTGGACCTTTAAGGGTGAAAGCTCCGCGGTACAACGTTTTGCCTTCCAACTAATCCTCTTAAAAGAAAAGGCCATTTCAACCTTCTCTGCTTTCACACAGCATGCACAGGATGAAAAAGACATAAAATAACTAACACAAATTTCCATCTGCATCCTCTGTGCCGTGCGTGGACATGTCGGCTGCGCTTCATGCAGAGCCTGTGGCGCAGATATGCTTTTGTGCTATATTTATATCAGGGGCTTATGGGAAGTTGGCGATGCTCAAATCTCAAAGTGAAGACTTAAAAAAGTAATCCCTTTAAGTAATCTGTCGTTTTATGATTACCACCTGTTTAGATAACTGCAAACAGCTGCTCATATTTCATAAATAAATGCTGCTGCGCGCGTTCAGTTACTCCTCAACATCGAGCCTCGTCTCCTTAACAACACTGTTTGGACAGAAGAATAAAAATACACAAATAATTATTTATTAAACACACACAGTCCAGTTTTTACAGTGCAGGGCTGCTGTTTACACTGTATTCCCATGGTTACAACATTGGCAGAGATGGCTGCTTTTTTCTTTTTTAAACACTTCATCGTCCGTCTGTCTGTCTCTGTCTGTCAGCTTTTCACTTTGTCTAAGCTTTGCACCCAGATGGCACAAGTTACACAAGATTGATGTGTGACCTAGATGCATTCTTACGTTAAACCTGTGAAGCGCTGAAAGGGAGCGAACGAGGAATATTACGAAGCGAGGCTCGAGGGGGGATACGTGTCATGTAGGAAGGTCTTAAGCCACTGATAATGAAATCCTGAGACAGGTCACCCGGGATGGACGAGTAGAGGGGCAACGGACATAAAAGGGCAAGCCAAGTGTGAAACAGAGGATAAAAGATTATGGGGATGAAAAGGACAGCACAAATGATAAAATACAGAGCAGGACCAAGCACAAAGAATGACTAGACGGACTGTGCAGTGCTTCTCCATTTGTGCGTGTATTCTGAATGTAAGGCATTTTGTATTTCTGCATCTCCAAGGCAACCTCATCCTCCAGCGTGTCAATCATAATGGTGGTTGACTTGTGCGCACACAACCACATCCACGCACGCATCTTGGCTGGAAAACAGCATTTTTGTTCTTTGTTTCTCGGGAATGTGACATAAACGGTTGGATAAAAATACTTGCCGAAAAGAAAAAAAAGGGGGGGGGGGAGAAAAAAAAGGCAATCACGGATGACGGTTCTGACATTGGTGATTCAGACATGTTTGCACTGGGCACGATTTGCCAAAATGATATGATTTGTTGAAGAGACACATGATCCAAACAAACAAGTCAACACCTCTCCCACACAACAGTCTTTCTCTGCATCTCCTCTCCTCTTCCTCCTGTCGCCATCAACCCTCCTCTTTTTACACACACATGCACATCAAGATCTTTCTCCTCAGCTGCAAAGGAAATTAGACAATTAACCAGTTTGTTCATGATCCGTCTGTCTTTGAATTTAAAGTCTAGATTTGTTATTTGCTCATAAACTTTCCAGGCTCTTTACTGCGTATGTAATCTTAGTTTAGTGTGTATTATTAGGGAGTACATATCTCAGTATTGATGTATTATCACTGTGCTTTTTAAGTAGTTCAACTGTTCAAAAAGACGCATTAATCACCATGTCACACCATAGCTTAAAACCATTCCTTTCTAATTCATGCTGCATAGCTTTTAGCCCAATGGACTGATTGAAAACATCAGTCAAAACTTTCTCATCGTAGACTATGGACTTGTAATTACTGTGATCAATGTACTTTATGAGCTTTTATAATAAAAAGACTCTATGCAAAAAGGATGTGAATGTGGAATCGCTTCTTATAAATCAAACTGTGCCATAAAAACTCTGAAGGAAAAGAGTTTCTCTTTCTGTTCCGTTAAAACTGTCTCCATCGTCTGCTCTTCACTGTGAGTATGAGGGAGGAAAAACATTTTCATATCAGACAGTAGTGATAATTATCATGGCACACGTTAAATCGTTACTTCTTTCCAGTGAAAGTTGAAGAAACCAGAGGGTTGAATTATTTGTGAAACATGAAGACGAGACAAAAAAACGAGATGAAAACGAGAAGGAAATGAGAAGAAATTGAGATGAAAACAAAACAACGCAAGAAAACAAAGAAACACACATGTAGTCTCTGGTTTCGTGATCTCAGTCTTTATTTGTTTGTGTTTTTAACCCTTGTGTTGTCTTTACTTGTGAGATACTCTGGTATATTCTACATAAACTTAAAGTGATGCCTATTCTCAGTCGAACATGAATGACTCTTTTAAACGCACAATAACCAGGTTTATTTATTTACTCATCTTTGATAAATCCAACATTTTTTTCTTACTCCTTTCATTTATTTATGAGTGACGCATATGCATCACATTGAGTTTATTAGTTTAAGTTAAAGCTGCACGTTCCAAAGTTCACATGCAGCTAAAATGCGTAAATATTTCTGCATTAACTGAAGTAATTAAAGCCACACAGTAACACCGGAGACGTGACGGATGCATGAGGCCTTCCAGAGCCAGATGGAGCTTCAAAATTTAAAGTGACGACACATTTCTATACTGTTTACACCTCTGGGCGGCTTGCAGGCGCTGAAACGTGACACTGAGTTTGATGCACACCTGAGCCTGTTGGAAAGAGCATCTATCAGATCCACACGAGGGAAGAGCATCGTGCAACCGTCTGGTTCACAAAAAAAAAAAAAAAAAAACACGAACTGAAGCTGCACGTGTTGCACATCGCACCGTGAACTTGGTTTTTAAGGTCACTCATCACGTTTCTTTCAGTCAATTAAACAGCATCACGTTCCTAAAGCGCAAGAAAAGTTCTCGAAATCTGCTCTAATACACAAACAGGTGACGTAAGTTTATAAAGAACCAATACTTTTGCTTCTGTTCTTAAGTAGAGTTTTCAGGTGTCGAGTTACTTCTTAGTTTTACTCCCTACATTTTAAGACAAATATCTGAACTTACTTCAGTCTTAACGCGTTTGAGGAGAGTCGATTATTTTCACTTTGCATCGAAGTCGATTTCAACCCGAATGGATGAAAACACGTAGAAAAGTCGACCCCTCTGTGAATCCATCGGCGAACATCACACACGACGTAAAACAAAACATGTCAGAGTCTGTACTTTTATATTTCTACTTGAGTAAACACAAGTATCTGTACTTCTACCTCTGTTTAGAAGAAGAAAGTAAGAAGGTTTGTACATTTTGATTTTGGAACCCCTGACTGTCTTGTATTTATTTTGTTTTTTTGAACATTTTCCAGCAGTGAGCATCGTAACGAACAGATTTGTTTTAGATTGTTGACTCTATCTAACCTTGGGTTTCCTCGGTGAATCACTGCTACAGAACATGAAACACACGATCATGAACTGAAAACCTGAGAATCTCCTCTCGACGTCACATTTTAAAGCGTATCGGTAGGACTAGTGGTTCAAAAGCTATTCATCAGTTTGGTCTATAGGTCTTTGTGGGTTTCTTTGTGGGGTTTGTGACAGCGTTCAGACAATAGATAACAATAAACAGAGAACATGTTTTAATGTCACGTCGTGTACGTTTACATCTCATAAAGCAGTATAGGTTGTGTTTTCACTCACTTTGTTTGTCCAAAAGGGATTCCGTTTAATTAAACGACAGTCTTGAAATGCATCTCGTTCCCGTTAATGTCACCGTGCGAGAGGCCTGATAAACCCTCCGCATGCACGCAGGTTAATTAAACTCTGTGTAACGGGTCCTGGGAGTCGAATAACAAAACCACCTGAAGATTTGTGCCGATCCAAAGACCAGACTGAAGAGTTTAAGACCAAACAAGAGCAAATTATCACTGATTAATAAACAGAGATACTTGATTCTTAGGGAAAAATGTCAAAGAACAACATCAGATGAAGGAAGATTTAGGATGTTTTAAATAAGACTTAACTGTGAAACTAATTCGAGATAAGAAAACCTTTATTTATCCCCTCATAACATGCTCAATGCACAAAGTATATAACTATAAATACAACATAAACACCACACGATAAAAAAACGGACACAAAAATATTAAAATAACGACTTGTCACTTGCTCATAAAAGTCTGTATATTTAAGTTATAGAGTCCAAAACCAGTGGGCATCTCTTGTGACATTATTTTATTATGACTCGGTTGATATAATTTCTTATCTCACTCGTCAAGATGTAATGAATCAAGCCAGATTTATTTCTACAGCACATTTAAAACATGAGTGTTTTACAAAAACCTACAAGAAAACAAGCAGACGATGAAAGTCATGCACAGAGTTCAGAGAGTGATGTAGAAACAAAACAAACTTACTTTACTGGTGGCAGTTGGTGAATTAATGACAGCATCGCTGCGTTGTACACTGTTAATTAAAGAAGTCGAGTAACAGCAGCATATGTTGAAATGGTTTTTCAATCCTTAAGGCTGCGTTGATATGATATATGACACGTGAGTTCATTTTCCTAATTGAAACAGAGAGTTTGAAAATGTTGACAAAGCCGTGAAACGCAGAGGAGGGACGTCAGATGAAGAAGACGAAAATGACGTAAAAGACGTAACAAGATAAAAACGTTCTAAAAGACAAAAAGCACATAAAAGACATAAAAAGATTAAAATGACACAAAAAAGACATTGTTTTGATAGTGGAATGTACATCTATGGCAATTCATGGCATGTTTTTGCAAGTTTGGGTCCCGAGGAGACGCAAAACATCCAGGTCCGTCTTCTCCGGCCTGCATGTTGTGGACATCATTCCGTCCTGCGTGGACCTGGCTTCTTCTGGAGGAAAAAACTGGAAGGATCCTCCAAACGCCGACGCGACTTCCTGCTCAGGTCCGTCACTGTTGCAATAAGACATGTCACATGTTGTGTCAATCTGTCGTGAGCTCTATCTTTATCCTGACGCCGGAGCCAAACAGGGCGTTGTTTTCACTCGTGTCCATCTGTGTGTGTGAGAATAACTCACCGCCAGATGCATCGATCTTCATGGAACTCGTACATACATTGACTGATCTGGAACAACCCTGTAGATCAGATCCAGATCCAGTTAATAAATGAATAAATAACAGTTTATTAAACCACGTATGACTGATAACAAACACCTAAACAGACTGATAATATACAGTCTGTTATATTTAACACCACAAGGGATTCGTGAAGTAACGACATCACTACCACCAGGGACTTCATGGTGCATTCAAGTGCACTTCGCAAAGGAATACTCAAGGTTTTAAAAAAGGAAAGTTTATATATATACATATATATATTCTTCTCCTTTATTGAAATCCACAGACCAGGGTAAAACTACTGTGTTTGTGTTTTCTTTATTGTGGTCGACCCGACCTTCTTTCTAACCACAACCAACTTGTCTTTATGCCGAAACCAAACCGTGCGTTTCACACCACCCTGCACGTTGATAAATGATGCTATAAAGGCTCCCTGTGTGTTGAAAACTGACGCCCAGACCACGGGTTGGCAGCGAGAATGTGTAGTTTCAGTGGACAGAACTCCATCCATTGTCTTCGGCTTATCCGGGGCCGGGTCACAGCAGTCTACGCAGGGAGGTCCAGACTTCCCTCGCCCCAGACACAACTTCAGGCTTTTATTTTGAAACATACAACAGGAAGGTATTGTGGGAAAGTCACAGAGTCACTTTGTCGTTTATAGTTATTGACGTTTTCTAAGTTTCCTGGCTGAATATTGAAGATAAAAAGGCTGATTTCAATGACGTTTAAGTCTTTTAAACACATCTACGGTTCAGCGTTGGGTTTGAATTTGCAGCAGTTTGTGTGAGAATCACTCGTTCGCCGGCAGACGTTTTAAGCTCATGTTTATCGCTGAGGTCTGTTGAAACACTTGAACTCGAAGGCGTGTGTTCACGTGGCTTTGATTACAGATGGGTCTTTTGTCTTTTTGATGGGTTTGCATCCCTTCTCTGATATGTTTTTTAATCTGCGCTGGGGAGGAGGCTGTTATTAGATCCAAGCTGGTCTCACAGGAGGAGGTGTTTGAGGACAGAAGGCTGGAGATCCTGGACAACACCTCCCACCCCTACACGTTATGTTCACCAAGCTTAAGAACACCTTCAGCCACAGGCGTATTCGACCCCGATGTGCGAAGGAGCCACACAGGAGGTCATCTCCTCCGACGTCACCAACGCTCTGATCTCTGTACATCTGGATTACAAAAACACTCGAACATAACCGACTGAATGCACCAGGAGTCCTCTTTAAACTGAGACTCACCCTTTTGCTTGTATTTTAATGTATGTGTTGACATTTGGACTGGCCGCTGTGATGATTAATTTCCCTCCAGGTGTTAATAACCTCACCATCCTCTCCATTCGTGTTAAGAATAAAAAATACCACTTTGAACAATAGTTTGTGTCTGATATAACATAAAAAATACTTTGCATAAAAGGGGTTTATAATCATCTTATCACTGGTAACACTTTCTATGAAGCTTGTCTCTATAATGCATCATAAACATTATGAACACACACATATAATGTGTTATAACCATAGTTACAAACACTCGTGGTTATTCATAATATTTAATTATTATGCCACATTCATCAGATATATTATTAATCTACCTCTCCACGTCGGTATCGTGTCAACAACATCTGACTCGTCGGGACCTACTCACCTTACTTCTCTGTCGTAAATGTAGAAACCTTTAATACTTCTTCCAGTTCAGTTTCATACGGGCATCTTTGAGCCGCCTGACTCCTACGTCATCTTCCCTCGACGGTCGCAGCAGGAAGACCCTTACCGGGTTGAGTTTTGTTGTGGATAACACCTTTCCACGTCCTTCAGCAGTAAAATGTACTATAAATTCAGCGGATTCACGCAGAAGCTGACGGGAGCTGCTCCTACAGCCGCCTACAGCCCTCAGGTGAGACCGGGGAGCGGGTTCTGGTCGGAGACCGGATCGGTAACCGTTGACGATGACCTTCATGCGTGTGCGTGGGATCGCTTCTCTTTACCGTGAAAACCGGGGCCTTACACCCGCTTCAGAACACACACTTACTCCTGTTAAGTCCGATATAGGCTGCGGGTTTTACCCTCCAACCGTAACCGGATGTTTGTTTCCGTCCTAAAATGTAATTAACAAACATTACGTGTCAGTTTTCAGTTAATGCTACGTTTACCGCAGGTCTCCTCGTTCATAACGAGTCAAAGCGCATTATACCGTTTCATGTTAAATCTTCTTTTTGTGTCTTTAATAATTCTATTATTTGTCAGTTTTCTGGTATCTTAAACTTGTTTAACCTCTAGTTTACCTCTAGTTTACCTCTAGTT
>JAPQRN010000012.1:399938-410421 GCA_037367275.1 Coranthus polyacanthus
TCTGTGTCTTCTTCTGTCCATCTGTCTCTTCTTCTGTCCATCTGTGTCTTCTTCTGTCCATCTGTGTCTTCTTCTGTACGCTGGTTTTCATCTCGTTACGTCTTTCACTCTATATTCATCTTGACACATCTTTTGTTTCCGTCTTGTTACATTTGTCATGTGTGATATTCACCGATGGATTCACCGAGGGTTCGTCTTTTCTCTGTGTTAATATTCATCTATTTAGGTTGAATTCATGCTCTGATGCAAAACAAAAAGAACGGATAATTCTTCAGTGAGTCTGTTTTGAAAATGGAAGGAGTGGAAAGTACAGATATTTATGTTAAAATGTAGGAGGATAAAAAGGTGTCGGAAAAACAAAGTACAGATACCTGAAAACTCTGCTGAAGTATTTGTACTTTGTTGTGTGTTTGTAAAGACTGAACAGTTTGGGAAATAGTGAACATGATACTGAGACCAATGTGAAAACGTCAAATCCATGAATTCACCTTGAATAATCGAACAGAGAAAATGTTCTAAATGACATTTCAGGAGGTTTATTCTTTTATCTGTATAGAAATAGTCAAACAGAGCCTGAGGATTCAGTAACTGTATATGTGCAGCGTTTGGGTTCAGAATGTGGAGTTTTATGTAAATGAATGCAGACAGTTTGTTTTTGTTGTTGTTTTGGTGAGATTTGACGTCAACAGAATAACAGAGAGCTGCGCTGTGGTTTAATTAACCCGTCGTAGGTTCTTCGTTTTTCCGCAGACGGACAGATTTAAATAACGTGTGCGTCTGTCACTGATTGGTTCTGACACTCTGTCACATGACCATGTGTGTGCTGTCACCACGCTTCATCTTCTCATACACGATGAAAGTTTGCCGGAGGAAAACTCCTCATCTGTCAGGTTTTATTGGTCTATTTTGGTCTGGCGGTGAAACCAGGAGACACGAGTCTTCATTACTGAGGCAGTTCAGAATATAAATCTGTATCATTTATGTGTAGAAGTACATGCAGTGGATGTAAAAGCACTCGACTTCATTAGTTTTGTGTTGTTTTCTGTGTCAGAGAGGAGGAGGCTGGCTGAAGGCAAAGTGTCTTATGGAGGAGCTCTGCTGCTGAAAACCGACACAATGACAGACGACGCCAAACAGGTGAGGCCTCTTATGGAGACCTGATAACTGATCGAAGGTCAACACTTGGCACCGGGGATGCACTGATACCGATACTGGTATCAGATATCGGTCCGATGCTGACCCAAACAGTTGGATCAGATCATGGCTCCGATCTACATGTATTTAGGTCAATTCTATGTTATTCTACTACATCACTCAAAAAGTCGGATCAGTCCAAACCTTCTTTTGGCTTTAAAAACTACATCTGGATTGACTAAAGCTGAAGAGTGTGGACACAGTTCATGGTTTCCATTATATGCATTTTGTGGCAGGGACCCTCTACTGCAGAATTATTGCCAGCGGTGCTTCAGAACTCTCTGAAATGTCATGAATTACACAACTCTGCAGAGGGTTGAAGTGGAGACGAGATGACATCCATATGAAACAAAGAGGGAAAGAGAGAGAAAGGTAGAGTTGATCAGTGTGTCCGGTCCGGTCCGGTCCGGTCAGTACATCTAGTACTCATGCCCTTCAAAATAAGATGCTCTAAAAACTACAGAGTCGTACAATAGAACAGGTTGATTGCAAATAACTACAGTGTGTGTGGTGTGAAAACGTCCTAAATTTGACCCGAAATTCTGGTTCATTTTGCTGTTTCTGAAGGAGCTTCAGTTCTTCTGTGTGTGTGTGTGTGTGTGTCAGTGTGTCAGTGTGTCTTTAAACACAGCAGATGATGAAGATGAAGATGAGGAAGGACAGAAAGACAAACGTCCTGTCGCCTCCACTCCTGTCCCAGGGTCGCCATGGTAACCGCTGCTCCATAACACACACACCCACCGCTGTTATTGACTATTGATGGTTGTTGGTTTTCTTCTGCTGGTTTGTTTCTAATGTAACTCCAACATTCTGCTCCAGGATACATTCATCTACTTCAGCTGTGTTACCACGACAACCAACAGCCGCAGACATAGCGTTACTATGACGATGAACAGCCGCAGAGACACAATGTTAACCATGACAACCAAAAGCCGCAGCTGAAGACATACTGTGTTACCATGACAACCAACAGTTCCACTGATACCGAGTTGATAAAATGTCAAATCTGTGCTGATTAATCAGTCGACCTCTAGATGTTACCTGGGTGTGTTTGTTCAGGTGTGTGGTGTGGACTGGAGACGACCGCGTCTTCTTCTTCAATCCCACAATCCACCTGTCCGTGTGGGAGAGACCGGGAGAGCTGATTGGCCGAGACATCAGCCGCATCATCGAGGACCCGCCTCACAAGAGAAAGAAGATGTCAGATGGTCAGCCAATCAGAATCAGTATTACTACAGATATCTAAACTAAGCTGAGAGTATTAATCAGTATTATAGTAATTATTATTATGTTTTTAATGATGATGTTGTCCGTCTGGCCCGCCTCTTTCTGACAGACAGCAGCTCCAGATGTCACTCATCTGGTCTCCATGGTAACAGTGAAGATGGAGAAGATGATGACGGTCGAACCTCCAAAAGGAACAGGTGAGCCAACCCTCCATACTCAGAAACAAGCTCCAAATGATGGGGTGGACCCCTCCTTTGTGTCCTGGTTCACAGACTACCTGACAGGAAGGCCACAGTCAGTCAGACTGGGGTCCTGTGGGACAGTAATGAGCAGCACTGGAGATCCACAGGGGACGGTTTTGACTCCCTTCCTGTTCACATTGTACACAGCAGATTTAAAGGACAACTCTGAGTCCTGTCACATCCAGAAATACTCTGATGACACTGTCATTATGGCGTGTATCAGGAAGGGATCTGACCAAAGCCTGGAGTCACAAAAACGGCCTCCAACTGAACACCTCCAAGACCAAAGAAATGGTGGTGGATTTCCAAAAGTCCTCAGCCCATCGTCATTCATGGGGTGGACACTGAGGTGGTGGACAACAAGATAAACTGGTCCCAGAACTGTCCACTCTACAGACTCTATCGTAAGGGACAGAGTCGGATCAGATCTTCAATGACAGTATAAGAATATCTCTCTCTCTCTCTCTCTCCATAGAACAGAGGATTCTATGTCTCTCGTTCCTCGTCCAGGAGAAGTTAAACTCCTTCCACTGGAGCTTCGCATTACGCATTTTAGAGACATGATGCTGGAGAGAGGGGTAAGATGGTTTACTTCAATAAAAGTACACCATGAAAATATTTGTCTACAAGCAAAAGTACTAATATCACACTCAATCTATAAGGAAACACTTCATCCTTTAGTCACAAACATTCAACATTAACACTTTTTTGGGATCATTCAAACATCTTCAACATCAACCCAGAGACGAGGCCTAAGACGAGGCCTTTATAAACAGATTCTTCATTAATGGAACAATTACGTAAATATCAGTGGTTTTTAAATGAAGATCGTGTTTCTGTGTGAGACTCTGTAAAAGAATTATCCATTTATATCCATTCACAATGTGTCGCAGTAAATTATGATGTTGCAAAACAATTTCCTATTCATTTCCAGTGGGACGTTGACGTGAAAATGATCAAACTGGTCTTACTCCGTCGTACTTTAACGTAGGAACATGGTTGAAACTTTAAGACTTAAACACGGTGCCCTCTACTCCGTATGTGTTAAACTAATCTGAAGCTTGTATCTGTTATTCTCTGTAAATGTTGTTGCTGTATCTGTGTGGAATCAGGTGTCTGCGTTCTCCACCTGGGAGAAGGAGCTCCACAAGATGGTGTTCGACCCTCGTTACCTGCTGCTGACCTCTGACCAGAGGAAACAGGTTTCAACCACGACTTCTCATTTGATATGTTCTCATTAGCTGACATTAATATACATCAGTTACATGTGCTTTTATTGTTCTTGAGTCTTTGAGTCTTTTTCAGGTATTATGAGGAAAGCCTTGATTTATAGAAGCTGAAGACGTTAGAATGAAAGAGTGCATGACTTAAATATAATTTAAAAAGCCCCACATTGTACGAAGCCATTTTATTCTTGAACATCATGAACCATTAACATTGGAGGGAAATCAAACCCAAGCTAATTTGACCTGATATTCTGTTATGTTTGAGTCGTTCATCGTTCATGTAGTTTTTAATTAGTTTTTGTGATTCTGCTGTTTAATTCAGTTCCATTATTTTTCACTGCTAGTTTTAGTCTTAGTTGTGTTAACGATAATAACCTTGACATACGTGGTGTTCTGTACCTGTGTTTGTGTGCAGGTGTTTGATCAGTTTGTAAAGAGCAGGCTGAGGGATGAGTATAAAGAGAAGAAGAGTAAACTCCATAAAGCCAGAGAAGAGTTCAAACAGCTGCTGGATGAGGCTAAAATCACCAGCAGGTATCACACATCCATTATTCACCCGTCTGTTAATTATTCAGCTGTGTTCCTATAAAATCTGTCCTGAGGCGACCTCGTACCTGGACGAGCAGGTGTTTATCTACCTGTCAAATCACTGAACTGACTCAAACTTACTCTGACAGCTGGAACTACTCCATTCAGGCTTTATTTTCCAACTGTCTGGCCTGATCCAGTCACATCAGATCCCCAAGTTTTTCCCCTAGTGAGGAGAAAGAGCTGGTTCATAGAATGGCCAGGACGAAACCCATATTGTTAATCCTGGATCTGAAGTTCGAGTATCGTCTGGACTCTAATCTGTAGTATCCTGACATAGACCTTCAGGGAGTCTGATCCCCAGTCGTTGGAGTCAGGGTTGGAAGCTGCCACTGTGGCCGATGGATTCCAAAATCTACCAGCCACTCCACGGTAGTCTCACACAGCCAGACCTGTCTCCACATTTCGTTAGCGCTGCCTCAATGCTGGATATAGATCTGACAGCCTCCACTGTCGATCTGGCGACGGCGCTGAGGGCAGGATGCAGTGACAAAGCCTTTGCAAAAACAGTGTCAAGAGAAAAGTTGTTTTGGTCGAACGTGCACATGAGGAGGCATTATGGTATTAAAAAAACAAAAGACGTGTCTTTGTCAAAACTTGCCATTTTCAGTGCGTAGTTGCAGCTCAGATGTTTTTGTTCTTTCACGTAACGAGGGGAACTTTCATAACGGTAACACTCGAAAGTAGAGGAAGGAAGGAGAATGACACTGAGAGACGGAAATATCCACCTTTATTCCAGCAGAGAACATCCAGCCAGACTAGTCGTCACCATAATGTGATGCAATGTTGCAAACTGTAAGCTCTAACCCTGCATCTTTATCCTTCCAGGTCCACCTTTAAGGAGTTCTGTACACGTTACCGTAGCGACCACAGGTTCAACGCCCTCAACAGGAAGAAGGAGCAGGAGGTTCTGTTCAACCACTACATGTCCTCGTTAAAGAAAAGAGACAAGGAGAACCGAGCCAAGCTGAGGAAGATGAGATGAGGAACAACCTCCATTAGAAACCTTCTAGAACTCCTACAGTGGGTCTGATCCTTGTCTGACTGCTGGATCCTGGTCTCAGAGAAAGTGGACCACAAAGGATCTGAGGAACTGGTCTAAGGGACGGGCTGAATAAGACTCAGAGACAATGGTTTGAAGTGGACAAAAAGACAAAAGAACCAGAGCACAAAGCAAGAGAACGTCTGTTTATGTGTTTATCCGTCTGTTTACAGCTGTGTTTCCATAAACTTTTCATATGTCGCAAAAAAGAAAAAAATTAATGTAAATTAGTCACGATTCCAGAAACAGGTTTGTAGTGAATAAACTAGTGCGTAGTGTGGTATACAGAGTAGAAGAAGTCAGGCTAAAATGGCAATGACGTCATTCCACACCTGCGAAAAAATATTCTCATGATAAAAATGTTTATATGAGTCGATATCATGATGGATGTCAGATCATTTGTGGTTTTAAACACACAGTATGTATTCTCTATTAAAATGTAATACCACTGATGGCCACTAGATGCTGCTCCAAAAAGCTCATAGACTTCGATTGAACATCTCTCTAAAAATACTAAGTCAACATTTTTTTCCGGGAGTCATTCTGGTCTCAGAAGGTTTATTTTCACCCTCTAATAAATGTTGTGGTCCATCTGTAAATTATTGCTCTTTTAGTAAATAGAAGCTTTGATGTCTGCCGTGTTGGGCTGTGATTGACAGGTGTGATGGACAGCTCACTGCTTCCCAAATTGGACTTTCAGTTTATTTAAAAAAACACATTTTTTCCTGACAAACAGCTCGACTGTACTTGTGGTTATATGAACAGCTATAAAATTACTTTGTTACACAGTGCTTGATGGAGTTTACTGTTTTACTGAGTCAGTAAGCTAGCGTTTAGCATTAGTTCACCCATGACCCCTCACGCTCACCCAATCCTGCCCCCTTTGTCCAAATATGGTCACTTCCGACTCCAAAGCCAACAATGGAGAAAATAATGGCAATGCTTCTATTTTTAGAAGCATTGCCATTATTTTCACTTCTTTTCTTTGACTTAATGTTGTTTCTTATGGCAACAGGTGGTTGTGATAATGTTCACTTTGTCTAAAGCTTCAGCGATCGTTGTTTTTACTTTTTACTGTTGTGTTTATAGTTCACTACCTGTTCTGTACCGGTTCTCATCCCAACTCATCACATTCTGCCACTTTGGTCCGGACCCCTTGGTGTTAGTGTCTTGGTGTTTTTCAATGCACTGGAAGACCGGCAGTGACTCACTACTCCCTCTAGTGGTCAGTACATTGACATCTTTGTTATTACGTCTAAACACTATAATGATCATTTTAGGTCATTTTTGAATATTTTAAAGTAGAAATACTACATATATCTCCTTTGAGCCACCACCAACAGACGGGGCAGTGAATAAATTATTATAATCTGAATTTAAAACTCATTGGAAACATTTGATAAATGTACAAAGTCAATCATAGACCTGCTCAGTTTGACATTTTAATGTAGAAACGCTACATACTGTGGTTTTAAACTCTTCTTTATGCTCAGAACACGACAAACGCCAAACAGCAGAACATTTCACAAATCTAGAGGTAGAACAGTCAAAACTATTCTAATGATAAAATGTTTGTTTGACATCAGAATATGAGTATAAGGTGTTTTCACACCTGAAAGTTCAAACCAAGGCTCAAGTTTTTGTTCCATTGCCTACATTTGGTCTGAGTAGTTTTGCTTTCACACTGCAAGTTAATAAATCCTGTCTCCATCATCTACGTGGCTGCGTCCGACGTCAGCCTGTTGTTAATTCACCTCATTTTTAACTTCTTCTGTCTTCCATTTTTCGTGATGATAACCTTGTGTAACTTTCTGCGATTGGTCCAAAAGTTTGACCCATCCAAAACGTTTTTTCACACTGTACATGAACCGAACCATGTGAACCATTAAAACAGTTTGTAATTGTTTTAACTGGAATGAAACAAAATAAACCCTAAAGACAAAAGAAAAACGTACATAATGACAATTATTTTATAGCCCAGCATCGTCTGACGACCGGTTGGACAAGAAGCCATGTTTTCACACTGTATGAAGATCAGCTGATCAGTCATGTGACGTCAGTGTTCACTACGTCAGAGTTTATTCAGTAAAAGGAGTTTCATCTCATGAACGTTCGCTCAATAAACACCTCATATAAAGACACTTTTGCGAAACTCAGAAAGTTTGTCATTTTCCATTCTGATTCTTCAAAATGAACATAAAATACGTTTATGGAAACACGGCTTGTATCTGTTTATCTGTTTATGGTTCACTGCTGACTCTCCTCCAGTCATGTTTCTTCTTCTTCTGCTTCTCGTTTTTCTGTAAATGTTAAACTTGTTCTTCATGTTTTCTTTTTCACTGACTGATAAAAACCCAGTTTGAAATAAACTCACCTGGCGTCTGCAAGACTCTTGTCGTGTTCATTCATGAAAGTTTTATATTTATTAAGGTTTTTCTACATTTGAACCGAATCGGGACCAGATGAATCCGTTTGTCTGATTCCGTTAAAAATCAATTTTCTCGTCTGTTTCTTCTCAGATAGATGTGGAAACATGTACGTCACGTCAAATGAATGAATCAAATGTTCTGATGACATGTTTTTTATGTTTTGTACATTTATTTAAATGTTTTTACCTTTTTATCGTGTTTTTTATGTGGTTTACAGTTTTGTGTTTCTACATGTTTTTATTTTATCATTTATTCACCTTTTTTGACATTTTTGAAAAGTATTTTTTTCCAGTGTTTTTTTTTACATTTTAAACACGTTTTTTCATGTCTTGTAGTAAAAACAATAGTAAATGGAGATTTAAACAGATTAATGAGGTACTAATACTAATAAATTATGTAATAAAACACATAAATGAAGTACTAGTACTCATAAATGAAGTAATAACAAGTGTTGTTTCGAGTGACTCTACATTTTTACACATAATGAGACTGAATCATTTAGTGCATATTTTTCTACTGCTGTTTTTGAAAAGATCTTTTTGATTTGCTTTTCAAAGTGAAGGTTAAAATATTTGTGGTATAATGACTTTAGAGCTGCAATGTTTAATCCATTAAGCATCAAATATGAAATTAATCTACTATTTCTATTGTTTGAAGAAGAAAGCCTCGATTCTCTGATTGAAGCTTGTTTAAATGTGAATATTTTGTATTTTCAACGTCACCCAAAGCAAGATAAGAAATACAAACACACTCACAGAGCGGCGTCTGCACCTGGAACATCACAAAGCTGCACATTATACTTTGTAGAATCAGTTTGTTTGAAGTCCAGGTCCAGGGAGACCAGGGAGACCTGGACCAGAGCTTTGAAGCTACAACGTATAATGTGTAGCTTCACCCCCTCAGTTCAGACACTTTACATCACAGCTCAGTAAAAACATGGTAATAGTGTGGTAATATACAGGTAATAATGCAGTAATAACCATGTAATAACTCCAGTAATGAACAATGAATAATACATTTTACCATTTTAATGGTATCACCACATTGTAAAGTGAAATTCACCATTTTAAGAAGATGAATTTTAACATTTATAATATGGTAATTACCATTTTTACTTCCAAAAATGTTCATTAGTTGTTACTTGGTACATGGTATTACTACACTATTACCTATGTATGACCCCACTATTACCGTGTTATTACCGAGCTGTGATGGAAAGTGCTGCCCAGACATTTAACATTTTATCCTGAAACCTGAATTTCGACACTTGTTGAGTTGATAAAGTCAACGTCTCTGTTTCTAAAGTCTGGTATTTCTTCAGTTTTAAGTCCCAGATGTGTAAATAAAGTGTAAATATTTCATTAGCCGACTCTGAGGTTTTCCTGCCTCTGCTCTAAATCCTTTTTTTGTATTTATTTTTTCCCTCGAAGCAGACAGTTTCCAAACCAAACCTTCACCACGACGTTGCCACAGCCTGAATGCAACAGTTATGTAGGATGACATTATAAGTTACTGTATTTACAGCCGAGTATTCTTCTGTTATTCTGAGTTGACAGGTGTCATGTTAACGGCATATTCTGGTTGGATAGACTTTCAGTTTTTGAGTTTGTGTGTGAAATTGTGATATTATTCAGGTTTTATGAGGATTCTCTAGACATTTTTACAGCACATTCAGGGTTTTTACTGCAGTTTGTCTGTTTACAGTCAAAGATCCTCTCTGGTAGAGATGGATGCTCCAAAGGAAAGTCTACTTTTCTGCTCAGAGGGAGAATCACACCTGCTGTTAAACATTATCAGATACTTGGATATCAGCAAGTTTTGGATCTGAGAAAATATCGCAACGCCGACCTTTTCAAAAGGAATGAAAGAGGAAGGCTGAGTCTGAGAGTCTGAGAACTGCCACCTGTGAAAAAAACTGCTTTTAATCCGAGTATGTTCAGCTGCATGTAAACAGGAAAATCACATAAATATTCATTTTTATTAGATGCAGAAACAGATTTGTGTTTTCATTATAACAGCAAAAATTCAAATATTTTGTGCATGTAATCTTTACCAGCAGTATTTGTGTCCTTGGGAATGTTAGTTTTCTGTCATTTAGGTATAAGAAAAACATTTTAATCTATAAACAGAGGATCTGACTCAACTGGCAACGAGCTGTCAATCACACCTGTCAATCACACCTGTCAATCACACCTGTCAATCAACGCCCACACATCAGACATCAAAGCTTCTATTTGACCCAAAATGTAATTAACGCAGAAATAAATTAAAGATGAACCAGAACACATATTAGATGATATAAAGATAAAGATACTGAGACCAGGATGACTCCTGGGAAAAAATTATTGACATAGTGTTTTTAGAGGGAAGTTCAGTGATCGGCAGAACGGGGCTTCTGGGGCTCGAGCTCTGAATGATTACTCAAAAGCTCTGGATTTTTTAGGTTAAAAATAACTTCAACTTTCTATCAGTTCTGATGTAGTCGGACATGTTATTCGGCCGTTCGACCTCTAGGGGCGCTGCCGCGGACGGAGC
>JAPQRN010000012.1:479094-504923 GCA_037367275.1 Coranthus polyacanthus
TAGTATAGTATAGTATAGTATAGTATAGTATAGTATAGTACAGTATAGTATAGTATAGTATAGTATAGTATAGTATAATATAGTATAGTATAGTACAGTGTAGTATAGTATAGTATAATACAGTATAGTATAGTATAGTATAGTATAGTATAGTATAGTATAGTACTATACAGTACAGCATAACTTAGCACAGGATAGCATAGCCTAGTATGGTACAGTGTAGTGCACTATATGTAGATAAGTACACTACAATGAAGTAACATGGTACAGTTTAGTACTACCCTTCTAGTAACATGGTCATAAAATTCTGTTGTTTAGTGAGCTGTCACAACAAACCTCACAAACAACGAATCAAACAAAAATTAAATAATGAGATTACTTAACAAAGGCAAAAATGGAATCTAGTGGCTTTTACTGCAGCTGCCAAAAAAACAAAACAGTTTGATATCCTGTTAGCATTTAGTTAGCTATCTTCCCTTTGTCCAGATGACTGGTGGAGGAGCTAATGCTAAAAACCAGATAGACACCACATAAGCGACAGTAATTGGTGACATTGTGTATCTCCTAATTTGTATGGATCAATATCATTAATTATCTTCACAGTTGTGATATCATTCCCATCCTTTGATAGATTCTCTTCATATGGGCGTTTGTCTTCCATGAGTAGTTTTAACATTATACATACTTCTAATGATTACAGGTGAAAAGTGACAGTGACAGCTACTGTTGCTAGGTACGCTATCCTCCAAAGATGGTGGTGCTGACCCATAATGCTCTATGATTCCCAGCCTCTATAGTATAGTCAAAAATGCTCTGTACAATGAAATGAACCATCTTTGGTATAGTATAGTGCAGCTGACCTAAACCGTTTGTAGGCCATTCTTCTAATATAGTGGAAGATTTGGCTTGCAGATGTAAAAGACGTTTGGTGTAGTATATCATAGTTATACTGTATATGATCATAAACAGAATGCAGGGTGTATCTATGGGTAACTGTATTATCCTGGTTGTTTCATTTGGTACAATTGTTGTTTTTCACCATAACTGAGTTTTGAAAAGACAAATGAAGCTGCAGTACTTGGTCTGGTGTTGAAGGTAATCCAGGCACTATACTGTATCTAGGTTACATGTGCATTCAGAGCATAATATATTTAATATTTATAGCTGTCTTCAACACTTGTCTTTCTGTGTGTTTGCATATGTCGTCGTGCATTTGTGTGTTTGTCAGTGTGAGGGTTATCAGGGCTGATGGGTAAAAGTTGCCCTGCGGGTCAGTACTGGGACGCCTTGGTCAAAAACTGCCTGGACTGTCGTATGGTGTGTCAGCGACCACATGTAATCACCAGATGCATCAGTCACTGTGGTGAGTACATGCATGTAGACACATGCATGCAGATGGTAGAGGAATGGAAATAAAGAATTGCATAATAATTCAGCATTTTCTCCAAATACATGTACTTCTCCGCTTCTCCTGATCTGTGTTAGCATCTGCAGATTGTAAGGCACTCCCTGGTCACTATTATGATGCACTGCTGAAGATATGTGTGAGCTGTTCTGAGGTTTGTGGCAGACATCCAGCTCAGTGCTCCGAGTACTGCCCGAGTGAGTACTGACCCTGCCAGTCTGGAGGAAACTATTAATTATTTCGCTGCTTCTCTTTTCTGAAGCCATAAATGTTGTGTTGAGGTGTTGCGGTTTAACAACAAGATGATGTATCTCAAAACCTTGATCACAATAAATAACTGACCTTACGTCAAACCTGCCTCTTTGTTTAGAGGTTAATACATTAGAATATTGTTATCTGTTATAAAGTTAGAAGTGATGTAACAATGCTTTATGAAAAAAACAGAGCATTATGTGATAACTTGATAAAATGTAACAGGTTTTCTAATAACACTTGCATTTTGTAACAGTCTGGTGCTTTTACATCATACAAAGCTTGGACACAGTACATTTCCCTGCATTTTGTGAAATTTTTTTCTAAATTGTGGTTATTGCAAAATGTGTAGTCACTTATTATGATGACAATGTAATCATTTGGTCCATTATGTAATAACCAATAAAAATGAATGCATTATTCTATATATATATTGCATTAAAATTATTATTCTATTTTTACAACATAAGCTAAATTAAACTCTCTAAATGTTTAATTAGGTTAATATTTGAGCAGTTATGGTTAATTCATTAGTATCACCAATATGAAACAAATGTGGCCAAGCAGAGGTAGATTGACTCCACTGTTATGCTATGTGCCCTAAACTTCAATATTTGTAGGTTGCAATATTTTTCTTTCCTCTAAAAAATGTTCTGAATCAAAATAAGACCACATCCACTTCTGGTAATAGTGGATGCTTCAGAGTGTACATCATCATCTCCTATGGACTCCTTTGTTCACAAAATAAAACGTTCTTCTTTTCTTGTCTTGTGTAAAAAAAGATGTGCCAATCCTTAAAAATCCTGGGCGACAACACCGACTAATACCCTCCACAGTGAGAGGATCCGACATATCCTGGAGGAGTTTGAACGGACTTGGAGACTGTGGATTTGTTAAATGGTGGTGGTGACGGAATATTGAGATGAGATGAGATTTTGCTTGTGTATATGTTTTCATTAAAAGTGCATTATGTAACTTTTCCTTTATAAATCCCTTTTTTAAATCCAATTAATGAACGCTTGAAATTTAAGTTAAAAAAAAATTAGCCCTTCCCCAACTATCTAGGTTGCCTATAAAAAGTCGGATTCCCCAATAAACCAAAGCATGTGACTCTGTCTGTTCCGTTCCACGAAGTGACAATAAAATAATGGAGTTACTGTTAGCCTTGAGATGGAGTTGGCTAAGTGACCAGCTTCCAGCACAAGACAAACTCTAAGTAATCGTTAAAAACAAAGGAAAGTTTGACCTAGTGAAGGAACAGGAAAGTGACCAATGACAGGGG
This sequence comes from Coranthus polyacanthus, assembly GCA_037367275.1. Classification (NCBI taxonomy): domain Eukaryota; kingdom Metazoa; phylum Chordata; class Actinopteri; order Kurtiformes; family Apogonidae; genus Coranthus; species Coranthus polyacanthus. The sequence goes on from JAPQRN010000012.1 coordinate 482,034, forward strand.
AAAACTAGAAAAAAACAGAAAAAGGTCAGTTCTATTATGCTGAAATATCAGCTGATGGTTTTGTGAAATGAGACTTATGATTGAAATTATAGTGTCAATACTAAGGTGTGCAAACATTACTATATTACTATAATAATATATAATAATACTAATACTTTACTATATTTCGTGTGGTTCCCTAACAGTTTGACTTATCATCCATCAGATTTAACTCTGCTCGCACTGTTAAACCTCTCAGTGAAAGATAGCTTCTAAAGTCCCATAAAGGCCCTTTAATGTCTTCATTTGCTCTTATACATAAAAATGGATCATTTCCAATTTATAATGCAATGTTACATACATGTTTCACAATAAAAGTAGTAATAATTTATTACAAAATGCAGGGAATTGTATTATATAATGTATTCAGGCTGTTTATCATTAGAAAATGTGGCGTATTATTACAAAATGCAGGTGTTCTTATATAATGAAGAGAAAATGGATCACGTTTTGTCCTGTTATTGCATAATTTGGAGTATTTCCAAAAGCCCTCACAGACATTTGTCCTTGCATCCCTTCAGCACAACCAACTCCTGTGACCACTAAAAAGCTCCTGGTTAAAGTGACCCCACAAATCCCTGATTCCTCAGGGCTCTCAGCCCTGATGGCGTTCAACTCCACCATCCTGCTCTACTCCCTCCTGGCTCTATGTATTGCGTTGCTGCTGTCTAGTTTGTCTCTAGCTTTGAGAGTCTTTTTGAGGAAGTCATCTAAATCATCCAAGCCAGCGTCTAAGGGTGCGGACAATAACCAAGAGGTTGTGGTCCAACTGGACCAGGGTGTTGGCCAGCCAAAAGGTCAGTGTGGTATGAATATCAATCAAAGGTCCTCGTGAGTTTAATCTGTGTGTAATTGATCCTGAATAACATGTGAACTTGGTTAACACTGGACAACAAAATGACACGTATATGCTAAAGGATTTATAAATGGTTTATAATTAGGTTGTAAACACTGTATAGGTATTCTCATTAATAAGCTGTTATAACACATTAGAAAACACACAATAGTAACCTGTTGTTATAGTGAGTCCACATTTATTGTTAATCCTCAGACCTCAGTGGTTACTGAGCTTCTTTTGTCTTCATCAGCAGCATTTATACCTGCCAGCTCCATCTGACATTTTTCTTTATAAGTTACTACTATTTAAGCACCATTAGCATATCTTAACACTCAAAAGTTTCATTTGGCATCAGATTAATTGGTACAAGTAAACAAAAAGACGAGCTGTCTGATCAGTGACAGCTCATGATGTCAAAGACACACACATCCTTCAGCTCTGTTCATTAGTTCTATGTAAGTTCAGTTAACAAGTAAAGAAAGATTAAAATGAAGATTCTGAGGATGCCACCTGAACTTGGTTGGTATCTTAAATGTTATTAACTCATGAATAAATGGTGATTTATTTTACACTTTACAATAAGGTTCCCTTTTGTAGATTAGAAATGTTAGTAACTCATTAGTAAATGGTTTAACCTGGTGACTGATAAAGAGATAAAATAAAGGATGCAATGCTATTAGTTGCATTGTTTCCTTTATCTATAGGAATCTCACGGTATCAGTGTGACAAATGTTGACAAACAGTGTCTGAATCAGTGTATGAAAACTGTTATTGTTATTAGATGATCTTGTCATTGTAAATCACAAGCAGCAGTTTCTTTCACTGCAGTTCATCACTGAGATTTCTACTTCATGTTCATAGCAGTGAGTCTCCTGTCTGGTGTATTGTGTGTGCACATTGCCCTCTCCTGTCCTTCTACAGGTCTTGTAAATGGTTCAAGTCATCCCACTGAACTCGAGTCATTTGACTACTCTAGTCCCACCGAGACCTGCGCGTGCGTCCACTGTTTCCCTGATCTGAAAGCTCTGGGCCAAGGCCACGACAGCTCACTGAGAGCACCTTTCACAATCAACCAGCAGGCTATTCTACAGAGAGCCCAGATCCAGAACGGAGGAGGGCCTTTGTGGACTCATGAGGGCTCCTACACCTCTGGGATGAGGGGTAAAGGAGAGGCTGCAGTGGGATGAGTTTCATTCGCTGTCCTTCTTATCCAATGGTCCCCTCAGACAAATGGATTTGTCCCCAACATGTCCACCAATGTGTTGGAGTTTTACTAAAAAGAAAAAGACTATGTAATGCTATGACAAATTAAATCCTGCATTCTTTCTGTGCTTGTCACAAAACCTTGTAAGTCATAAGACTGTCAATGTGAATGTTTAAATGGGTGAAAGCTCATCTACCACTGCAACTAACCTCTCAACAAGGAGCACAAGTAACGCTTAAGCAAGGATTACTTAAGCAAATGTATCTTTACTAAAAAAAGTTCAATAGCTGCTATGTCGTTTCATTATAAACCTTTAATAATCCTTAATGTTTTACTCTTCAAGGCATGTGGATGAATTGCATTCATTTGTTCTACAGAGCAGTAAAACATTAGAAATTAGACCTTATTATACTGAAAATGTGGCAATATGATGACTAAGATTAGATCCATTATTGTTATGAAATGTGTGTGCTCTAGCGACGACTGTTTCAGACATGGAAAGGTGTTGACGCCAAACAGACTGAAAAGAATTAGTGACGACTGACTAATTCTTCTGTGTATATAGTGTAGTGCATTTACTGTATGTGATGTAATAAAGTCTCTTCTTACGTACAGTTTGATATAACCTGCAATAAAGGGGGGTTAAATGTTGATTTAAATATTCAACTTTAATTAGCACCTGTCAGCCAATCAGAAACAAGTATTTTACTACTAACGCCACAATATTAGGTAAGTAAAAATGCTGTACTGATTCTAAAGAACATTAATATTCTTAAATCCAGTTTGTTGTTTTAGCAGAGTTATAATGACCGTACATATGCATTTCTCAGTCTCTGGATCAAGATACAACTGGTACAGGAAATTGTAAACAGCATTAAAACCACTTTCTACAGATCAAAGTGTCATTTAGTGTGACTTCCCTTTGCATTTAACATGTCTTTGTTCAGATAATATGACATTTACAGCACTCATATCGTGGTGTTTTACACCAGGTTTCACTCAGCATGTCAATCGTTTCTTATTGTTTGGGATACTTTTCTTTTGAGGTCACATTAAATACTGACTTTTGGCTGTAAAAGCCATTCAGTTGGGATTTTTTTGTGTTTTTTTGTTTAGATTAATAAAGAGACTGAGAAATAAATATGCCTGCTCATCACAACCCTGCTAAAACAGCAAAGCTAAAGGTGGCCAAAGACGCCTGGGTTTGAATGCACGTGGCAACATGTAGGTAAACTCTGTCAGTGGAGATTCCCCTGAAACAAAATAACAGGTGCTCCTATGCTAAACTTAAAGAGAAATCCAAATATGAATCTCTGTATCTCTAACCATCATTTCCATATTTTCACCATGCTTTCTTTTATCTCTGAAGATGATCTGACAAAAAATTAGGCGTCGTTGCTGAGCTTCTTTCTCAGGTTACGATTAAGATTGAAGTGAGCAAAAACTGTTTGCTGAACTATTTACATTATATTGCTTTTTGCCATATCCAGCGATTTGCATTTACATAATACTGTATTTCTTCCAATAGTGTCCAGCTGCAGGAGGCACCAAGCCTTTATTTGAAGGAGGCTTGTATTAAAGTCAGGCCTTTATTTATAATTTCCTCTGTTTTAATAAGTAGAAATGGTTGTAATTAGCGCAAAACCTTGTTTTGATCTGCTGCCATTTGTGATGTTAAAAATACTGCAATGCGCTTTTATACAAACACTAAACTTCCTTTACCGTTACAAAATAAAAGCCCATTGCTTAACAGAGCTTTTATTGTGTAAACGTTGTCTTCCTGTCATACTTGTTTCTGCAAATGATAATTTAGCTGAAAAAGTAAGACACACACACACACACCTGCAGTGACTCAACCAGACAATAACAGGTGATGATCTACAACAACGTGCTGAAAATAGGTTACATTGTTGAATGTATAAATTTGTAGAAGTGAACATTGTGTTTAACTGGCAGCACATTACATGACAGACACCAGAAGTTTATCCATATTACTTTTTACCAGCCTGTATGTATGTATGTATGTATGTATGTATGTATGTATGTATGGGACCAGCTTTTAATTGACTCCTGGTTTTTATTTGAGGAAATACAGTAATCATATTCAGATCCACAGGATACACGAGGAGTATAAATTTGTCCCTAAAACTAATGCACAAGACTTTCCATTCTTTAAATGAAATACTTGTAAATAATATTTACAAAAATGATAAAAAAGAGACAAATAAGCAGCACAAAGGAGTTTACAGATATAGATATTCTTTATTTGAGTGTTTCATCACTGTGTCCAGTTCTTGCAGCAGTTACATGTGTGTGCGAGGAATGACTGACCGGGTCAAGACAAAGTTTCTTCTGATTACGACCTCGCGGGGCCGCCTCCAGCAATATAGAAGAACAAAATCCACTTTTGAGGTTTCACCATTTTGTCTCATACATACAAACTGTACATATTATACTTTTACATACATACATCATCATCAACATGTGGAAAAAAATCCTATCAAACTGTGATACCCAGCTCAGACGGCATGCTGAATGCAAAGTACTGATTCAGTACACGAACATACAGAAAACATACGCACGCGCACCACACACGTGCATACAGACGGCGACACATACGTTTTATACAAACACGCCTACACTGAACTTTATCCCCTTTCTCGGGCACATACACGTGCACACACACACTCACACACACACATGTACGCACAAACACACTGAATTAGAGCGACATGCGGCTGGCGGTTAACACTGCAGAGTCGAGCTTCTCACCGCCTTATACACATTCTGACAATTCCACTCTACTTCTTATTTCAGATTTTTTTTTTTGCCATTCACCTGAAAGATCACGACAACATCTCATGAATATGGAGAGTATGCCTCAGTATAATGTCCAAAATGTGATTAAAGAATAGCAAGAAAAAAAAAAAAAAAGTAGTCATCTGCACTATTTTTGCTTGTGTGTGTACAAAAATAATGATTGACAGCACGATATAACACGGACCAACAATGTGAGAGTTTAGGGAGGATGAGAAAAAAAAGAAAAAAAAGGAGGATATATTTAATTACAGTATGTATAAAAATAGATTCACTGTCTGATTTATTTCACCCCGTGACTGTTGGAAGCAGCAAGAGAGGCAGATGATATCCCTAAATTTCCGACCGACGACAAACTCACGAGTAACGAATGGAATAAATCTCTCTTTACAATGTTCATAATACAATTTATCAGGTTTGTGGGTTTTTTTTCTTTCCGCATTCTGAAGAAAAATGCATAATAAGACAACTTCCATCCTTGAAATATTTGGTCATTTTGAGGTTCAACAAGTGTGCTTGTGTCCAGAAAGCTGATAAGTTTGAATCCTTTGTGTGTGTGTGTGTGTGGGAGTGGGGGCTTTGTGGATAAAGTACCACTGAGCTTCCCCCGTGGAAGGCTGTGGCTCCGTCTCCTTGCGCCTCCCAGTGTTATTATTTGCAGCTGTGCAAGCGTGAAACAGCATTTGTGATCAAGTAAAACCTCCTCTAGATGAACTAACCCTTCTGCCTGTCTGTGTCGGGAAAAGAGAAAAGCAAGGCAGGAATACAACCTACTGCTGTCCATCACTCATTCAGTCATCACCTCCTTCCTTAGCAGACTTACAGTCCATTTGTTTTTTGTAACCTTCTAAATTCCAGTGAAAAACATGTTGACACTATCCTGCACAGCAGACAGTTCACTCTTACATTTTGTACAATTGAACTATGTTAGTATGTTGCAATATGTTGGTTTTTTTTCCGTTAAAGTTGCGACTACAGAGCTTTAGAGTTCAGGTAGGCCTGTGTGTCTGTTTCCTTGCCTCTCTCTCCTGTGACTCCGTTGCCTTTTTCCATGCAAATAAATGTTTGCGTCGTCCGTCGTCTCCTCCCGTAGGCTGTGCTGTGATGGAAGGGACTACTCGTACTCCAGGAACTGCTTGTGGTAAAACAAAAGGTACCTGGGAGGGATAGGGGAGCACAAGGTGAGGGACGGGAGCAAGCGTCAAGCAAAGGTCAGCTGTATATATGTCTGTTAAGCGTTTTGTTCTGTTGTATGGCTGCTGTTGTTGTAGATGCTGGAATTGCAGCATGAGGTGGTATTAGGGGTTATTGGATCTGATATTCAGCATTTTCACGTCTACTATCGGTACTGTTATTTATTTATCTTTTTAAAATCAGATCAATCTGATCAAATACATTAATTTAATGTGCTACTTCAGCTATGATGTAGTACCATTTCTCACAATTTTTTTTTTTTTTTTTACTTTGTTTACTTTAACTTTTTTATAAATCTATAATTTTTTTAATTTATTTTTGACCTTTTTTTTGAAGTCTTCACTTGACTTTATGAGAAGTGCTGCTGGGAGCTTGGGTTTAAGTAAAAGGGTTAAGGTCAGGTTAATAAATCTAGAAACTCACTTGCCTTATCGTGTGAGTGGTAAAAAACAAAGAGCATACAGCTTATCACTTTGTTCTTATACCTGATAATAAATAAAACTATGTGTACCGGGTCAAGTAAAACCTGACTTCAGGTGAGTAGTAGTGTGATTTATTTGCCCAAATAGGCAAGTAGGGAAAAAAAAAACATGCCTCAATAGTTTTCTATATCAAAACCAAAATCTATAACAAAAACATATTAATTACTTCGATATATTGCGCAGCCCTAGTTGGAGCTTGTGTTATTGTAAATTTTGACCGTGAGGTGCTGTGTTTCCTGCTCACCCTTCACTGTCCAGGACGTCCTTGATGCTGGCCTTAGTGATGATGGCGTCATCACATTTGAACCACTGGTCCTTGTGCTGCCGGATGAAGGTGGTGTAATGTCCGCTCTCTAGTGTCCCCTGGTGGTTCACCACTGCAAACAGACTGTACCTGAGGGACGGAAAAAGAAGAGCTTAAGAGCTTATGATATATCTACAAAACATGTAGCATAAAGAAATACTTTACATTTTAAATACTGTTTTGTACATATGTTGTATCAGTTATTAAGTGTTCCAGTTTGTTACCTGCCTCAGGGACGATGGATGTAGATGACACTTTTTATACTGATGTTAATCATTGTTCATGAAATCACGTTAGGACAATGTTAGTTAACCTTTTGAGTTTTTTCTTTATTTTCAATCCTTGTTTATGTCTTCTTAGACCGGATACAACATATATGTGCGTTCACCTTTATGACCAGGTGTGAAGTTTTTTAAGAAAATCTTCAGACTGTGTTCAAATGCTTAGGTCTTATGGGTTAATGACAATCCTCATTAATCTAAAATCGAGAATGTTATTTTATTAACAAGTGTCAGGAAATTATTTGAAAATAATAATCTTCTTTTTAATGTCTCATTACTGAGACACTGAGAAACAGTCAAAGCCAACAGCACAATTGTTTTATATATCCTTTTGCTTGTTATAGGTCTTTCTGTGTATAAAAAAATTAAAAAGACAGAAAACAAATTAAAAACCAAATACCTTGTTTTCCAGTTCTTTCTTAATTCTTAGAATTTAGGGTAAGAACTACGCTGTGCATTTGATTAGTGAGAAACCCATGCATGAATAATAAGGTGGTGCTGGATTTTCTCTACCTGCAGGGCAGTGAAAGCATTAAAGTGAGTCAGTGGAGTAGTAAGCAGGAGGGCAAATGAAGGCTTTTGTTGAGGACATTTTCACTGTGTCAGATCTGCTGCCACGAGGATGACCCTAATAAGGCAATGACAAACCTAGACTTTATAATGTTTCTTAATGTTTACTGTTGAAATTGGTTCACATTTGGTTAATTTGTGTTGTCAGTTTATTTAGATGAACCCGATGTTTATTTGATAAAGGTTTATTAATAACTCATGTGAGATATACAGAGTTCAAAGAAGCCCACATGATTCCTTTGAACACTAGATCTGATTGAACAGAAGATTGCTTTGAGAACAAATGCCTTGCTCTGTATTAAAAGAACTTCACTACCCATAATGCTCTTGGAATGAAAAAGGAAAATTAATGTTAGGACCTCATTTAGCTTTGATGTTAGCAGTCGAGCTGTTCAAGAGCTAACACATACACCTTTTTTCATTCACTCCATGTCTGATTTTAAGTATAATGTCTCATCTTGTCGTTATTACGCTGTGTGTCAAGTACTTTTACAGATATATTCATAAATCAATCTTTAGGAACCTTGGTAAATATGTTGAATGAGCCCTTCATTTTTTTCCCTGCATCTAGCTTAGAAATGAACAATGAAACTACTGTTGTTTGTCTGTCTGTTACCAGTCCAGTGACATTAGCGACAACAAATGATGAAATCTTGGCCGCTCTAGGTCAAAGGTCAGGAAACTTGCACACAATTTCAAAAATGACCATTTGTTAACATGAGACAAAACAAAAAAAGAAATCATATCTCAGTCAAAACAGTCTGATTTGACTGTAATTCACCACATTCACCACAAAAAGTCTGAACTTGAAAGGCCGACGGTCAAGGTCAGAGTAGACGATGCTCTACAAATCACTATATCTACGGGGATATGAGCTGCCTTCATGTGTCCCTCTCAACGCTGTACAGTTTATAAAGATGTAGTAATGATTTATCATTCGTACACTTCACTGATAACACTGGACCAAATGCGAATGATTATTTGTATTTCTGTTGCATTTTGTTCACAAATGGTTTAAATTCAAGTCACTTAAAGGTCTACATGTGCATTTTGACCACTGTGTAATTTTTTCCTTTTACACATTATCAATATGAAGAACAAAGAGCAGAGGTTTTGAAGCCAACGTGATTACTGGAGATGGTATATTGTTGTGGTGAATTTGGCCACCTTGGCAGAGGTTTGCGCTCTCTGAGTTCTTTAGAGTTTACTTGATATTTAAAGCTTTCCGCACTGAATATCTAAGATACGCTGATTTGAATTAAGCCTGTTAAACTGATGTGTAGTTCAGCATTACTCTTGAACTCACTGAATCGATGACCATTCCTTCACATGTTGTCTCTGCCTCTGTTAAGGTCAGCCTAACATTTAACATTGTGTTTATCAGGGATTTGAAGGTGTGCGTTTGTGTTCATGTGGCTTTGTGACCGTAACGTTCATCATCTTGAGAGTAGTTAGACTAAGCTACAACACATTTCCTTACTTGTTGTCATTGTTGAAGGGGTCCACAGTCTGCTGGTACTGCCCGTTCATCCTGCTCTCTTTACTGACACACAAACACAACAAATTTGATCACAACAAAAATAAAAGATCATTTGCTATACATATCCCACAAACAAAGTAAGCCCTTCTGTCCCGTGACGTTGCTCTCCTCTTCCTTCGGACTGCGCTCACCTGGAGGCCATGAAGGGCGTCATGTCCAGCTCTAACGGGAAGGAGACGTACGTGGTGATCTTCCGCCGCAGTTTGGCCGAATGCTCGAACCTCTACAAACACACGCAGACGTTACAGTCGAAAACATAACACCCTCGAATCTTGCCAATTTAAAGCATCGAACCAGGCCTTACTTTGAGGTGAAAGCAGGCCACGATGGGCAGCTTCTTCATGGTCAGCTGCTTGGTAGACTCCTGGTAACTATGGCAACCACTGCACTTGATCTTTGCGCTGCTGCCGAGGTGCTCTGGTCTGGTGAACCTGGACAAAAAAAAATGCAATTCTTTGTGTGTTTGTGTCTGGTTTGTGTGGATAATCAACAATGCCGCTTTTCCCAGAAATCTTTGCTCCAGTGAATTTGGGGGGAAAAAAACATGGAACAAGATTCAGGGGATTTGTTTGGGATTTGTTTTTGTGTCACTATATGCTCTCTGAATGGATTAGTGTGATTAGACTGGCAACGTTTTCAGATTAGTTGTGTTAATGAATATGTGCAATTTTGTTTCTGTTCTTCAGGAAATGCATTGTTACTTGTGCTTTTCTTCCTAGATTCATTACACACATGCAGTAAACACACTAAAACATTTAACAGACAATTGTCATAATCAGTGTTGCCATATGGGAAATGTTAATGTATTGTACCAGAGGCTTAAAATTATTGTATTTTGAGGAAAATATACAACTATAACCAAGGGATCTGCACTGGCCTGTAACTTACTGTATTCAATATGAAAAACTGGAAATTTCTGATTAGCAGAGAGGATTTAAGTTACGAAAAGCTGTGCTTCTGAGCCACATTCAGCATCACAACATGTATGATGGGCTGGAAAGATCTCATGTGAGAAGAGATGCATATACACAGATGTAGGACCCATATATCTTGATCGTGTCAATAAATTAAGTACAGTACATAGACGGCCTAGACCTGGCTTACCCTAACTTAGGGTTGGGACCTAAAATGCGTTGCAGACCTAGTTTTGTTGAGTAAAATACATAACATAATGCTATGACAGTCATGTGTGTTTGTGTGTATTAGAGTTGTTTGTTTTTTGTGTGTTAGTTGGTGAGCAGTGTGTTGCTGGATAGACCTAACATTACTTGTCAGTGTTAGAAGTGATTGCTGACGTTCTTCCTAGCAGTGAGTACCGGATCATACCTGAAACCCAGTATGTTCTACACATGTGGGAAAGTGCTACTTCCCGTTAGTAGTATTTCTAGGCAAGGCAATGCAAGTTTATTTATATAGTGCATTTCATTCACAAAGGTAATTCAATGTGCTTTACATAAATAAAAGGAGCATCCAGGAGGAAACAAAAACAAAGTGCTTAAATAATAAAACATCAAAATATTAAAAAAATAATGATAATTACTAATAATAATAATTATGTAACAGAGAACATAAAATCATAATAGAAGAGAATAAAACAATTAAAACATGCATATTAAAATGCTTACAAAAATATACAGTTCTGGAGATTTAGATAGCAATAGACTTAGAATTAATCAAGACTTACAGTGTGAGTCTAGGCTTAAATTAATTAAATTAATGTTATCTTTGGTTTTACTAGTGATGAAATAGAAGATTCAACGTATGGAAGATTACATCTTCATTAATTAAATAAACTGGGCCTCCGGCTCCACTTGGTCTGACTCAACTGGCAAACTGCACTTAGCTTGCTAGCAAATGTTAACTGAAATGGAATTGAATTGCTGTTACCTTGCTAACATTAGGTTGATGTTAGCTGACGTGACTGTTTGAAAAAGAAAATGTATTTAATTACAAAAACAGAAATGTAAACACATATTTGAAAACTTAATTAGACATACTGATGACAGGAAGTAGCATTTTCGCACATGTGTAAATCAAATCAGGTGTCAGTACAGATTGGCTAGTAACGGCCACATTTATTCAACATTGTGTATTATTGTAAGTTTGGATCCTGGGAAGATGCTGAATTTCTCTTTTGGGTCTCATGCTGAAAAAGTTTGGTAACCCCTGACCTAGACTCATTAAAACTACTAATATCAAGTGTCACAAAGTGATTGGACCTTATTAAGGCATTATTGTTTGTACATCGTGCAGAAAATGATCATATAAAGATGATCATTTTCCTACATGGTTGTAATGGTCAATTACCTGCGCAGACAGTCTGTAAGTGTTGTTGCTCCAGTGGTGTGAGACTCTCCGTTAAGTGCTGATCCATCTCCTCCAGGACTGAGGGGCCAGAACGGGGTAGAGGAGCCCGGCAGGTCCAGACTGATGTCCCAGAACGGGTCTATTGTTGTTGACACACCGCTAGATTGAAGACGGACAGAGAAGGGAGAGGTGTACAGTTTTGTGCAAAACTCTTCGGCCACATTTAGATTTGTTGTTTTTGCGGGGTTGTAATGAGCAGACATACTTATTTAACAGTCCCTTTATCAACACTCAATTATACAGGAAATATGTGCACAATATTAAAAAAAAAAATGGACCAGACCTAAATGGCTGTTCCCTTGTCAAAAAGTAGCCCAAACAATAAGAAACATCTGACATGTGTTGAATGAAACTTGGTGTAAAACAGCAGATTAGTGCAGTAAATCTCATATTGTCAAAAGAGTTCAAGACATGTCAAGTACAAATGGAGGTCACACACAATACTTGCCACTTTGGTCTGTAGGTCTGAAATTTTTTCTTTTAATATCCTTCACATATTTCCTGTATATTCCGGTTGTATCTTGATACAGAGACTCAGAAATGCATATGTATGATCATTATAACAGTGATGAAAACAACAAACCTAATGGTGGCCTAAGGCGTCTGCACAGAACTGTATGTATGACAAAGATGAACATGGTGTAGTTGTCTGTTTTGGAGACAGACTTTTAAGCGAGTGGGAGACAGAAGATTCTGGCATCAGCTACCACTTGGCACCATGGCCATGTTGGCAGCTAAGCTTGTTCATATGGGTGATGGAGATTACCATCGAGTAATCTCCTGCATGTCGTTTTGGAGGTGCGTGCTGGCAATTAAGACTATAAAACAAATTATATCAGCATACAACACTCATGACCTTAGAAAATTTGAGGTGGTTAGCGTCTTTTATTAAAAACTCCCTCCATTTGCTATCAACCAGTTCTCTGAAGGGCTTATCTTGCGCTGGCTTGCAGAAGGTTGGAACCCGTCCCGGCTCACATTGGGTGAGTTGCAGGGTGCAACCTGGGCCCGTCGCCAATCTGTCACAAGGTGAACACATAAAGACGGACCCATTCACACCTCCAGCCTCCAATTCACCTGACATGCAGGTCTTAAGGAAAAGACATTTCCAATAGGGTTTTAAACGCATGACTTCTACTTACAAAGAAATAGGTTGTGGAATTGAACAATAAACTGCTCATAACTAATAATTTAAGAGTTGAATCATATGTGGTGGTCTGTGTGTTTTTTACTTCAATAGCAGTGTGTCAGCTATTGCAAAGAAAATTAAAAATGGCATTAAACAGCATAAAATAATCCTGTGACCACCAGGGGGAACCAGAGGTCAACCTTAGAGACATCTTGCCATGAAAGGGTTTTCCTGTTGCTGCAGTGTAGCGTTCAGTGTGTGAGATTGATGGTGCAATATGTGAACGGTGGAGGAGCAGCCTCAGCGGGAGGTTCACCTCAGGCCAGGCAATTAGAAAGTTCTCATCCTGGACAACAAGAGGCAAGTGAAGGCTGGTATTTTTTAACTGCTGTTTGGCAAAACACAGTGTGAGTTGTGCACTTGAGAACTGAACTGTGGTGCAGTATTCGGCTCAGATTTTTTTTTTTCTTACACACACACACACACACACACACACACACACACACACACACACACACACACACACACACACACACACTTACTGGCAGACTTGACAGGTGACGTCAGACTGCAGGCCCCCTGTGAAGATTTGGTCGATGATGCAGTTACAGTGGTTGGGGTTGTTGGCTTTCTTCCCGTTGTCATCTGTGCAGACACAAACACACACTGTCACTAAAAGCAATGCAGTGTAACTTCTCAAACACTTAAAAGCTGCAGAGAGAGATCCCAGAGAATAAGTCCCATCTCTCTCCATGTCTGTCACTCACCGCATGTCTCTCTGCATCCTTTCAACTCTGCTCATGCAGTAAGCCCTTCTATCTCACCTACACTCCGCTAAAACCCCACAATACGCCTTTTTATTGCTTTTATCACATATGTCGCCCTGTTGACGTCGTCTTATTATGTGCCTGATAAGCGGACGCACTTTTTATTCTTCTGCTTCTTCTAATTCTTCTTCTGCCATGTAACTCGCCCCGCAGCTTTAAGAAAACACACGCAAATCACACATCAAAACTATGCTATGCTATATCTTAGCAATTCAAGGAACCATAAAAACAGAAAACATTCATTTTCAATGGGAAGAGATAGTGAAAATAATCCAACCGACACCTTCTTCAGAACCACATTACTACATCATGCTTTAACACAATGACATGGTTGAAACTTTGAGCGGGTCACAAGACACCAGAATTTATTGGGCTTGATCGGTATATCTATTTAGTCTGGTATTTATGGAATCACAGTCTAAGTTTTACGCTTTGTCTGATTTTGCACGGTATGTTCAGAGAATGGATGATGTCATGACTAGAGCGGTGACAGGCTCGTGGAAAGATGATAAACTTTTCTACTAAAACTCCTGTTACTCTGAGATGGTTTACAACCAGTACACCATATTTACCAGAAATCTAGCCACATTTGTCCTCTTTCAGACAATGTGACTCCCAAAGCCCAGTGAGTCTGCCCCATTAAACCCTATAATAAATCAGAGCCGACAATCCAAAATCCAGAAAAACTCACTTTCTTTACGTCACTGTTTTTCCCCCAATTTCCACTAAATCTCAATAAAATTTATATCAACATGTTCAGTCGAGTCTCCACTTCCTCATGGTGTGAAGATTTTGGTGTAATGAGGTATTGCCTGTGACTGAGAAGCCTCTGTTTGACGGCTGCCCTAGGCCAAATTTCAGCCACTGCCAAACTTGGCTTGAGGCCCAGCATTATTATTTGACATTATAAAAACAGGTGATTGATGGTGGTAATAACCAATAACCAATGCTCTCATCTATCAGCATGTGTCAGACCTTTGCAGTGTCTATGCAGGACGTCCAGCGCTGCAATAAGGAACTCATGTGCGTCTTGCTGCTCATAGCCGGCCAGGTGACGGGCGTGAGTCCACACCAGGTGGAGAAGACGGAACGGGATGTGAGGTGAGCGATGGCCTGAGTAGAACTGGGGAAAAAAGGAGATATGGTTAAGACAGTAAACTCCTCCACCCTTTTTAGCCATCTACTGAGACAAATTTGTACAAAAAAAAAGTACCTCCTGGAAAAGTTGCGACATCTCACACACCAAGCAAGAGTTGCTCTGCATCTCGCATTTGTGCCGGTCGGACAGGAAGAAGTCGCGCAACAGTGGAGTGTGTGTCAGTGCCTGGACGATGCAGTTCATAAAGCAGGTGTTGCCCAGGTTTATCAGACCGCGCAGGCCTGAGAGTGGAGAGAAATGATAAAAAAAAATAAATAGCAGGCAACAAAAAGGAGCCAGAAGGAAAGAGTGAGAAGAGGGCAGAAACAAAGAGCCGAATGGTTAGATCATTTTTTTGGCTGCTGCAGTGGGGGGACAAAGCTGCAATGCTGTTAAAGCCAGACAACTAACACACACACACAAAGTAATGCCCAGATGTCCCTCAGGCAGCGCTGGACAACACGCAGAGAAACACTTGTCAGATTACAGCAGAGCAAACAGACAAAGGAGAGAGAAAACATGGACAGGAAAAAAGGAAAGAGGAGGAGAGGGTGGAGGGAAGGAAGGAAGGAAGGACCAAGGCTTGTAATTTGCCTCTCTTTAGATGGTGCCAAGGATGTTATTGGCGGTGGAGCAGATCCCTGCAGACTGCTACAAGGTGCTAAACGTATGCTAAGTCTCTTCACACCCACATGCTGCCAGACCCACCACTGCTTCATCCTGATATTTCCTTTGGCTTCAGATACTTCTGATTACAAGACTCAGCCTTGTTATATTTACCTGCTATCAAAGCCATTCACCTCTTTACAATACACTGGCACTTCTGAATATTGAAAAAAAGACGACAGCAACAAGGGCTGTTGCAATTATGACATTTAAAGTGTCGTACAAATAACTGTAATTATTTGTATTAAATAATTGTTATTAATGACAATTATTTTCTGTTCATTTTATGCCAATTTCATGTAATCATGCACATAGAGCATAGTACTGACTCCACCCATGGTGTTGATGTCATAAACGTTCAACAAAATGCAGTCGGTTGAATATTTCAAGTTAAGTACCATGGGATAAACAGTTGGTGGCGCCACTTCTCCACTTAGGTGCCATTAAGAGGGCTTTCACGCCTACCTCATTTGGTCCGGACTTTGGGACCGCATGATCTGAACCAAATGTGCAGCTATGAAACCTCCGCAGGACTGTCTGTTTGGTCCGACTAAAAGAGCTGGTCTTGGTCCACATCAAACTGAACCACGGTTCGGTTCATGTACAGTGTGAAAACCAATCAGGTATTCATGTACAGTTTTGGATCAATCAGGAAGTTATGCAAGGCAATCTCACAAAAAACCAAAGAAGAAAAACAGAAGATGGAAGAAGTTAAAAATGAGACGAATTAACAACATGCTAACGTCAGATGCACAGCTGTCTATAAAGGGAGATGCGGCACATATAGATGACAATGGCAACGGTCCTCTCCCAAAATTGCAATGTCAAAGTATGTATGTGTACGATGTTTTAGGTGCGAAAATATCCTAAAAGTACATAAGGCAGTGGTCAGACTACATGATATCAGACTGATTCCAGCCGAAGCTGGATGACGTAGGTAGGAATGATTAAGAGCTGTTGGGTACAACAATCGGTTGTTTTATAACATTCTGACAGAAAGTCAGCATGTTTGAATTCTTCACAACTGGTTCAGACACCTCTGTGTTGCACTCTGCAGTGCACAGCTGTAAAAAAATGTAGAACAGATCATTATGTTTACTTCCATTTTTTTTGAAGGATTAACAGACCTACTGTCCTCTTCATGCGACCTCACAACTGCTCTGTTGTTTCTGTCTCTCTCTTTTTTTTAGGCTTTTCCCTAAACAGACCTAACACAGAATCTAGAGTCCAGATACATCAATGTAAGTTCTTTGCCAGCATCACACATGCTGTTTCAGATGCCAGTGTGTGTGTAGCCAAGGGTTATGAACTGTGCCTATACTTGGATATAAAATAATAACACAGAGGCTGTATCTGAACTGAGGTATACTTGAGGTAGACACAGGCTTCTGACTCCACAAGTACCTAAAATGACACACTGACCATCACTATCAATAAAAATATCATGTAGTCTGACCTTGGAAGTACTCAAACTTCACTGGAAAGCGATGTCGAAATAGTGATGGAAATATCAGCTCAAGTAATGCGATCAGGCAATTATGTAATAATTTTGACAGGCTGAGCAACAAGTCTTTTCTCACGCTCCAGCTATTTAAAGCTCAATTATATAAAAACACAGAAAGACCAAATAATTCAGCAATTCTGAATCTTTGAAACATTCATTATTTTATAAAACGTACTTTTTTAATGAGAGGACTCACATGCATATTTCTTCCACATCCACCCAAATCTGGATGAGAAACCTCAACTTTGCGCTTCTTTGCATCATTTGCACCATTAAATGACTATGACAAAGACTACCTCTGAGCAGCTTGAAAGGAAAGTTCAAACACTTGGTATGTTTGATTACACTTGATTAACACTAATGCAGTTAAAGAGACATTATGCTTTCAACCAAAATTGAAGGGAAAGAGTCTGCCAGGTTGTAGATCTCTGCGGGCTGCTGAATGGCACAGTTTAGTGGAGAGACTGGCTGCAGGCAAACTGTGAAATATTCAAATCCTCTTCATGACACTACAAAAGTCCATTCAAAGGACCCATTTTAACTGTGAAGATAAACACTTTGTGTGTTTTGATCATAGCGATCGTCCTCCTTCATCTTGCAGCTTTTAAATCTTTCCTCTTTCTAAATATTTATTCTGTCGTGAGTCTCAGAATGAGTGATTGGCTTAGGCGGACATCCAGGTCTCCAGACCGAGACGCTGGTGTGTATGGTAGGGATGGGCAGCTCCATTCCTTTTATCCATACTGTGTCAGTGAACTTAGTTTAATGTTGAAGCAGGAAATGGTGGGAATGAAAAAGTGTTCAGAAGTATTAATTAAGCATCATGAGACA
Source organism: Coranthus polyacanthus (assembly GCA_037367275.1). Lineage (NCBI taxonomy): Eukaryota > Metazoa > Chordata > Actinopteri > Kurtiformes > Apogonidae > Coranthus > Coranthus polyacanthus. The sequence continues at coordinate 499,765 of JAPQRN010000012.1, forward strand.
AATGATACAATGATATTAGCATTGGTATGGGTGATACTAGTCCTTGAATAGGACACTAAAAAGGACAAAAGTACTGAGACATGCCATACTTGTCATCTAGACCCTGTTTTCACTTGGTTTTGAGATGCATCTTGGATAAGCCAAACACAAGTGGTGTAACCAAGACACATCTCCATTCACACGTGTCTCATGCTCAGATTTTGTTGCCACCCACATCACTTCCACTAAAAAGGTCAAAGAGCCCCGCATACAGTTTAGTATGTCATATACTGTATGTTTCACACAGGCTAGCTCAGAATAAAGGGTCATTCCATGCCAACTCCATGCCAACAAAATTTGTAACTTTTGTATGGATTTTCTTGAAAAAAAAAACAAAAAAAAAAAACATGTAACTACTTATTTTAAATTCACAGGACCTTCCAAAATAATTTAGTTCTACTCAAAATACTTTTTCAGTTATACATTTTTGAAAATTTGGAATTTTCATCATTTCTGTGAATCTCTGTATGTGTCTCTAAGACTCACCAATTGTTTAATTTTCACTGGACTGAGTTGAAATGTGTACTGAACATCCAATAAACACTAAGGATACTGTACAACTTGTATTCCTTTAAATAGATGTTGCTGAATCTTTACAGTAATCAATAAATGAAATCAGATGACTTTTTAACCAATGCTGTGTAATATTACTGGAGTTGTAGAAATCATTTGGTCCTCAGTTAACCAGGATGCATTTTAAAACCAAGAGTAAACAGGGCTGCAGTGTATGTGTACACAATAGAGACTAACCTATTGTACAGTTGGAGGTGATTCTCCGTCTCTTGGGGTTATGTCGGAGTAATTCTAGCTCCCTCTTTGTGGGCTCCCAGGTTGAAAACTTTTCCCCTATGCCTGCAACAAAAACACAAACCTTTAAGAAAACACCTCAAGTCATAGTGACATATAACATATTTCCCCTGATTTCGTCTCCTGCAGCTTTAAGGAGTGGTTGGTGAAAACTCGAGACAATAATGATTGTCTAATACACCTGACCTGATAAGTGCATTAAGGACATAACTACATGACCAAAAGTTTGAGGAAGGTTTAAAAACCATCCCATATGTAATCGCTGAACATGTCATTCCAAACCTCAGGAATGCTGTTGCTGCTGTTTAACTCTCATCATTTCTGGTTCTTACTTTTAAGAAGTTGGAACCTGGCTCCAAAGATTTGCTCCGATTCAGCCACAAAATCCATGTGATGCGTCCTGGCCTCCAGTCTGCATTCATGTTCATCCCAAAGGTGTTGGATGTGGCTGAGGTCATGGCGCTGTGCAGGACGCTTCAGTTTTTCACTACACTGGGAAAACCAGTTCTTTATTGACTGGGCTTCATGTACAGAGAAACTGTCATGTTCAAATAGGATCTTGTTGGGGGCAACTGCTGTCAGTACATGCTGCAGCTCAGACTTCACTATCATTAAACATATTAAACCTAAAAAAGAGCTGCTCAAAACGGTTGACCTCAACCTTTTGGTCATATACCGTACAGTACATGTTATAACCCTTATGTTGGGAATATGCTTATTTAAGACCAGACCAGAGTTATGAATAAGTGGAATCAATCATTAAAAAACATCTATGTGACAACATGTGCTGGTGATTAACTCAGCTGAACCTGTCAAAAGGCAGAACCCACTGTGGAGCTGAACACCTCTAAGTCAGCCCTCCTAGACCTAATGACACCAAAGAGATGCAGATCTTAATTAAGTTAATTATTAGTGAATTGTTCGGGCTCCAGTTGGTGAATAGAACTGTGATTTTTAAATGCTCAAAACTATAATTTGTTCCCCTGACTCTGTGGCATTTAATGTGGTCGAAATCATCCCTGAGAATAAAAACAAATGACTAGTCAGACTTTGTGCTTGAAAGCCAAATCTGATTCAACTGACAACAATCAAAATCGGATACAGCGCACAGAGATACAATGCACATTTTTCCATGTTAAGCTGTTCTATGTTCTTTTGGATCATGTTTTACAGTTCAGTTCATCATGTTGTGTTACTTACCTGTATGTTAGATTTGTGGAGCTCAGTGAGTGCTGGGTTGAAGATGAGCCCCTGCTTTGCCACAGATAGGATGACTAAACAAAAGCTCAGTGTGAAAGATCCAAACTGTCTCGCTGTCTCTGTTAAAAAGTCATGTATTCGGTTCATTATGAGCCTGTGTCTGCCCGCAACAGTCTATATAATTAATGGGAAACACTGGAGCAATTTCTCTTTAACCATCAAACTAAAACCAGGGGGTGTGATACTCCAGGGATGGAAGGAGTATCATACAACTTTGACAGTGTGGATTTCACAGTGTGTACATGGATGTGGTGTGCATTTCCATACCTTGCATTTTCCAGGCTTTCCTCTGTTCCTCTTTGGCAATCTGTTCCATGTCTTTATCATAGATGTAGTCTTGGCACATAAAGCAGTAAATGCCCCCATACAGCAGGTCAACAGCTGCCAACACACAGGAAAAAGGAGATATCGGACGCATCAAAAGTCTGCTCAAAGTGGTTTTATTGAAATGCAAGGGCAGGTTTGTCAAAGGGCCGGCGACGCTACAAGCTGTTTGAACTACTAAACTGCTTCATCTGCTCAGTCTTTCTCTATTCAGGCCGCGTTGCCAGGTAGCGCGGCTTATCTGCTGACATATCCGCTATCTGTTAACACTATCCAGGAGCGTCAGAGAGGCACCTCGGGAGACGGAGCGGGGGGAGCGGTGAGATGTCAGAAGGGTTGAGGAAAAGAGGAAAGAGCGAGAGGGACGACAGCACCTATCTGACTGCGCAATCTATTCCTCATCACACGCTCTCTTAAATCCTCACATATAGAGACCAAACACCTTGGGTTTTTTTTTTCTCTCCTCACCTGCTCTGTGCCCTGCAGCTACCTGTTTGCTGTTGCCATGACAACCTGCCTCCCAGCTTCTTCCCTGCCATTCTCTGCAGGTATGGAGGTGGGGGGGAGACAAGCACAGAGGAAAGAAACCAATCTTCCTAAAACTTCACTTATTCTTCTTGGTGCTTTTATTTCCAGGTGCCACAGTGATGAATCGACAGAGAGAAAGGGAGGAGAAAATGAACGACAAGACTTGCGGCGTAACCGCAATTAGGTAAAATTTTGAATATCGAAAGGGTCATCGGGTAACCATGGGAACGGGAGGAGGGCAAAAGAGAAGACGCCAAATCGCTGCAAGTGAAAAAGCAGAAAACAGTTAGATGAAAGAGATGGAACGGCACCAAAAAAAATAAAAATAAAAAAAAAAGCAAGGAGGAGAAGCAGGGAGGAGGAGGGGCTGCGTTTAATGGAGGCTAATTCCGCAGGGTTTGATGAAGACGACTTAATTACCTCCTCTCCAGTCTGCTGAGATCTGCCCCTGTTTTTTTTTCTTTCCTTGCCTTTTTACATCTTCTCTCTCCCACTGTATTAGAGACTGTTTCTCACTCTATTTCTCGCCGCCTTTAATTCAGCAGCTAACCTAATTAAACTCGCAATTACACTCCATGGGGAAAAAAACACTCACACACACACACACATATATATGTATATATATATATACACATATACACACACACACACACCATAGGGGGGTCTTCCTGAGCCGAGCGATAACGTGGAGTAAAAGGGAAGCTTCATAAAAACAAACTGGCAGATTCTTAACATCTGCCAAACCCTGCCTTTGTCATGGACACCCCAAGTGCCTCTGCTGCAGTGCCGTTCTCCAAACACTGCAGCGCTTCACATGCAGCTCAAATTCTATTATGTGGAGAATAAAAAAAAGAAAGAAAGCTCGGGGTATAGAGCTGGTATTGTTGCATTTTACACTAACAGGATGATGCCTAACGTTTGAAGATAATGCTTTATGCTATTTGCAGCATCTTTTCAACGAGGCCTATACGGTCCCTCCCTCTTTATTCTGTTAACAGATTACACAGCTATGAAAAGGCTGTGCAAACATCTGGACAGGCTTGTGAATGCTTCACGCTTACGTAGCTTCATTATAAATAACAAAGGTTCTCATTTTCCAGCCTAAGTAGCGTGATTTTCACTGTTCTCAGAGCTGAATAAAGTCAATTTGTGGCCTGTTAGCTTAGCTTAGCTGAAAGGGAGGGAAACAACTAGCCCAGCTGGTAATTTAACACACATGAAAATCAAAGACAGGGGAAAACACACAATTACCATGATGTCACCAGACCACAATTAAAAACTCTTTAAGTCACACAAGAGTCCTGCATATTAGGGTGATACAATAATAATATTTATTGACATATGAAATATATACGGTGGTGAATATCATTATCATGATATACATTTTGGGTTTATTTTGTTTTCACTCTTTACTCAAGTATATTTTGATGTTGAACATTTCATCATTCTGTTTTGAATGTTCTATCTTGTATTGCTCTGACCAGAAAGAAGAGTTTAAAGCCACAAATAACCGTCGTTTATATAGTGCTGCATCTTTAACATCATTTTCTCTTGATGCATTTTTTATATTGTCTTCTACGTTGTTTTCACTAGTTCTGTCTTTTACATCGTTTTTGTCTTTTTACATCTTTTGTCGTTTTCGCCTTGTTAGGTCGTTTACGATATTTCATTTTCTTGCCTTTTATACATTGTTTTTGTCTTGTTGCATCTTTTACAATATCTGGTTTCTTCAATTTTCACTCAGGACCAAAACTCATCCTTTTAACTTGAAAGAAATAATAATTTGACATTTATCATGATTAACACTCATACTGACTGATATGACAATCTTTTATCATCATTACATTTCTTGGTCACATCACTCAGTCCTACTACATGTAACCATTACACCTACTGTGCATTCTGTGCAGTAACATTTTAGAAAAATGTGACTGAATAAGCAGAGAAGCACTGGTTTGAGGAGCATGAAAATAACATGAAGCTGTTCTAGAGGATCATAATGAAACAAGTGATGGTGGATTTGCTTTCAATATGTCAATCATCAGTATAGAAATGTTGCCTATTCTATAGTAGGATTTTTAGAGATTTGACTTATATACATATATACACACACCAACCCTCTCTGCAATAATTCAGTGATTTCTGAACAACGTTTCGATTATTATAGGCTGTGTGTGTGTCCCTGTGGGAGTAGCAGGGAT
>JAPQRN010000012.1:512011-533303 GCA_037367275.1 Coranthus polyacanthus
TTCCAGTCTCACTTTTTTATGATTTGCACTTTGGCTCAAACAGCGAAGGATGGTGCAATCTGACACTGATGTACTTTTTGGAAGTTGTTCTGGGCTCTTTGGTTGCCAATCGTATTATCCGTCTCTTCAATTTGTCATCAATTTTCCTCTTGTGTTCACGTCCAGGGAGGTTGGCTACAGTCCCATGGACCTTAAACTTCGGAATAATATGTGTAACTGTAGTCACAGGAACACCAGGCTGCTTGGAGATGGTCTTATAGCCTTTACCTTTAACATGCCTGTCTATAATTGTCTTTCTAATGTCCCGAGACAACTCTCTCCTTAGCTTTCTGTGGTCCATGTTCAGTGTGGTACACAACATTATACCAAGTAGCACAGCGCCTAGTTTTCACCCTTTAAATAGACAGAATGACTGAATGACTACAATTTTGAAGTCACCTGTGATGCTAATCCCAGGACACACCTCAGTTAAACATGTCCCTATGGTCAAATTGTTTTCAATCTTTTCTGGGGGATTTTTGTCCAGGCCGGTTTCATTAGTTTGTTTTTTAAAATGATACTGTTGAACCACAATTCAAAAGCAATGTCTGATTTCCATTAGTTAATTTTGAGTACATTTTTATTTATTATTACTTTTGTCAGTTTCAGGTTATTTCAGTGACCATTGTAGGTTTTTCTTTCTTTAAAAGGAGGGGTACCATCAATTTCATCCACATGTGTATTTACAAATGAAATGAAGTTAACCAGACAAAACATGAAATATGTTGTGTTCATGCTAATATAATGAAATACAAGTCAAAATACATACGTATATCAATTCTTTTTTTTAATTTGCATTTCTCATACCATTCCAACTTTTTCTGAATTGAGGTTGTAAATGAGCTTCATTTTAAATTCGACCAGCCTCCAGCAGATCTAAGTCCCTTTTCATTAGTAAGTTCACTAATGCATATATTCCCTCTAATGGGTTACAGGAGGACAAATACACAGGTGACGTTCAAATCCCCCCCCCGAGGCAGAGCCCTGTTGCAATTATGTTGCACTACATTGCATAATAGCCCTCTGTGTCGCTCCCCATTATTGTGCTTGATTAAATGCATCACGCGACCACAAATGCGTCACAGTCGGGCTTGTGAAAAGCATAAAATTAACGTCTTAAACACACACATACACACTTGAGTGTTTATGGGTTGTCAGCGCTTTTTGCAGTCACACCAGCCTGCATCTTCATTAGCCACTCAGCTGTATAATTAGCCATTTTTGCAGCCTTTGTTTTTGGGAGGAGAAGCATTACTGACTGTGGTCTGTGGGGGGTGTATGTAGAGTGTCAAATCATTTAAGCAAAAGAGGGTAATTGTAGGTCTGGATGCCAGTGTTGAACTAAACAGACCCAAAACCAAAACAAAACATCTGCTCTTTCTGTACCTGTGGATGCATGTGTGTGTGTGTGTGTGTGTGTGTGTGTGTGTGTGTGTGTGTGTGTGTGTGTGTGTGTGTGTGTGTGTGTGTGTGTGCTTGTCGTACCGAGGTTATGCCTTTTGCTCTTGGCATGTTCATGGATGTGTTTTTTGGCAAAGCAGGCGAAGAAGACGCAGTAGAGGCAGGAGTGGAGTCTGTTGAGGTGGGCACCGCACATGTGGCAGATACATGACTTGGCCTGGAAGACAAAGAGTGATAAGAGCAGAGGGACAAGGAGAAGAAATAAAAAGAACAAAAAAAAAAAACCCAAAAAAACACACAGACAGATCATTAACGCAGCAATAGTTTTGTACTTTGGACCAACACACACTATGACAACATCAGTAGCTCCTAATCAATCCAACCAATTCAATTCAAGTATTACATGGTCAACCGATAGGGGATTATTAAAGGCTGGGATAATAATATAGTTTGGAATGCAAAAAAAACCCGATAGCCAATATAAAAAAAATAAAAAATCTGATGCTGGCTGAAATAAACTGGCTTTGATATTAGTTATTAGATACAAGATAATCATAGTTTCGAATTCCAGAATGGTCGCATTTTATTATCTTGTGTACATTTATTATTAATTAATATCTTGTGCAAGCAAGTTATGTTGTTTCAAGGGGTAAGGACCTTGGCTCCAAAGTATTTGTCAGTATTTTCAAGTGTAATACCGCTGACGGCCTCTAGATGCTGGCTCCCATAGACTTACATTGAACTTCTCTCTAAAAATACCAAGTCAATCATTTTGTTCCAGGAGTCTCTCTGGTCTAATTCATATTAATAATAATTTTGAGTCTCCTCAGAAGGGTGACATTACTATAGCTCCATTCACTTTCTTATGCAATGTGCCCAATGGTTGTAGAGAGGTTGAAAAGAATGTGTAATCTAACAGACAGATGATCACTCCAGGCACTACGAGACAACACAACTGATAAATTACTGATAAATATTAAGTTTGGCAAGTTTGAATGGTGTTCCAGTTATGCTCAATAACCTAAATAATGACAGATGGACGGACAGACATGCTAACTGCTATAAGGATATAAAAATATCACTATAGGGGCTTTGTACATTCAAACTAAGAAATACTTGAATAAATCTAGATCACTGAACATCAAACTCAAAGTAATAGTCTACAAATCTGGAACTGAATATCAAGTTAGTACCTAGTATTTTCTCTCAAAGTCAGTTGAGTTAAAGTCAATTCCAGTTGAGAAGCCTGGTATTAACCATCGGTCGCTGTCAGAACCAAGGTCTGCAGATCCCGATAGTTTGTAAAATGGTCTATCGGCGCTGATTAATCCGTCTATCTATAGTGAGTAGGTTTTTCAGATGGGTTAGGGGCTTTGTTTTACTAAATTTGTGGAAGTTTGGGGGTCCTACCACAAGCAAATTAAAAACACATAATGTCAGATAATTTTGGACCATTATTAACCATAACTTTGTACAAACATTTTGAAAAGCTGGAACACATGATAAATAAGCAGCATCTGAACAGCTGCTTTTCCTTTTTGGCTCAGGTGGTGTCCAGAATGGTTTGGGTGCTGCAACTAAGTCTTATAATGGATGGGAAAACCCTGCATTGTTGAGCCAAACTTTAAGTCTCTGTTGCCTTGTGGTAATTCTCAACAGGTAGTTCAACATACTGTGAGTCTAAGGGAAAGATTTATGTGTAGTAAAATATATCTGAACACACACTAAGAAACAGTGCAGTGAGGGGTTTTGTCTTTTTAATATTTAATATTATGTGTTTTTTTTTTTTTTATTGTACTGCTAAAGGAGCCTATGGCGATCACATAAAATATGTGTAATCTAAAGGGAAACCAAGATTGCAGTACATGATTATAAATTATTAATTGTGCTTCGTACACATTCTGTTTGATAAGAGGAGGGAGGACTGTGGATGGAAGGCAGCTAGCAACCATTCAAAAGAATGCAAATGAGAGGCAGGAATGTCAATGAGCCAGCTTGAATATGAACAGGTGAGAAGAAATGAGCGACGCCTGGAAGAAGAGAGTGGGGAAAATTAGAAAAGACAAAAGGTGGAAGAAAGAGAGGTGACGGTAAAGACGAGATAAAGACAAAAGACGAAAGTGAAAGTGGCTGAAATTTAAATGCTAATTTGATGCTGCAGCTACAGGTTGATTTCAATGTCAAATTCTGAGGAAATTGTGTGTGTTCACCAAATGTCCTTGTAACAAATTTAATTAGGAGTTCCTTACAAAGGATATAAGCATGCAGCATGGAAGAGCTCTACGGAAGAGGGCACGAACATACAATGGAATACTGACACTGTTTAAAAAGGCACTTCTGTTAGAGCCATCTTTTTGGAATGGAAAGATCAGTCAAGCTAAATATTGTACCTGCTCCTCAAACACTGACAAATAGCCGCTGCCCTGAGGGATTTTTCTTTTGTTGGTCTATACATTTTTAAGAGCCCAAAGGTCCCGGAACCCAACCATTTCATGAATCTATGATGATAAAGCACAGAAAAAGTACGGGCATCTTGATGGCTATGGGATTTAGGGTGTGGACCACAAACGGCAACATCCACTGATTTAAAAAACATGGACAAAAACAGCAAAAGTCAAACCATCTGGTTTAGTTAGGTGTAGGGGAAGGCCATTGTTGGGGTTAAAATGAGTATGTTGTCATGGTTAGAGGACTTTCATCATCACATTTACGATGACAAACCACAGACTGTATATAAGAAGTGGACGGAGCCACTGTGACGTGTCCCATTGTTTTTTGATCTGTCATTTTGAAGTTGGGAGTTTGCATTTTGACAGTCGTCATCTTGGCTTTTTGGAGCCAGAAGTGAATATTTGGAAAAAAGGGCAGAGCTAGGGAAGCATGAGGGGTGATGGGTGAGTTAATGTGAAATGCTAGCTTACGGACACAGTAAAATGGCAAACTTAAAACATTTGCATAACAATTATTTAATGGTCTTGCTAACTTTTTAGCCACAACTACAGTCAAGTTAAGCACTTATTTCTGTTCGAAGTGGTAATTCACATGTCACATGACTAACGTAAGTCTGGGTCATAATAAGCTGCTTGCAAAAACAACCTAAAACCTCATTTTTTTAAATGAGGGGAAAATCCCAACAACAATAAAAAAATAATAGAATTGCTCCACATTTTCTATCCTAAATGCCCCCCCTACCAATTAAAAAAACAAACAACAAACAACAGAAACAAAAGAAAAACCCATGTCCACAGTGAACAACTTCTGTAGCTGATTATTTTAGGATATGCTTTTGCATGCCAGCCTAGACATGGTACACAAAACAAGAAAAAAAAAGAACCCACTGATTGTTATTCCAGTCACACACCCCCTTCCATGCATAAGTGCTTAGACAGCACATGAATTATGAAAAGGCATCAATATGCAACAATGTCTCCTCACTCATTCTTCCAGCTGTCAGTGTTACAGTGTGTGTGTGGATTTTTCTGTTCCATGAGGGCTTGTATTCTTGTAGGAATTTGTGTCGGTCTGTGTTAACACATCCTCAGCTGTGGTGCAGAGTCCGGCTAACCTGAATATGTAAAGCCTGCAGGCACTTCAATCTGAAAGGCCACTGTGAACCAGACCAATATTAATATGACTGCTTCTGACTGATAAAATCCTATTTTCGTTGTCACTGTGATAAGAACATGTGTGATAAATACATCGCAAAAGACTGCCTGAATGCGATGGAAAAGAAAAATCATTTTATTTACGTACAAGGGTTGTGAATTCTCAGCATTTGGCTGATCAGATGAAGCCCCAGCTACTCATCAGATTAATGTGGTGATGACTGTGAGGTTAGTTTCTTTATTCATCCAAAGTCATACTGTCATCACAATATGCAACAATTTTCTCACTCACTGCAGATTTTCCTCATATTGCGCAGGCCTAAATCTGACCGATACAATTAGGATCACATATTATTTTAACATTATTTTAAAATTACAAAATTTTACATGACAAAAAACATTATTTTCTAAGTCCAGGTGAGGTGTGTGGATGAGAGCCTCGCTTGACCAAGACACCCCTCTCTCAGCGAGGTCTTGCTGTCTTCCTAACGCCCCGAGAACAGCCTGAGCTCTGTCCATGTTATACTTTTCTGAGCACTGCTGTGTCAGTGACGAGCCATCTGCCGGCAGGATGTTATGTGAGAGGAACGGGATGGGGTAATGGGCTGGAAAGAGCCTGGTTAGAAGTGTAAGTGAGGACATTATCACACTGGGAGTCTGATGTAACATCATCCGTCTCATCCATTGAAAAGGAAAGAAGGTCTGCACCCAGAGCAGGTGTCAAAACTAGGTGAATTCATTGAATAATTCCTTGAAAACAGAAGCTATTGTGTGAAACACCCTACTGTGCAAAAGTCCACTTTTAGCTTTGTTATTTTTGTAGGATTGTAATGAGCATATTCTCAGTCTCTTTATTCAGCCTAAGACTTTTGTACAGTGCTGTATTTTACACAAAGAAAGATTTTGGGGTCCATAAGAGAAACTGGACTGAGAAAAACAAAAAAAAGACATCTGACAGAGGACACTCTTCAGAAGTAAAGTACTGCTGAGGTTGGAGTGGACTGACTCACTGATTAAACAAGTCTTTGGTCTTACCATGTGGCAGCTTGATGCATGGAAGCATACACAGCCAAAAGTACTTGTGAATATGTGATTTTTAACACAACAGAAAAACACATTAACATTATGTTGTTGTCGGGGTGGGGTGTGTGTGGAATCTTCATAAATAAAAAATAAAAAATCCGCATGAAAAAAATGGACTGCATGACGTAAGGGTGTCCTGTGAGATGCTCCATGCTCGTATTGGAATAGAAAACTGAGCCAGGATCAATAAAAAGGTAGTGGCACAAGGGAAGTAGCACACAGCAGGGATGGGAGCCCTCATCTGTTCTTCTGGGTGGGGTGGGGGCATGGGGACAGACAATTAGAGACCCTGTAAAAATATTTAAACTGCTCTGCCTATGCCTCTTTTAACTCATTCTGTGTTGATGGTGGAGGTCATAGGGACGTTACAGAGAAAATTCAAGGGAAGCATCCCCCACACACTGCAGATATTATAGTGTCATCTATAATACAACCATGACTCATTAAAATGTGTTTTCCTAAGGACACATTAACAGACAAGCTGAATGAGAGGCTGACTATAGAGCATGATGTTCTCCCTCCCTCCTACACAGCCTATTGCTTTACCATTTGTTGAAGCAGTGCATTAACAGACATGATGCTCTCTTTGAACATTTAATGAGAAAGGGTATAGAAGAGGTATAGAGTCCGTTGAGAAAGGGGAAAGATTTCATGCGGTTTAGTTGATTTTAGATCCACCAAGCGAGGACGTACCAGCGTGTACTACTGGCCTGCGGTGTGCTCGCTGGTGGAAGGAAGTGCAGCCACTGTAGGCGCAGTGCCAGTGCAAACAGATACACATCAGCTTTCTAACCTTCTCTGCGGTTTATAGCTTTGAAGTAAGCTAGCGTTTGACGGAACGGGTTTAACTGCGTGTCATGCTAATAGTTTGTTTTTTATTTCGGTTGTTTTACTGTTGGTAGTGTGTCTGGCAGCTCTCGAGGGTTTACATTTAGGTTATTTCGAAGTAAAACCACGCCAAAAGTAGCCCACTGACCTGACGTGGGTACTGTAGTAGCATTCAGAGCGTGTGTCGGATGCTGGGGTTGTTTTGGAAGGGCGGGGAGCTGTCCACACGCGCGCGCGTGAGCTCTCTCTCTCTCTCTCTCACTCGCGCACACACATATACTCAAACACGCAGTCTACTTTGAGTCCACTCGAAACACTTATTTCCCCCTTCTCCGTCACTTGTTACCTTGCGTTTTCTGGTCTCGGCTGAACCGCTCCAAACGAAACACTGATAAATAACCCTCAGGTTCTGCTTCCAGTTGTCCACTTTGAAGCTGTTGACATGGGGGCAGCCCGCGGGACTCATGGTAGTCACAGCATCCGGCTCTTTACTGTCCTCTGGGGCGGTGAAACCTGTTCAAATCCCTCAACGCAGACCCAGTCCAAACGGTCTGGCTGGCTAGGTCGCCAGGTTCGTTATCCACCGATGGCTTCGATCTGGCTAACTGGACATGTCCTGGTCGCAGTGGCGGACTCGCACGCAGTACCAAACATCAAGGCGATTTTTTCAGTACTCCCGTATCAGACATGAAAAGTAATGTGTGCATTAAGTCCAGAGTAGTGCTGTACATGCAGTTGTTCCACATTCGCTCAATTACATGTTAGCAGACTGGCTAAAGTTGGTTAGCATTGGAATTTCAACAGTAGCTTAAACGGTGAGTGTCGTTAAGACCCACCTCATTCAAAACGAGTAACCAATGAGGAGCGAATGATGCATTTGATAGACGTGTGCCAACTTTCTTTTACTGGGTTAACTCCCGCCTCCAAGAAGACGGTGCTCCGTCGTGATTGGTGCCATTTCCCCGCAAACCACATCCGCCTGTCAAAGGACGCTCATTGGTTGAGGGATAAATCGGCTTCATTGCATCAATCAAAAATGTTACAATGTGACAATCAGGAGTAGATGGAAATACAAATCCATGTTATAACACTTTCAACAACCACTGGATGACAATTTTAACAAATGCAAACCCAGAACTATATTCTTAAACAATTTATTATAACAGATCCACAATCGCAAAGCTCAAGCTCCCAAATGACATGACAGTTTAGTTTTCATCTGCTGACTTCATCTTTTGCAATAACAAGCTGTCAAAAACGATTTTCTGTACAGTGCTCTAGCGACCTCTAGTGGATCCGACCTAAAAAAGAAAAGGGAAAAAACCAAACAAAAAAATAAACAAAACAGTGCACCAGATTGTGAACGACTCCTCCATTGTGCCGAGTTTGGTCAAGGGCATGTCCGTGTGTACAGATTTGCTATTGATGATATCTACATTCTAACCAAAAGGAGTGAGAGGGAAACGATCATTGCAGTTTTTACAAATGTAGAATATATCAGCTTTATTCCTCGTCAGCCATAGATGTATTACCTCACATGTAATGCCCTCTAGTTACGGCCATCATGCAGCAGAACCAAAACAAACAGTGAGATTATTCACACATATGTTTGGAACAAATAAGTCCAGTTTTTATTATTGTGGTTTCTGTTAATGTAGCAGTGGCGCTCCAACCTGAACATTGATAAATAAAACACTGACAAAATTGTAATCTTTTTTCCTTTTCTGTAAGGATCTTTTGTTATCCTTAAGACACTGTGAAGAAAGAATAACCAAATTTATCATCATTCCACACAATTAGATTTTCCTTGACCAATGTCCTTATGCAATAGAATGTTTGTTTGTTTTCCTCTTTTAAAAAAATCCAACTTATCCTGGGAAGAACGTGTTGGGTGGCTGCAGCGTTCTGTCCCTGTCCAAGGCCCCCTCAGGAATAACTTGATGTTTTGCTACCAACATCATCCTCCTGCGATCCCATACTCTAAAAAAATACATAAATGAAAACATAGAAAGTCACACAAATGGTTAAAAACAGGTTCCAACAGACTGCTCTGTAGTGTGAGACCAGTCTAATGCAAGTTAGGCAGTTTCACAAAAACAAAGTCTGGCTTCTTTTAAGTCTAAAGCAAGATGTCAAAGTCGGCTGTTTCACCACTGTTGAGAATGTAAAGTCATGGATAAGATGTTAAAGATCATCACAGAGGTCATCGGATTGTTATAGAACCAACTGTTTTCACAAAATAGGAGTGTGTTCAGGGTAACGAGCCTCTGGTCATGATGTGTTGTTGACATGTTTACACCTCGAGTTCAGAATGTTCCCTCTTTAGTTAGATCATTTTTGGGTAAACTAATCAGTAGCACCAACAGACAAAAAGGAGGAAAACATGAGTCAGAATCTGTGGCTCTCTTTCCAGAGAACAGTGGTTATGTAAATAACTCTGTTTGTGGTTTAATAACATTGTGGAACAAGAACTGAGAAGAGAAACGGTTTTTAGAAAGTGCAGTAACCATTGGAAACATAAAGCGATGAGGACTGTCATTTAGTAAGCAAGTAAGTAACTATCCTTAACCTGACTGAGGAGCTAAAGCCCTGTCGCATTAAGTGCCATTGTTTTTTCCAGGTTGAATTTTTTTAATACTGTTCCTGAATTTTGTTAGAAAAATATCCTGTGACTATTAAAATTCTTCCTGAAAGTAAACATTTTCTGCTGAGGTGAACTGTATGTGATCAGCCATGTTTATTAGTTTGAATTTTTTAGTTAAAAGTCTACTTAAGAACTAAACAGCTTTGTGCAACAGATACATTGAGGCTACATCCACACTAATACATTTTTGTTTAAAAACGCCTTTTATAATGAAAACGGTCACCATCTACGTACACTGGTGTTTAGCAAAATTTCAGTGTGTTCTAACACGTCTGAAAAGCATATTACATGAGGGGGGATCTGATAAACAGGAATGAATGCAAATTGCTTGAACAGCAGCTCACCTGCTGTGAATGTAACCTCACAACAGCCGCTAACAGAGACAACAAGGACAGAATCACCTGTAATTCAGTATCTATGCTCAATTAACAGCTGGTGGTCAAGAGTGACATCTTGTTTTCTTCTGGAAAGAGTCAGGGGGTGCATAGTGACTGATACACCCCAACAGGAAGTGAATGTGTTTCTAAAAGTCTCAGTTTTTATCCGTCCACATTACAACACACCCTGGAGTTTACAAACTAAAACAGCGTTTCCAAAAGTCTGTTTTCGAGAGGTTATAAAACACAGGAGCAGTGTGGACGCTAGGTATAAACGTAGCAAAAGTTAGACGTTTTAAAACAAAAACATATTAGTGTGGACATAGCCTAAATGATCTGGATACCTTTGCTAATTGGTCACTTTATGTTAATGTGTACGTTCCTGATTTGGGGTTCCATGTTTTATGAGAAATGTAGAGAACCATGTTGGATACCAGTGTTATAATGATGTCCTGTTTTCATATATTGAAAAAGGGTTTTTTCCATTCATGGCGTCATTCATAATTCAACTACATAGAGTTGTATCTCACGTCATAAGCTGCAATAACTTAAAACCTGCACAGAGTCAAAAGCCACACAGTGGTATTCATAAGGAATGCAGTCAAAGTCCACAAATTACAATGGGATGACAGTATTGCTGGGCTCACAGTCTTATGGCATAAAAAGCATATCCAAACATCAGAATAAATAATGAATATTTACATGTTTGAAACTCTTGAACATTGCCTTACCTTCTGCACAAATTGTGGGTTTACTGTGATTTCCTGATCCATAGACTTTAGCTTTTCATCCAGCTCTATACATTTCAACATCTGAAAGAAAAAGACATAATATACAGTAGTTTCACTTACAAGAGGGATTCAGTCTGAGAAATGTAAAAAAAAAAATCCCACTGAAAACAAAAGGTCGGCTGCCTCACCTCTTGGTCAATTTTGTGGAGCATTGCTGGGTTGTTGTATTTTTCGGGGTTGTCGTGGAAGCACACCATGCCGTCCTTTTGGTTAATGCTAGCATAGATCTCACCATCTTCAATCTGCAGAGAAGGACAAATGGAAGTATTAGGTCAATTTGAAAAAGGTTTATTGCGAATATAACCGATTTCATGCCATAGTCATTCTGGTCCAACTCACCATGTGTAAGACGTATTTCTCTGCCTCTTGGGGGCCAGACAGCTGCACTCGACTCGCCATGTCTTGCAAAGACAGCGTCAAGAAGGTCTGCAGGAGAATCATGGGACAGTAACTGGGATGTTCTATGTTTTTCAGAATGTTTTTTTTTTTTTTTTTGCTGAGCAGTAGCAGAAAACTTTGTTGCAACAAAGTCCTCAATCTCTAAAAAAAAAAAAAACCCAAGGAGCTTGTTTCAGGGATGACTGAGGGCTTCCGAAACAAATTTACATCAGGAAGAAAATCTTTACTTATGTGAATATGATAGCTACAAAGTCAGAGGTATTATTCATGGTTTGAACATACAAAATCCCACAATATTATAAAACCTTTCCATGATTTTTCAAGGATCATGAATCATGATCATTTCCACGGTGATTCAAAGAAGTTCACTTCAGTTAATCATTCATTCTCTTCTTTACAGTCACTGTAACAATGCTGGCCTTTAATACAGAAATAACTTTACAGGGACTTTGGACAAAGGGTTTCTGCAGGTTTTAACAAGTTACATTTAGGACTTTTTAAGACTATTATGAATGCAGTTTAAGTATTTTTCCATCCAGTCCCAGAATCACTTACTAAGTAAATTAATTTCTCCACAGTTTAATTTCATTATTTAATTTTAACATTGGCATTGAACCGTTTGAATTAATGCTTACTGGTTCCATGTTGGTTTGGTTTTAGAGTTTTGTTGTTATGGTGTGAACTAAAAATTCTGATTATTGGATTTTAGACTTTATAAAGATCTGCGGAAACCTTGTAACAAAGTCTGGCATTGACTTTCAAAAGTTAGGGAAAACCAAATTAAAATTGTATTATCAACTCAAAAATGAGCTTTAAAAAGAAATACTCCTTTATCCAAGATGAGTTCTAACTGCTCGAACATGCTGCATGGCTTTCCTTTAAAATGATCATAACTCTGTTTTTTGGCACCATGGTTTCCGTAGGTTTTCACAGGGCTTAGGTGGTATGAGGAAAAAACTTAGAAAAACTATTTACAAAAAATACCTTCATATAATGTTGGATCTTTATTATTATCATTGCATCTGTGTCCAAAAAAAATGGGAAATTCTAGAGCAAACAAAAATGAATGTTCAAGAAGCCTGAAAACACACCTAGCTTAATCCACTGGGACCAACTACAACCATTAGATCTGGGAAAAGTCATATTAGGAACTTCTGATGTTCTCCACATTGATTTTACTTTAATTTGGCTTAGGTGGTGCCCAACTTCGTTTGGGTGCTGCACATAAGCCTTATAATGGTTGTCAAAACCCTGCATGCACAAAGTTATAAAAAGTGAGAATTTAATTTCACTCTAAAATGTTTACTTCAGTGTCCTTTTCTGAATATGACAGGGTTTTTCTCTTGCTTATTGAATTTCTTTACAGACAACAAAATTAAATTCCATGACTTTTCTAGGTATTTCATTATTGTGGGAACCCTGATCATTATTGACCTCACTCAGTCTAAACACAGGCCTCAGGAGTGAGAACTGGAAGATATTCACTCATTATTCCGTATGATGACATCTGGTCTTTGGTAATGCACAAATACATGTATGTGGACACACCCACCTTTGTTAACCTTTGGATGTTCTTCTTGTAGAGAGAGGAGAGGCACTGCTTGACCAGGCCTGTGTTGTTGTCTCGTGTGAAGGTCTCGCTGTGTTTGTTGACCAGACTGCGCAGCTCAGCCGGGTTGTTGGTGGTATAAACCTGAGCCAACTCGTGGTATGCGTTGCTCAGGGGCTGAGAGTAGGTGTAAAAAATACAAAAAAAAAACACAACAGAAAACATAAAAGACTTTAAGATCAGCACATGCACACAGACATCATCGTGTTACTCAGAACTAAATGACAATATACTGATGTTTGGACACTGACTACAACCATTACAGCCATGAAAACTGGCCACAGTGGAACTTGGCAGTTAGTCAAACTTGTGCATGTATTTACTTCTCTGCCTTGTGAATGCAGACTGGAAAAGATACAATAAGTCATTCTCCATCAAGTTAAGTGAGCACTTAAGATGACTGAACGACTATATAATTGACATCTTAATTTCTATTCAAACTAAAAGGTACTGTAGCTGTTTATCTGACAAGTCCTATAAGGACCTGTGTCCACACAGACAGTAAATAAAAACATAAAAACAGCATTCAATTCTTAAAATTGAATGTTGTTTCCTTGCTTATTATTGTACTTAAATGCAACTGCCAATGTGATAATGATGTGATTCACCCCTATTGCGATGCAGTAATATTCAACATGATTTGATAACAACGCAATTCAATGCAATGCAGAATAAATACGATGCTGTGCACTTCAGTAGACAATTTGATTTGATCTCATTCTCAATCAGAAAGAATGAGATCACGGATACAGGCGGTGGAAATGGGTTTCCTTTGCAGGGTGTCTGGGCTCTCCCTTAGAGACAGGCTGAGGAGTTATCATCATCCGGGTGGAGCTCACAGTAGAGTCACTGCTCCTCCACATCAAGCCAGTTGAGGTGGTTTGGATGCCTCTTGAGTGAGGTGCTTCGGACATGTACAACAGGAAGTAGACCCCAGGGCAGACCCAGGACATGCTGAAGGGATTACATCACTTGGCTGGCCTGGGAAAGCCTCATTGTCCCCCTGGAGGAACTGGAGGGGGTGACCGGGGAAAGGGACGTCTGGGCATCCCTGCTTACGCTGCCCCAAAACCCAGACTCAGATAAGTGGAGGATAATGGATGGATGATTTGATTTCTCTGGTTTCTCTTCAAGGTCAGCAAATAATAAATGAACTAAAAACCTTCATTTTCACTTCACATACAATATTTGTTTCCCTAATAATGTAGCTCAGTATGTCATTTATGCTGTTTCTTTTTGACTTCTAAGAAACACTAGACCCTTTCACGGTCATTTTCCACAAAAAAAAAGGCTGACAAAAGATAAAATCAATCCAGGCCTTAAAACCCTTCTTCTTTCCTGTTCTGTCTGCAGTCAGACTTTTATAAACACACCTCAGCCTCAGTAGCAGACTAAAACTTTGCTTACTCGCGTGAGACATGGCTGTAAAACTTGGCGAGAGTTGTCTGCTGACAGCAGCAGAGACATGTCTATGAGCAGAGATGACAGACGCACTGGAGAAACAGTTTAGAAAGCAGGGATCAATCTGCCAGTAAATATTAAATTACTAGTCACATTTATAAATAATAAAGGTATAGGGCCTCTACTAATAATTATATATAAATAAGTTGTTTTTACTTATGCAAAGATGTTAGAAAAGATTTATCTTGAATTCATCCCAAGTTGTGTCCGATGCACACTTTTTCCCAGTCAGGGCTTTCACATCTTCAACTTTTATGCCAATGCATTTTTACGAATCGCTGAATCTTAACATCCCTAGTGAATACAGCAATGCGTCCATCTACCTGGAGAGTTAGTAACACTAAATAATGGTGTTACATTACGTATCTATGTATATAATGTGTTCCAGGAAGTTGGGGGTTTTCCTTTAGTGCATTCAACCTCTAGAGCTAAAGTTTAGAGTATGACAACAGCATAATAAACAGCTAAAGTGGCACATTTCAAGATGGAATATTCAATTCACTACTGTGAGATATTTCCTTTATAAATTGACACCATGGTCATTTTAAGAATTGCATGCTGTTTCCTTGCTTATTATTGTACTTAAATGTATGTACTTCTTCTAGATGTATGAAAAGGATGTTTCCACCCTTTCTTTTCATCCTTACCTTGATGAACCTCCCTACTATTTGTGAGGTGTATTTAGGCAGCTGCTGCACTTTGCCGTGGAGAATGAGTGACACCAGGATGTATTTCTTATAGGCTTCCAACATGATGTGGCTCACTGCCATGGCTGGAGTGGTTATTGCCTGGCAGGAGAACAGGAAAAAAAATACTATCAACAACATAAATACCACAAGAAAAAAGCTCAGGGTATGCGTATGACAGATGCTAACATGTAATAGGATTGTGTGTCAGACAGATATTTCCTTACCTGTTCATAAAAATACAGTGCTCTTTCAAAGTTTTTGAGGCCTGTGTAGATCATGCCACCATAGTAGTAGTAACATAAAAAGTGCTTTGCGTCGTAGGCTCCATTCTCCTTACAGATGTCCATCATGTCCAGCTCCAAGAAGGGAAGGGCGGGCTTGAAGCACTTTGCTAACAAGCACAGCTGCAGAAAGACAGGTGTGTAGAGAGGATGGCTGACAGGGTTATACTCGACACAGGGTTTGAATTATTTAACGCGGTTCTTAAACAGTGTTTTCAGAAGGTAAGAATTTGGGAGACACAAATGCAAGACAATTAAGGGATAGCTTGTCTGTTGTTTAAAACTAATACTGCTTCACAGATCCCAAGTGCAGTGTTTTCTTTTAGTTTTACAGCCTTGGCTTTGATACAGTTGGCTCACTCACCTGACACAGGTCTGCATGAACTGAGGTAAGTTGGTTTGTGTTCATCTGCATTTTGTCTATTGCCTGTTTTAGGACTACGACACCCCTCAATGGCTGTAAAGACAAAGGAAATCAGAGTTAAAGAGCTTCAACCTAAGGCACCATAAAAATGCAGTCTAGAGTTCTACTGTACATTCTAATACATTTAAATGTTTCTCTCATGAACAAAAAGACATACATTTTAGTGTAGAATATTAAGACTCAGTACTGCACTATTGTGACTCATTTGAGCCTTGTCCCGACAGTGATTAAAAGTAATATAAAATATAACCAAAAAAGGAAATTGCTTTAAATGAAGTTTCAAACATACAAGCTGCATTGTCAAGACACTGATGTCCTCAAAACATCACACAGAACGCACTTCATATGCACTTGGTCACTTCTTAGGAACCAGACCAGTACATTGCAAAAACATTACACAACACAAAACCAACAAACTAATTCAAGTGGAAATAAGTGGTGTTTGTTTTGTGGTCTCAACACAGATCAGAGCCATTCATGGATTCTCCCAATCCATGATTTTGACATGTTAATGCTAATAGTTAAAAAAAAAGGGCGTTGCTTGTCTTCTAAAGAGTACTCTGTCAAAGGACATACACACTACTAAATTATTTAGCTGGTCTTTGATACTGTAGAATAGGGTTAAACAATATGCAAAAGAATATCATATTGTTTTAAATTATTTTGCCATTACAATGGTAATATGAGTCATGACATTAGAGGGAATGGTCATCTTTGCATTTCATTTTCACTGAAAGAAAATGTTCCTTGAAGTCTGGAGAATATGATTTGTAACACCACTGAGCAGCATTTATAATGGTATGTTGTGACATATTTTCCCCTCATCAAAAATTGCTGCGATTTTGAGATATTGCACTTGGCCACGTTTCGATATGAATAATATTTCAATTAAATGTTCAGCCCTACTGTAGAGGCAGTCAAAAAACTGTCACTAATTTGAAAAGCTAATTAATACATTTCCATTCAGTTTTCTTAAATGATATATTTAGATTTCCAGTCATAGCAACCAAAGCACTACAGATTACAAGGTTTGCTGTGAGTCCTAAAGGAAAACCAACAGTTTTGCATCACAGCATCCAAAAAATGAGCATCTGTGAAGAAGCATTAAGAAGTTACACTTCACTGTATTGATGCAGAGGTTTCTGGACTGGTGTAGAGTATATATATCAGGAATAATCAATCAACAGTATAATAAGACTTTTTAAAATTAATTTTCATTACTTGAAAATCTATTTTTTTTCCTCTATTATATTACGTTCAAGAAGAATCTAAGCATATCAGCCCAAGGGTATGCATCTGAAATAACTACCGATTAATTTAAAGCTTTAAGATATTTTCAACAGACGTGGTACTACAATATATGAACATTTCATTATCATCTATATTAAAATTCAAATCAGTCTTACCTGTTTCCGCTCTACAAGGGCATTTGTCAACTGGTGGCAGAGACCAGCAACTGAGGAGAAAAAAAGATGGGAAACAAGTGGTTAATTTATTACTTTTGTTGACTGACTGGAGGGTTTAGTGGAGGAGGATAAGAAACTTAGACACATCTAAAGTCATTAATGCACCGCAAAACCTATTCCTGGACCAACTCAAATAACACTGCCATTTTTCAGCATTTTCAGCATCTGACATACGTATAACAAAATTTAAATATCTTCACTGTTTATCTCACGCAAAAAAATTAGCAGAAACAGAAGGCAATACAACAGTATAATACAGTACGTGACAATGTATATCAGATGCAACAATTTTGTGTTATTTGTGGTTGGTACTTCCTGAACTTTTCTCTAGAGCTTGCATGTAAGCACGGGCAAAAGAAATCAGATAACACTGACAATTGCTGTATAAGTACTCAAGTGTGGCATAGTATAAGTATAACATCAAGTAAGTAAAATATTAAGGTGACTAGGCTTAATACAGAATGTATGTCTAATGAGGACTTACAAGTGTCTGTTGCATATCTAATGTGCTCCCCGTTGCAGGTACTGATGAAGAGCTGGACTTGGGAGAAGAGCGTCTCAAAGTCAGGGATGTTTGGCATGGAGAACTTCACAAATCTGGGGAAAAATGCAAAGGTTAGCAACAATGAAACAAGAAGATACTAGTGAGGCTGACAAGCTTAACTATAACAATGACATGATCAGATGGATGTTTTTCATTCATTTCTATTTCTGTCTGGAAAGTGTGTCCTTTTTTTTGCATGCAGGGAGAAAAGGACTGCACTGGTCTTAAGCAAAAATTCATATCAACTTGTGGTGCTAAGGTGTGGATGCATTTAGTGTACCGGAGTGCAGTTGAATTTATATAAAACTACTTTAACTATTTTATTCTGTGTTTTTCCCACATGTAGGTTTTACTCTTCAACAACTAGAGAAAATGTCTCAAACAGTCATAGAAGCATTTATATCTCTTGATTTACTAAAAAATAAACAATTACTTTCTTTGCTCCTGTGTTTCACTGCTTTATGCCTACACTACACTTGTACATGCAACAGGTAGATTTTAAGTGCATTGTGAATACATGTGATTTACTCTACAACATGCAACACAATCAACAACATAATTATGACAAAAGGAAATGGCGCTGTCTTTCACATACAAATGCTTGATGGGTTTTGTTTTACGAGCTTGGCAACTGATAGCGTTCACTTTAAAATGACACCAAACTGCGTTCCCCTGAGCCTCCTTGTGGCTTTTATTAGTTCCACCTCTTCTCCCTTATTTATCCCAAAGAACACACCATGACCTTCAACTCAGGTTGCAATGGTATGAGGTTCTCACAGTACAATACCCATCTGAGAAAATACCAGTTTCATGGTTCAAGTTATTCCACAATTATTATTATTATTATTATTATTATTATTATTGTTATCATTATTATCATCATCATCATTGTTATCAGTTACAAAGAGCCTTACAGAAATGAAAACTGAAGACTTTCTTTTAATGGAAGTATGTTTAAAAAGTCTCTTTTGAAAATAAATAAAAATGTTGGACATCTCCCATTTAAACAAAATAAATTACATTCTCCATTCAGTTGCTTTTCCAATAATGTAGATAAGTAAATGTAAATGTTATAACAACCATCAATTTTCATTCCAGGGTGTACTGTGAAACTGGTACACCGCTGCAACCCTACCTTCAACACAGACAACAATAATAGAATCACTCTGCTTCTGTTAAGAAAAAAAAAAAAAAGAAAAAAAAAAAGGAGCACAGGCATGATGCACAGTGTAATCAGGAGTTTAGAGGAATGGGGAGAACTGAGCACATCAACAGAACAGCAGCAGATTAGAGGGCTGTGATAGAGTCATTGACAGGGGTTTAACACTGCACTGATGACAGCAGACCTGGACAAAATCGAAAAGAAAGCTGGTTACTTACAGCACAGCCAGTACACCTAGGGAGTGCTCCTGGATGTCCAAGGCCCCCAGCACCGTGTCCAGGTGGGACAGATTTTTGGCCAGCAGCTCTCCACTCTTGTTGATCAACTCACACAGCTGAGTCATCTGGCCTAGGGGCGAAGAAGGGAAGGAGCGGCATAAAAGAGATAAGTTTTTAATTTTAGACCTCCTTGCATACCTGAGATTTTTGCAACAGAAGTCAGATTTCATATAATGTCTTTGAGAGTCAAGTACACAAATTATAAAGCTAATTAAATTAAACACTTTTTAGGAATGCCCACTGCTTGTTATTTTTAATAATTAATTTTACTGGGGTTCTATATTAATGTTGAAAGCACAAGACACAAATTTAATAGATGTTGTTGCTCACAAAACAAGCACATACAGAAAGATGGGACTGCACTGGTTATTAAACTAGTTGTGTTATTACAACAGCCCCCATCACAGCCATGATTAATAATAACGTTAAATAACAAAATCCACGAAAGAGAATGTTTTAACGCTTTTTTAAAAGTATGATAAGCATTTTCTTTATTGATTAAGCAGTCGGATTCATGATTTAAAAAATAATTATTTTTATTTGCGTCAATCAAAAGACTGTTATTTTCAAAGGTAGAGATAAACTGACTTATAAAAATGTTTACAACAGTCGTGTGTGGTTGAGATTCAATGTAAATCGGCCGGTCAAGTGTCCTGTCAAGGCCTTGCAACTGAGGCAATGCAAGTGGGATTGACAGATGACTTTGAACCAATTATAATCCCTAATTCAGTCCAACAGCCAATCGTAAAGGGCTAGGGCGGGACTACCGGTAGGCTGTCCCTAGAAATAATTTTCTACATCAAAAACAAAAAGTATGATTTTGACATTGTGTTTCAATAGCTACCCCATTCGGAGCTATCCTCAGCGTCCCCGTGTGCTAATGCATCATCTGGTGATACTTTACACAACTCTCGCTGTCAAATAAAGTCATTTTCGCGGTGTGTTTACATGATAAAGCAAAAAGAGGGCTCTGGCCAGTTTGGCTGCCTAGCTATCGGCAAGGCATTGGATAGCATAAGCTAGCTAACTAGCTAATACTTCTCACTCGAATGAGTTTGCTAACCCTACCTTGAGCGGAGAGCTGCCGCACGTTGTTCACAAACTGCTCCAAGGCTGAAGCCATTATTTCCTGGGTCCAAAGTGGAGGTAATTTGCACTGTTTTTCATTCAAACGTCAGAAACAACTCCGTCCGGACTAAGACAGGGGGCCACCAGCCGCCACTGAGGTTGAGTTATCGCGAGATCATAAGAACAGAACAGGCTGCAACGAGAATTACGAACCGACAGATAGATTCTTAAAGGGCCAGAACCATACATTTGCTAACTGTAGTCCAAATGTAATTACTTCCGTTTTTCATAATAGATTTTTTTAAAGATGTTTTGTTGTTTGTGTTTAATGTGCTGAAAGACAGAAGTGGACAGCTCCAAACCACAGTGCCTTTAAGGAAAAAGAAATAGGAACTGACGTAGACTTTGCCAAGTTTTCATCAAAGATGTTCTAAAACAGTAAGAGCTCTTGTCTGATTTATTTTAAGCCATCCAAAGTGAAGTTACATGTTTCTTATGTTTCTTAAAAAAGACATTCTGAGTCTATTTACTCTTATAGTTGTATAAAAACAACAAATATTGTAATTTATTGCTTTTCTCTTTTGCTTTACTTAACGCATTAAGCACTAATTTCATTATGAAACCCGAATAACTGGGTAAAATCCTTTCATCCATCATTCCCTAAGCTGCTTATCCTGTTCAGGGTTCAGTGGTACCAGCCCGAGTCACCTGGCTGCCTCCACCTTGCTGCTTTAATTATGTCATTATTGAGTAAATTAAATAGGTTAAGTCTTAATGTCTCACTTATTCCATTTTGGCTTGAAACTGTAGCCATTTACTCTCATGATTAATTGCATTTACCAAGTGATATAGTGTAGTCCTGTCACTGTCATATGCATTTATGTTATATATGTGTAAGATATAGTATAAAATTAAACATTAAACTGTTGTTTAATCAAATGAATAAACCTGATTTTAATTATTCTATCCTAAATGATTAATCTTCCTGTTTGAAAATATTATACATGTTTTAACTTTATGTTCACATTAATGTACCTTAATCTGTAGGGCATATATATATATATATATATCTCTATATATATGTGTGTGTGTGTGTGTGTGTGTGTGTGTGTGTGTGTGTGTGTGTGTGTGTGTGTGTTCTGT
>JAPQRN010000012.1:533403-568384 GCA_037367275.1 Coranthus polyacanthus
AAAAATATGATTTAAACCAGTCTAGAGCAGTTCCTTTAATCCCAATGGAATGTTCTAATCTCTGTAATAAAATGTTATGATCGATCGTATCGAATGCTGAACTTAGATCAAGAAGGACAAGTATAGTTGAAGGCTGCGCAGACAGAAGGCTCCGCCAGACGTTCCCAACAGACCCTCACGACACGTTTGGGCCTGCCCAGTCTGTCCAGCTTCCTCCCCCACCAGCGCACCCAAGTCACCACCAGATGGTGATCAGTTGACAGCTCTGCCCCTCTCTTCCCCCGAGTGTCCAAGACACGCGGCCGGAGATCAGATGATATGACTACAAAGTCTATCATCGACCTCCGGCCTAGGGTGTCCTGGTGCCATGTGCACTTATGGACATTCCTGTGCTTGAACAAGGTGTTCGTTATGGACAAGTGGTAACTAGTACAGAAGTCCAATAACAGAACACCACTCGGGTTTAGATCGGGGAGGCTGGTCATCCCAATCACCCCCCCTCCAGGTCTCACTGTCATTGCCCACATGAGCGTTGAAGTCCCCCAGTAGAACAATGGAGTCCCCAGTCGGAGCACTATCCAGCACCCCTCCCAGGTACTCCAAGAAGGGCGGGTACTCTGCACTGCCACTCGGACCGTAGGCCGAGACAACAGTGAGAGACCTGTCCCTGACCCAAAGGCGCAGGGACGTGACCCTCTTGTTCACCGGGGTAAACTCCAGCCCACCGCCTCTCTCCGTGGAGTCCAGCCCCTCTCGAGGAGCTGGGTTCCAGAGCCCAAGCTGTGCGAGAAGGTGAGCCCGACGATATCTAGACGGTACCTCTCGACCTGCTGCACAAGCTCAAGCTCCTTCCCCCCCATGAGGTGATGCTCCACATACCAAGAGCAAAAGTCTGTTCCCAGGGATTAGGTCGCCGAAGCCCCCCCCATTGACCGCCACCCGATCCGCACAGCACCCGGCCCCTATGGATCCCTCTGCAGGTGGTGGCCCTACAGGAGGGTGCACTTAAGTTGCTTAGTGCAATTTAAAGGTGCCCCTTCCCTCCACATGTTATCCAGTGAGATTGAAACCAGACTACAAACTCAAAGTGATTTCCGTCTTTTTAGGTAGATTTTATGATGATGATTTGTAATCACTGTAATTACTAATCACTGTCAAGAATATATCAAACATGGAAACCAATGGGTGGACATCACAACTCTACTGCACAGATTCATGTTACTTATGTGACATTATCTGAAGCCAGACAGTGGTGGGTAGCCTTTAGGACTTATCAGACAGAAAATCGACCTGCATTTGGCACTTGGCAGATGTTAATTTTTGAATCTAGTGATGACATAGAGGCACTACGGTAATACACTCACTATTCACATAGCATAGCATCATTTTGTATTTTACTCTTTATCTGTTTTACTTTTTCTGTTTTTACTTTTTTTTACTTTTACCAATAAAAAAAGTATTGAACCTACATTTGGGAAAGACAGATTTCTGCACTGGAAGTTGCTGCCAAAGCAAACTGTGTGCCACCAGCATCCATGACTGATCTGAACTCATCCAATGTCATCTTTTTTCAGTGTGGAAGTGGGGAATTTAGTCCATTCCTCCTTACAGAAGAGTAACTCAGGGATGTTAGTTGGCTTCCTTGCACATTCCTTCTCTCACAGCATGCAGCTATAAAACCAAGTTTGTTAAATGTGTTTGCCTAAATTCTTGGTTGTACATGTTCATTGGCACATTCTTTCATCTAACTGATGGTAGAAATTCTGGAATTCAATTGGGGTGCATGTTTGATCTTGACATGGAAGAAAAAAAAATCAGTAGTTGCACAAATGCACAGTGATCCAGTGACTGAGAATTTTAAAAATGTTTTCAGCTCAAGCAACGGATTCACAGGATGGTCCAAAGCAAACATTCAGGGATTTTCAGCAGCTGTGGAAATATTCGGATGGGCAAGAAGCTCCACTAATGTAAGGAGACATGAGAAAAGAGCAGAAGACCTGGCAGAGTGTGAAAAAAAGAGTTCCTGGTAAGTTTTCAAAGAGTCTGATGATGATCAGTGTGAGTATGAGCTGTCACACATTTACAGGCACACTTCACTCCCACACACAGTCGGAGCATGTAACAGCAACATCGCTGTCAGTCTGGGAACACATCCATCGGCTGTTTGTGGCCAATAAACACAGACTGTACAACGCTCCAGTGGTCACTTACAGAAATGAGACCAAACTTTTACTTCATGTTGGACCTGAAAACTCCATTAAAGTTTGAATGAGTGCAACACGAGCAACACATTCACCTGATGACCACTGAGAGCTCTTGTTCCATCCCATAGTGGATTATTCAAAGTTCTGCTTCAACAAGGTCCCAGAGTACTGCCAAAAGGGAAAAGTGATGGCAACTGGTAAATATGCTTTGTAAATACTTTTTATGCTTTTAAGGATATGTGCTTTGATTTTCTTCCAGTAATCAAAATCCATGAATTTTCTCAATGGCAATTTTTTGACTGTGATGTATGAGTACAGTATAAATATTAATAGAGATTTAAAGACTCTGAAAATGAAAATGGAGCTGTCATAATTTACATGTTAACCCTTTGACACACAAGCTATGCAAACCCCTCCATACACACAAGATAACTTTTTAACTTTTCCTTACTATAGTTTTTGTATTATTACAGACAGTTAGTGTTATCGGTTATCAGTGATATGTGTATGCGATGTGTACCAAAGTGACAACCATTTTTCAAATGTATTATTGTTTTATCCAAATCACTGCTAAAATAATTATTTTAACCTAATTATTATTGTAGTATGTCTGTATTTTTTTTTAAATCATACATTGATCATGTTTTTATCCACGTGTGTAAATGTGATGTGGTAATACAGAAACTAATTTTATTCACAAAGACATGAAAATCAAAAATAATCGTTTGTAGTAAGAGCAAGAAATCTGGACTATTCAATGGTAAAATACATAACATACAAAGATATGGAAAAGAAACTCGGGCATGCATGAAATAATAAAGAGAATCAATGTGAGTCTGTTTTGATCGATGTTGTGCATTAGAAGGATACCATTTTTACTGTAGTGTCTCACCACAACCTAATTTGTCCCACCATAGTTTCATAATTAAATGAAAATATGTTTGCATTTCTGACACTAACATTAGTGATCTCTAATGTTGTGTTTTGTGTCTGAAGTCAAACTTAACAGTCGTTCATCTGTAGCAGCCTGATTATCCCTCTTTGTCCTCGTCTGCTCCAGGTTCTTTTGATGCAACAGGCTCAAAATAAAAAGGCTGTGATCTGTCATAACTGTGTATTTACAACCTCACTGCTGATCAAATTAGCACTGTTATCCATACGTTTCTTATTGTACGACATTAACTAGCCTGTCTCACTCCCCTTTCTTGCGTCATACAACTTTCTCCATTTTTGAAGCGAAAACTGCAAACAAAAAAATGCCTCCAATTGTCACTAAAGTGTTTATGGACATACATACAGTGGATATGAAGTCAAATGCCAGGTTTTTGTGATGTAAAAAAATTACACCAAGATAAATAATTTCACAACTTTTTCTACCTTTACAATTGGAAAAACAAACTGAAACCTTTAAAGGGGAAAAATAAAAAATAAAAAACTTAAAATAACCTGGTTGCATAAATGTGCACACTCCTATACTAATACTTTGTTGCAGCACCTTTGGCTTTTATTACAGCACTCAGTCTTTTTGGGTAGGAGTCTATCAGTGTGGAACATCTTGATGTGGCAATATTTGCCCACTCTTCTTTACAAAACCGCTCCAAATCTGACAGACTGCGAGGGCATCTCCTGTGCACAGCCCTCTTCAGATCACCCCACAGATTTTCGATCGGATTCAGGTCTGGATTCTGGCTGGGCCATTCCAAAACCTCAATCTTATTCTGGTGAAGCCATTCTTTTGTTGATTTGGATGTGTGCTTTAGGTCATTGTCGTGCTGAAAGATGAAGTTCCTCTTCATCTTCAGCCTTCTAACAGAAGCCCGAAGGTTTTGTGCCAACACTGACTGGTATTTGGAACTGTTCATAATTCCCTCCACCCTGACTAAGGCCCCAGTTCCAGCTGAAGAAAAACAGCCCCAAAGCATGATGAACTGCCACCACCATGCTTCACTGTAGGTATGGTGTACTTTTGGTGATGAGCAGTGTTGTTTTTGCGCCAAATATATGTTTTGGAATTATGGCCAAAAAGTTTATCTTGGTTTCATTGGACCATAACACATTTTCCCATATGCGTTTGGGAGATTTTAAATGTCTTTTTGCAAAATGAAGCCGAGCTTGGTTGTTTTTCTTTGTGAGATAAGGCTTCCATCTTGCCACCCTACCCCATAGCCCAGACATATGAAGAAGATGAGAGATTGTTCTCACATGTACTACACAGCCAGTACTTGCCAGAAATTCCTGCAGCTCCTTCAGTGTTGCTGTTGGCCTCCCTGACCAGTTTTCTTCTCATCTTATCATCAATTCTGGACAGACGTCCTGTTCTTGGTAATGTCATTGTTGTGCCATATTTTCTCCACTTGATGATGACTGTCTTCACTGTGTTCCATGGTATATGGAACAACAATATAGGGCAATTTAAAGTTTTCATTTGACCATGTTTTACTAACAACTGTTCTTGTTTTTAACTACTTTCTGTAATTTATATTTTATTTGGTTTTATTATTACTGACTCGTCCCTTATTGCTTTGCTTACCAGCACTGGTTACCGATGTTCGGAATTTCCTCTGAATTTTTCTTTGTATTTTTATTATTAATTCTGTGTCTTCTCAGCTGTATTGCAAATTAGGCCTTCACCTCAATATATTCCGAGATTAAATAAAGGTTATAATAATAATAATAATAATATTGAATTCCTTGGAAATTCTTTTGTACCTTTCACCTGATTGATATCTTTGAACAATGAGATCCCTCTGATGCTTTGGAAGTTCTCTGTGGACCATGGCTTGTGCTGGAAGATGTGGCTACAAAAATGTCAGGAAAAACCTACAAGACCAGCTGAACTTTATTTGGGGTTAATCGGAGGCACTTTAAATGGTGACAGGTGTGTGCCGACTCCAATTTAACATGAGTTTGAATTGGTTAAATCCGAACACAGCCACATCCCCAGTTATAAGAGGGTGTGCACACTTGTGCAACCTCATTATCTTAGTTGTTTATTTTTACTTCACCTCCCTGAAAGATTTCAGTTTATTTTTCAATTGCATTGTACAGGTTATAGATCACATTAAAGGTGGAACAAGTTGTGAAATTATTTATCTTGGTGTCATTTTATATCACAAAAACCTGGCATTTGAACAGGTAGTGTAGAATTTTTATATCCACTGTATCCCTCAGATTACAGGTGCTCCAATTTTTTTTTTGTTTTTCATAAAATGAGAAACTAAAATATTATTAAGAATACAACACCTACTTTTCTGTCATAGTTGGCTCCAGACACTGACATCCATCTGCCAGTAGATTACCAGATTCATCTCGTCCTGTTCAGCATTTGGTCACTACAGCTGTCAATTAACCATAAAAAAAGATGCCAAATGAAACTAAAAAAATCAACATCATGAAATCTACCTGGAATGACAGAAATCACCTTTGGGTTGTTAAATTAATGTTTTGGATATGTAGCCTATTTTGGCTCAAATCCCATTAGATTTGACTAGTTTAGGTAGATACATATAAACAGTCCAATTTAGGCTGATGAGGAGGAAAATTACTTTCATTTTCTATCTGAACCATAGACTGTTTAAAAGGAGTGGCCACTGTTATGTCTCCCATTGGTTTCTGGACTGCCGTTTTGAAGCCAGGAGTTCACGTTTTGGCCTCCTTGGAGCCAGAAGTGACCATATTTAGACAAAAGGGTGGAGCTGGGGGAGCGGTAAAGCTAAATTACACTGTAAAATGTTATTCAATCAAGAGTAACTTAGAAAATCTGATTTGGCGAGCAAGCTGTCAATCACACCAGTCAATGGCAGACATCAAAGACTTCTATTAGTCCTGAAATCTTATTAACAGTGGAATAATTTAAGGATGGATCAGATCACCCATTATAGGGTCCAAATAAAACAACAAGACCAGAATGACCCCTGGAAGAAAAATAATGACTGACGAGAGAAGTTCACTGTTAGCCAGGCCTTTTTGGAGCCAGCATCTAGTGGTCATCAGTGGTATTACACTATAACATACTTCCACGTTGGCTTCACTTTTGGTCTTAATATTGTCAGTGTTGAGAGAAACATTCTGATTCATGGAATTTATACAGATCTTGATCATGTAGACTGAACATCTATTTTTCTGTTCATTCATTGTGGTTAACCAGACCACTGTTAATGATCCAGGCTGTCTACAACTTTTTTTTTTTTAATGAAGGTGGAACTGTATTGACTCATCTGAACTCATGTAATGCCACTGTGTTTAACCAAGCAATCACATTCTGCGAGCACCAACATTCAGCTGATCACCACCATCTTTTAAGTTGTGTAACTATATCATAGTTGAACATTAATTAATTTGATAGCAGGCAAACCCACACACACGAGATCTAATGTTTTCTTCACTGCCGAGGGCTGAAATTCTTCTTTGACCCAAATGGCAAGACAATAGTGATCACAGAGGTGTGTAACTGGTGACCTAAGCTCCCATTTTAGGTCAAAACTAATCCATCACAGAACTGATTCTTTCATCACACTAGCACAAAGGTGCTAACTGCAGTATTCTATAAAACGTTTTTAAGGAATATACGGTTGTTGTCATATTGCTGGCTGTTAATCCTACACATCCATTGTAT
Source organism: Coranthus polyacanthus (assembly GCA_037367275.1). Classification (NCBI taxonomy): domain Eukaryota; kingdom Metazoa; phylum Chordata; class Actinopteri; order Kurtiformes; family Apogonidae; genus Coranthus; species Coranthus polyacanthus. The sequence goes on from JAPQRN010000012.1 coordinate 540,223, forward strand.
TCACGTCTTTACATCACAGGTGTACAAAAGATCTGTGATTAGGTGTTCTGAGTCTAAAGGAACATCATATACATGCCACTACGTGCACTATGTGCTTTGCATGTTCATATAATATAGCGTACTAAATAAATGCAAGATAAGTTATAGTAAACTCATATCAGATACCACAAATTGCATATAGTTAGGTGTCAATACATCTACAGTCAACCCTGTGATTTAAGTTTTTTTTTTTTTTAATTAAATGTATTATTGTTATTTACATTTAGTGAAATATCAGTGTTTTTACTTTTCAGAAAATTATACTTTTCAAATATTGCTCCTCTTAGAGCATGTTAAAGAAGTGAAGTCCCTGCTGTTTTCACAAACCCACGTTAATGTTAAAATTTTGTATAATACACCTTAGCTCAGTGGAACACAGCAGAGAAAAGGTGAAGACACGGACATGTGTACTTCAGTTCTGTGGCTGAAAATAAATGCAGCTGCAACTGAAAAGCAAGCAGCTCAAGAGGTCATTTTTAAATGCTTAAAATGACTGGATGTCCAGTCCATGAGCTGGTAATCATTTTGTTTAGCAAGGACCACATTTATTTAATACCTATTCACACAGGTCATTTTCATTTCCTCATCATTATTGTCAAAGCTGCACTCTATGAGATGGAGCACGCTATTGTGAAATATAGCTCTAAATATTGAGCCGAAGGGGGGAAAAAAGTCACTGTTAATAAAGCTACACTATGACTAACCACAGCCACACGTGGAACAGTTGGTGCATGCGGCACTACAAGGCAATTTAGTCCTTCAAACACTTGAGTCATCGCCCACCCGTAGAACATCAAATCTAGACCTGGCCTGTTTGCATTGCTGTGAGATGCCTGTTATATTGTTTTTGTTAAGAGTTCTGTTCTGTGTCAGTGAATCAGCCTCAGAAGCGTCTTTGGTGAAGGCACCTTATGTCATCAGTAATTGAATCTGCAGTCCTGTGTCTTGTCAACCCTGATCTAAAGCCTATGGAGTATCAGATTATCTTGACACAGTGGATACAAGTCATCTCTGTCTCATAAAAATCTCCTTGCATTATAAGCCCAGTGTTTCTCATCTCTACTGCTGTTGAACCAAGAACAAACATCAATGAAAATCCAACTACACCCATGACTCTCTGCAGCGGTTCAGAAATAACAGACAAAAGTATCTGCCTGAATAACGAGTTAAAAAACAACACTTACAGCACAAATAAGTGAATAAATAAGGGAGTGAGGGAGAGTTGTGACACCTCCAATTAATTCGAAAATCATTTAAACTGGAATAGTTCATTTGCTGTAGTGGGTATACACATGACGTTACAGTCGGTCAGAGTTACTCACTGAGTAGACCGCATCTAAAAAAAGAAATCACACCTTGTTTGTTTCCAGACAACCTCACCTAAAATAGAAAAGAGCTGTTGTGGGATTGCATGGACAAATACCTGCTTAGTCTGTCATGTAGCTGAAGTTACCTTCAAATATTCAGTTCAATACAACACTTCATACAAGTACTGTTTTATGTAGTACTGGCAAGCTAACAGCTAACAGCTAAATACATACACAGTTAGTGGCAGCTGCACCAGAGGCACTTCAGAAACAGTTGAGTTCAGTTGTAGAGGATCTTTAGCTGCATGTTACTCACTACTTCTGTTTCCTTGGTCTGTCATGCAGGTTGTCATTTAGCTGAAATTACCTTCGAATATTTATTTCAACATAATCTTTCATACAAGCACCATTTCTGTACCAGTAAGGTAACGGATAATTCAGGTAGCCTACATATAAATGTCAGGAAACCTGATTCCTGTCCACATGTCAATGTCCATGGATCACTGGCTCTTTTGAAAAATGCAAGGATCACTTTCGAGTCCAACTGCTTTTAATTGAAGCAGATAATTGTTTTACTCCCAGTTTCATAAATGTAGTTGTGTTGCTACGTGGTGGAGGAAGAAACGTCATAAGTTATCATTTCACCATTGAATTCTACCATTGTTAGAATAGATTGTTATAAGATTGTTACTCTCCTGCTAATCAGTATCATTTCTGGCTTGCGAGAATATGATTGTTATGGCATTTTTTCCCAATGATACCAAAAAATACTGATACTACACCTACTTAAGCTTTTAAATTGTTTTATGAAATGGCTTTAAATACAGTCACTCCACTGTTACAACCATCACAGTTTACAGAGAGATTTTACATGTATCAAGGACAGTTGTAACAAATACTTGATAAGATTATCATTCATGCTATTGTGACTATTGATTTTTAAAATAATGTTCACCCATTTTCACCATATACATGAGAAAAAATCGGATAAGCTGTCAAATTATAATGGAGGAAAATAACTTAATGAATAGAACACACATCCACAAAATTTGAAATCAAAATGGATGAAAACAACATTCCCAACAAGAGGGGGATTAAGTGTAAAAGCCCGTCCATCTGTGCAGACTTTGTTTGCCCAGGCTTCTGTGCTCCAGGCAGACAATGTGAATTCATTAGATTAGTCTTGGATTTTCTAATTCTTGCTGGTGTGTTTTTTTGGGGGGGGGGTTTGTCAATGAAATGTATTTTTCTGAGTTTTAAACCTGCTTATCTCAGCCTCAAGCCACTAGTGTCCCAGCTGGAGTACGTCAAACTGCATTCATTGCAGCTGCAGTATAAGTTTGAAGCACCAGTGTCAGTGGGTGATTTGTGACTAGGGATGGTGTCAATCATTGAAAATATCTCTATTATATAACACCAAATTCTAACAGATGTGAACTCCTTTGTGTGAATATTTGAAGGGACCAGAGGAAGGGCACTCAATGCTCAGCAGATCAGAAAGGGTCATTGTGACTCCCCAATAGGCTCTCATCTGGGAGTCATAGTAGTTGATGAGTCTGTTCAGGAGCCCTTTGACACTGCAATCAAAGGGTTGCAGTTTGAAGAGCATGATCCCATGGCTCCTGCAAATCAATCCCCTCCGGTTAAGATGGAAGGAATGATTGTCTAGAATTAGAAGCACTTTCAGTGTGAGTGTGGAAGTGCTTTAAGAAGACCAAAAAAGACACTAGACCCATTTACAGCCAATCCAGCCAGAAGGGTCAGTGTTGGTTAAGAAAGAAATTTCCCAAAGCAATTATAGCACATGCAAGTATCATGAGAGTAGCCGACTTGTTTGACTGCCTTTCCGCCGATAATTTTTTCAGGTTTTGGACAGAGGCAAATCCTTCATATTCCAGAGGTCTTGCACAGAAAATTAATGCTTAATGAGGGCAGCAGATAGGGTGTCATTTGTTGACATTAGTTTAATTGAAGCTTGTAACCTGCAGGCTTTGTATGGAAAAGGCAGGGTGCCTTTTGAAAAGAGCTATAAACCAGCTCTTTCTCCTCAGTTGTAGGCCTTTGCTAAACCAATGGCAAATTTCCGTACCTAAAAATAATGAATTAATAAACACATAGCCTACTTCAGCTTAATTTGTACAGCCTACCTCCTTGGGGCTAAATCCAGAGTTTAACTCAGTTGCCTGCATCAGATAGTTTCTCAAAGTGATTTCCTGTTCTGTAGAGAAAACTCTCTTGGGCATCCAGAACCCTGCTGAAGTAATTTGGATCCCTAGCACTCCAGCTTCTGCCTCTTCATCTTAAAAATTGCACAGGGTCATGTGACAAAAGCCATATGATTTGGCCAGTCCTCTGTTTTGTTATTTCATTTGAAGACTTCTTTAGCAAAAGAAGAGGGACTGCCCTGTCTGCTGTCAGCCAACATTCCACTAACTATCAGCATGCAATTGATTCATTAACTTGATTGTGTGATACTTGCTTAGATTCCTAGACAATTCATTTCAGGACAGTATCCAAAATATGTGATAAAAAAGTTAAATGTTTGCCTTTTTAAGAGGGAGTGTAGTTACTCCCTTTGTAATTCACTTTGGTCTGAACCAAATTTGCAAGTGTGAAACCTCCACAAGACAACAGTGTCGACCAAACTGCTGGTCTTTGTTCCAACCAAAAGACATGGTCTCAGTCCAGTTCCAACTGAACCACGAATTGGTTCATTTACAGCTTGACAACTTTTTGGAGAGTTCGGACACAAAGTTTTGCAAGGCTATCGTCATCAATAAACAAAAAAAAGAAAACAAACAATTAGGTGCATTTCCATAAACTAGTTTTGAGGGAATAAAATAGGCTGCATCTTGTTGTCAGGAGGTGGCACTATCATGGCTGTAATAAACAGAGGAGAAAAAGTAGAGCATTGTTTAAGGAGAGAGACACAAGTCAGTTGATCCACTGATCACGTGAGTTCAATGTTGCCTTTGTCAGAATTTATTCAAAAAAAGGTGTTTCCCATTATGCATGTTACCTCTTTTTCAAACAAGGCAAAAACCACCTCAAGTGAGTGTAAAAACCTTTTGGCAAAACTGAGTACGTTTTTTTTCTAATTTTGCCATTTCCATCTAATGCAGGATAATAACAATGTATGTATAGGGAGATTATATAGTACATGTGGATGATGACAGCAGGTGTACAATGTAAAAAAAACCATGAACTTTGGTTCAGATTTACAGGTGTGAAAATGCCCTTAAACAACATTGCATTATCTTTGGCATCCCTTATTAAAATTTTCTTTAAAGCAACATTTAATGTCACTTTTGCCCCTCTGTCAGTGTGTGCTGGTGTATTTCCCTGCAGAGACCCTGTTCACTGCCTGCATTTCAATTTACCTCTTGTTTTGTTGTGATGGGCATCAACCTTCAGGCAGTGAGTTTGTATCTTCAGCCAATAGCAGCATCACGCAGCATGTGTGGGTGGAGCAATATAAAAACAAAGCGACTCCGGTTAAAACGTCTCTCTCCTCTTTTGCTCTTCTGTTTGGGCAAATAACACACATAGATAGACTTTTCAGCCTGTCCCTTCTAACAGACCTGTCAGACACACACAGCAGAAATGAGGAAGCCTGTGCTTCACCTGTGTATTTCACATGTTTTTGTATTGCTACACCGCTCTTGCTCCTTCATTCGCTGAGTAAAGAGGATGGGGTTTAAATACAAGTCAAAAATATTACATACTTTGCTTTTAAAGAACAGAAAGCCTACAAGTCTATAATGACATATTCACAGTTTTCCCACAGCTCTTATCAACTCTGTTTCTAGCAGCAGCAAGCAGCTGTTTCCAGCAAACAGAGCTCAGCAAAATCCATTATACTTTAATAAAACACACTCCATATTATCTTCAACTCTGACTTCATCTTTAAATGAAAATCCATTAAATGCAGCATTCTATGTATATCCCAGTCGAGTCTATTATTGTTTGGTGAGTGCCTACAGGCAGTGTCAAGTCAAGATAGAAACCACAATTCCATCCAGCCTGCACTCTACAAAGAACATTTCCCCCCGTCAATAACTGAAGCACATTTCATTAGATCTGATAAGCGCAGTCATTTTATGAGACCATGTGAGGATATTAAATGGTCACACATGGATGAAAGTGTTTAAAGAGCGACATGTCGAGTTGAGTCAACAGAATGGTTACAAATCGCTCCAAAATTAGATCCGTGAGCAGTTTTCACATGTTTGTTTTGTATGAATATGTGTCACCTGTGTCAGGGTTTGTTTGAGGATGAAAGATACAGAAATAAACTTATAACGGGACAAAGAGTGAAGTGTAACAAGATGAGTAAAGGCTCACTTCTGCTCCCTATTTACATTTCAAGTAATATGCTGGTTAGTTTTTTTGTGGGTTTTTTTGCTTTTATTTTTAGCATTTACTTTGTTGCCAAAAGCTGCTTTTCCCAAACTTCGGGTCGGGTCCCAAAAGGGGAAAATTACCTGCTTTTATCTGGTCACCAATTGGTACATTAAAATAAATGTAATGATGTGTGAATTAATGTTGTGTATGTATGTATGAAGCCAATAAATATAAACATTTATATATTAAGTCACTTAATGTGTGATTAATGTATGCTATTTATCAACTAGAAACATTACACCATAATTTTTATTGATAGTTAAAGTAATAATTTAATAGACTGTGTAAGATGTGCTCAACCAACCGACATTATATACATCCATTCATCCAATTATATTTTCATAATAATGTTTATATATCAAAGGGCAGCCCTGCTGGAGTCCAACGTGCACCGGGAACAGGTCTGACTTACTGCCGGCATTGCGAACCAGAATCCTGCTCTGGTCACACAGGGACCAGACTTAGCAAAGGGCCCTGGGCCCCGTACTCCCGGAGCACCCCCCACAGGATGCCACGAGGGACACAATCTAATGCCTTCTCCAAATCCACAAAGCACATGTGGACTCTAATCCCTCAAGCACCTGACAGAGGGTATAGAGCTGGTCTAATGTTCCACGGCCAGGACGAAAACTGCATTGTTCCTCCTGGATCCGAGGTTCGACTATCATGGACAGAATTTCTAAGTGCAGCCAGGGGCCGGAGGGGGTCCGGTTTGGGGACGACAGGATCTCTTCAGTGTGCACTGGGGTGGTTTGCAGCTGAGTGTGAAGCAACTGGGATGAGGATTAGCACCTCCAAATCCAAGGCCATGGTTCTCGACTGGTTGGTGGAGAGGTCAATCTACGTTCCTAATCTCACCTATGACCCAAAGGTCATGACCGAAAAAACGAGATCCTGGATACAAGTGGCCGACATGAGTTTCCTGAGACCCCTGCGCAGGGTGCCTATGAGATCGGGTGAGGAGCTCAGTCACCAGGGAGGAGCTCAGAGTAGAGCCGCTAATTCTCCACATCGAGAGGAACCAGTTGAGGTGGCTTGGACATCTGTTCCGCATGCCTTTGGGACGCCTCCCTCGGGAGGTGTTCTGGGCATATCCCACCGGGAGGAGGCCTCGGGGCAGACCCAGGACATGCTGGAGGGACGATGCCTCTCGGCTGGCCTGGGAACACCAGGGAACACACAAGAGCTGGAGGAGGTGTCTGGGGTGAGGGAAGTCTGGACCTCCCTGCTTAGACTGCTGCCCCCGTGACCTGGCCCCGGATAAGCGGAAGATAATGAATGGATGGATGGATGGATGGAAGGATGGATGGATGGATGGATGGATGGATGGATGGATGGATGGATGGATGGATGGATGGATGGATGGATGGATGGATATTTATATATCTGTGATGGAACATGCACGTCTGACAGCAGATATCTTTCAAGTTTAGAGGAGGTTTCATAGTTTGTCTTCTTTCTGTCTTCTGAAAGTGACTAAACACATTACATATTATATACAGACTTAGTGAGAAATTTTGAGGTTTCTTATTGACCGTGAGCAAATGGACTAAAAATAATATGTTGCATGTATTTAAATTTGTAGTTGTCTGAGAACTTTATTACATTATAGTAACAAAATGATCAATCATCTATAGATATTCTAAAAGAATTTATATCAAATTTCTGTAATAATAGTTCTGAAATATTAGAAAGAAGTAAACAGAAAGGATATGCATTTGTGAGTTACTTAAATAATCTAGTCAATGTCAAGACACTGAATACTAAAAATCAAAAAATGGAAAATATTATTAATTTAGGGCCAGATTTACTGAAGAAGGGCAAATTAGTGAATCCTCAATCCAGAAAAAGCAGCGAAGGGAGTGGCCAGTTTTTGCACCCTGCCTTTTCCATACAAATGCAAAATTATGAACAGAGAGGCAGCCAGTCCATTTCAGTAATGACCAGTGCAATCTACCAAGAAAAGTGCAAATTCGCGCAGAGCCAGATTGCACATAGTGCTTGTTACAGTAATGTGACAAACACAAGTGTAGGTTTTACACATTTATACGTGTTTCTCAGAGGCAGCAGAAGGAGGAGTTTCCTGTGGTAGAGCTGGAGGAATTAGAGGATGAATGTTGCCTATATAGTGGCTAACATACTTTAAAATCTCTAACCTTTTCACAAAGGCATATCAGGATCACTTGTGAGCAAGGTAAATACAAGATGGGGAGGCTCCTTCCACAGAGAAAATTAAAGAAGATGCACAAGGCATGATGCAAAGGAGATGCTTGAAGAAGTGATATTTGTAGGATGCTACATCACTGAATTCTGACTTCCATAATTCACACCACTTTGTGGTCAAACCTGAGCTGTAGATACATTTATTCTATATGGTGGGTAGCCTATTATTTTTTTAAAAACACTTGGAATTTTGAATATCACTGAGCTGAAGATTTCTTGCATTTCATGTAATTTTTTTTGTCACAAAGCCTTATGACTTTATGTGAAAGTGAAACCTCTGCTTGATGTCTTGTTGAGTCTCCTGGTGATTTGGTAACGTTAAGTCAGTGGCTCTTTCCAATAATGATCTCAGGACCAGGAACAACGCAGGTGAAATGTGGACTGTTTTGTAATTGATCTGCTCTGATTACGCCTTCGTGTCATTATAAATAAATGAATACGAGTGGAGAAAACGCTCTCTCTTCCACCACCTGCTCTCTGTTCTCAGCAGCGCCTCCTCTGTGCGTAACTGTCACAGTTACGTCAGGCACAAATGGGACATTCTGCTTTTGAGTGTTAAATAATGGTACAATTGGCAGTATATTGACAACCACGCACTATAGATAAATACATCAATAATGTCTTCTCTCTGCTATTCCATAACTGTTATTGTAGAAATTTGTATTTCCTTTGGCGTATCTCACTGATGTTGTTGAAAACACTATAGAGTGACAGTATGAAAGCTGCCAGGTATGGTCAGTTGTCCTTAATGTGGATTAGGCAGCAAAGTGCATTTATTCATTATTATTTAGTCAGTGGAGGAGTCACTGTAAATGTAGATGTAAGAGATGGCAAATCAGTGATTTGAGTTTGGGTCCAGGAAGATGGTTTGGTAAGCCCAGCTCTAAAGTTATCCAAGTTGTCAAACGTGACAGCCAGGTATGAATGCAAATGTTTTTCTGCAACAGACAATCTTTTCACTCTAAATAATGTCAAATCAAAGCAAATGCCTCACGGATGACAAGAAGCACTGACAACTCAAACTCTGCACACTAACTAGAATATTTCAACGTGAACCACAAAAGGGAACACAGTGTTACATTTTAAGCTGCTTCCTGTGGCTCGGTTAAATCCTAACCTGAGTCAACCTGATCATGTGCTTCTGTGTCCGGAGGAGGATGTAGGCTGCTGCTGCTGCCGCCACTGAAAGGCAGCCAACTGATCATCCAATCAGTGAACAGCACTGGTATGTGGTATGCATAAATCAACACACCAATCACATACACACTCACGTGCATTAAAGTACAGGTGGTGTGAACTGGACCTGTATGGAGATAATATAGTGTGTTACTGTAGCATGGATGCACATGACACAACAGGGTTGCATTGACTTCTGCAGGTCATCATGATGTTTAGAGTTTAACAAGGAAATGACAAAAATCACTGGGGCAAGGTTTAATGTAGGTCTGGACGGCAGGTCTTCAGAGAATGAGTTATGTATAAACTTTTAATAAAGTCATGGGCAAATAAACACACACAGAATTCATAGATCTTAATGAAAACTTAATAGCTTTTGAGCTGCTGGTAAAAAAACAAAAAAACAGCTATATTCATATTGTGGGGAAGAGGCTTGTCTTTTTGTTTTTATCTTCCCAATCATTTATCTTCTTTATCATTTTTTTTGTTTTAGCATATTTTAATTTAATTTTTTTTTAACTTTTGCTCTATTTCATTGTTTACCATTCATTTCCTTCTCATTATACAGTGATTTTTACTACATTTAGAGGATTAGGGATGTAAGAAAATATCAACATACTTTGTGAAAATACTTTCTGATAGTGTATTTATTGTCAAAAATATTGTATCGATTTGTAATCAATAATTTACATGTAAAGATTTGTGACAGACAGTGGTTCATTTTGGGTTGTGTTTGAATATCAGGTGTTACACAGACTTTTTATGCTCTGGTTGGATTAAAAAAACCCCATTAAAACTCACATCAGTGTGTTCCTGAAATTAGATTTCAGAAATCTCAGTATATCATCTTACTTACTGTATTGCAATGTATTGAACTGTAAGACCTGTATCATGATATGTATTGTATCAACAGATTGTTGTTGCAGATTCTGCTCCCAGGAATATATTTGTTCTTCATTGCCACGTATAGTTTGGTTAGATTTAGGCATAAGAACAACTTTGTTAGGGTTAGGGAAAAGTATCGAGGGAAAGGGCTAAAATGAGAAAGACAAAGAAAGAAAACGCACAACTAAACACAGCATGAAACGGGACACGAACCCGGGGCTCCTGTGTGTATCTCCTGGAACACACTGGTTACCTCTCCTGTGTGTGGCCGTCGCGTTACATTGTCGGTCTTCATTTCGCTGCCCATGTGAACAGATCGAAATGGCCACACTGGCTGCGTGAGAGATGCAAATCAAGCGTGTCATTCATAAAATAGAACAGACACCATCTGCAATATTTCCCTAATTCAAATAGATGAGTGTTCTTTTTTTGTTCATCTCAGATGTTGTGTGCAGGGCTCTCTCTCTCTCTCTCTCTCTCTCTCTCTCTTTTGTCATGATTCTGGACCTGGCTTCACCAAAGCCGTTCAAAATGAGAGGCTTCAGTGTGTATGTGTGGGGTTGCTCAGTAATGAAGGCTTAAAACAGAGACTGGTACCCTTTGATGCTATAGGGTTGAAAACAGGTTCCAAGAGGTCATGACCAAGCGGCAGAATGTGAGGAGTTGGGAATGAGAACGGGCTCACTTAAAAATTCATTCAAAATAAAAGCTTGAGTCTTAGGAGGTAGAAGTAGTATTTGCTGCAGGACTGTGGAATCTAGACTTCAGGTTTATCCAGGGAAAGTTGAGTGGATATTATGTCAGTGTGTAAATAAGGTCTGTATCAGTTTGATCTTAGAACGTCTGGGCCGCGTCTGCTGAAACATAAATACATAACAGATTAGGTGCCACGCTGCCAGACACTGGACTACTCATCATCCCTGTAGATAATTTTGTGTAACAGGTGACAGTACCAAGGATCTATCTGCTCAGTCCTAACGTTGTGTAACAATTCTCCACAGACCTGCTTTGTGAAACTAGAATGAAAGAAATGTCTTCTCCTCCTCTGCAACAACAATCATCAGGAGAACCAGATGATGCTCTTACATAAATTTCCACATCCGTTGGGTCGTACATTCAAAGCCTGATGTCACTTTTTACAAAGACTGGTTGGTTGTTGTTTTTTTTTTTATTTCATTATGGCTCAACAACAAGGGTTCCCCTTTCAGAAGAGAATGCAAATATCCACACACAGTAACCAGATTTCTAAAATTAATTCATAGGAATGAATCACCAATATTTCTTGATTTTCAGAGGATGAGCCTTGGCAGAACATTTTGTTTTGACAAATGCTGTCAAAGAATTAAGAATAAACGATTAAAGATCATACGGGGCATTGTTTCTGATCTGTACGAACAGTGACCCAGATAGTTGTTTTCTTTTTTTTCATAATGGCTACATGGAAAAGTGAAGTAAATGTGATTTTGAAAGGTTGCCTTTTATATAATTATTTTAAATTTGATTCAAATAAACAGCAAAATGTCGCCTTCAAATAGAGAGTTTAATGGAAGAAAAAAGGTTTCGTTGATTTAAAGCTTCTACAACTCTGGAACCATCCACCTATTTTAAGAGCACTTTGATTTTGAAAATAACGAAAAATGTATTAATTTCCAGAAATATAAAAGCCAAAATATTACATGAAATGTTTCCCTGAGGAAGAACTGTGGCCTCTCCCAACACAGAATGTACAATAAAGGCTGATAGACAGAGACTTTCTGGGGTCAGAATCACAAAGCAAGTTCAACAGACCCAGGATCTCACAATCACAGTCACACTCAATCAAGTTGCATTATCACCTTGATTTATCAACCCAGGGTTTCTGACTGTAGTCATAAGTGCATTACACAAGATCTTCAAGCAGAATTCATTGGTCAGTAGGGGTCAGTAGGTGATGCTTTTTATACCTTTTGATCTGCAATCACAAATATGACCTGCTCTGAATTTTAGTTTGATTTTTAATTTAATAGTTTTTTATTTTTTATTTAGGTTTAGTGTTAAGGGTTTCCAGCTCCAGAAATAGAGGTTAACTCAAATTCTGAGCCATTTACCATCAATAGATTAAGAAATCTGTGAGACTACAACTCCCAGGATGTATTTCAGCAACAAACAACCTATCACAGGTTCAAATTCCTTTGTTGTCTGTATTGGTGAGCTGACACTACAGATCACACTTTGGAGACAGAGGTTGAGGCCTCTTCTCCATAGAAACAGTAGCTGAGGCTCATGGTTATTGTAGTATTTTGAATGATGCTCCATTTACGTAGCTTTTTAAGCTTGTCTTTAGTCCTTCAGTTTGCTTTTCGATTTCAGTAACATATCCCAAATAGCAAAAAATGTGTTGATTTTTTTTTGTTATCCCTCTGCCCAAAATGTTGACTCCATGGCTATGGCCTCAGCTCCCCTCCGTGCATCCCAAAACACATGGAACAGAAAGTGTGGAAGTGCATTAGTGGTTATGTAACCCTGCTTTGAGCTGACGCAGGGTCTGCTGTTGTTGCATGACATCCTGCTTTCTGTCCACCATGTGGGCTGATAAAACAAACAAACAAACAGTGGTTCAGAGGAGGAAAGATTCATTAAAACAAACTAAAACCTAAAACTGTGGTGTGATACACTTTTTGATCAGGAGATGAGAGGTTATTATTGTCCTATGAACTAAGTTCAACTAAGTAAAAGAAAAAGTGAAATTTACCATGGAGCGTAGCTGAAAAAGTGAATTCACTGAGTGTCTCTATTAGAAAGAGTCCTTCAAAACACAAAGGACACAAAAAAGCGCAGATATAACGTGGTCATTCAAAAAGAGCTAAAAGCATTCGCCTGGTTCCTAGAATAGAGAATTGCACTTAATATGTTACGTTTCTCCTCAAAGGCAAAGCAACTGAGGCAAAGAATCAACAAACACTGACACATCTGCGGCTGAGGCCTCCACTAGGATAGTCTACAGCTACAGGTCAGATTATCCAACGGGCCTTCTGGGTTCAGGCCCAGGGGTCCATGCACACTGGGGAGGCCCGGCCAAGCAGCACACCTGCTTTTAACAAAGTATTCTTTCTCTTAAATTTGAATTAATGCTACCAATTATAACCAGTCAAAAATGCAAATTTTTACCTAAACAGAATGATATAAATGGCAAAATACAGTCCCTGTTACATTGCTACTGCCTCCAGCCCACAATCACATGAAATTTACAATGTAATCATCATGATGCACGGTAAAGCAAGAACAAGAAGAGCACTTCGTAAACTCAGAAGTCTATACTCAAATGGCCACGAAGGTTGTTTTCCTGTCTAATTAGATGCTAAAACTATTTTGATATAGGCAGATTTTATAAATTCTACAATATTCTTGTAAAAGAGGTCCCTAAGTACCGATGTAACCATGTTCAAGTTGTTTTACTGCAACATTTCTCTCTTTGTAAACGAAATGCTTTTGTTTTGGCCACTGATGCCTTTTTGTCAAAAAAGTGCACCAAGACTTTTTGCCATTTTTTGCCCTATCTTTAGAGTTAGAGGTGTGGACAGACAGACAGACAGACAGACAGACAGACAGACAGACAGACAGACAGACAGACAGACAGACAGACGGGCCTGATACACTCACAGGGGTGAGGGTAAAAAACATGAACCTTGGTTTCAAACTTTCAGGTGTGGAAACATTTTTAGACTAAGGGCTTAATGTTCACCATAAATAATCAAAACATTGGTATCAGCAAATTGTTTTTAGAAATGGAATGACAAAAATGGAAAGAAAAAGAATAATAGCTTCCCCACACTCAATGATGCAGGAAAGCAGAGAAGAGTAGTCCTTTCTGGAGCTTCATCCAGTCACTAAATTTCAAATGTTTCACTTTTTTGTCTGTTAATCACAAGCGCTGCCATCGAGCCGACTGGGATCTCATTGTTTTGTGAAGTATTTACATGTAAGCTCTGGAAGTTACGATGCCAAGTTTCATGTCTCTAGGTTGTTCCAGCTCACAGTAGACTGAGCAAAGACATAAAATGACCTATTCAGCGTTTAAACCCTAAATATGTTCTGATGCAGTGAACATGTTGGACTGCTGATCCCTCGGTGTCTGGAGACTGTTTGCTTGCATAAGATCTGCTCAGTTCTCTGCATTACTTCCTGGTGTCCTCAACCATTCTCTAACATTCATATTGTTACAAAATTAAGTTACATAAGCAGTTTTCTACGAAACCATCACTGTGTCATTACTATCCAATATAATAATTATGTATTCCCATCCTCCTCCTCTGTCAGTCTTTTATGACGTATATCAGGCTGATCACTGTGATTTAATTAAATGTAGATTGAAATACTTCATGATAAGCCATCAGTTAAGTTGCAGCAGTGGAAATTAAAGTGCCTTTCATTTCCTTCCACCACAAACATTAAGGAAAGACCTTGCATGGGAACACTGATCCACTTAACAGACTTTACGTGGTTGTGTTTGTGTGTAGTATGCAATTTATTTTTCTTTTTTACACGACCTACAAACATTACAACATTGTAAGCTCCCTCTTTTCTTCAGAACACTTATTTATTTGCAGATTTTGGAAAAAAAAGAACATACTAATCATGTTTATTCCGTTGATTTAAGGTCAGTTTATTTTGCTCGTTTCAGTGTATTATGTCCAGAAACAATTTCATAAACAAATGAAACAGTGTTCTGTAACTCAAACTACTTCCAACACATTTCTGGCTAGATTTCAATGTCTGCAACACACTCAAAAAAAAGAGACAAAGACCAAAACAGGTGAGACTCAACACTTCATGTGAGAATTGTCAGTCAGTTCAAAAAGAATATTTATCAACATAAAATTACAAAGAATTTCAGTCTTTCATACATAATATTGTGAAAAGGTTCAGGGAGTCTGAGGAAATCTCAGTGTGTAAAGACTATGGATGGAAACCACTGTTGACTGAGTGTGACCTTTGACCCTCAGGCAGAATCACTTTGGAAAACATCATGTTACTGTGATGAATGTAGACACATGGGCTCAGGAGGACTTTGGAAAACTGTTGTCACTTAACACAGTCCCTCCCTGCCTCCTGAAATACAACAGAAACACTGCTGAGTTCTCTGGACCTGAGCTCATCTCAGATGGACTGAAAGACAATGAAACATATGCTGTGATGTTTTTTGTGTGCTGCAGGCATCAAAATCTAAACCTGTTTAGATGTACAAAATAGAATTAATCTGGTCAGTAAAAACACTTTCTTTGTACTTTTTTAGATTTTATTGTGTTTTTTGAAAATGTCCCAACTTTTCTGGAAATGGGCTTTGTAGATACATACTGGAGGATTTACTAAACAACCTGCAGTGTTGTTAGAATGCAGACATTTCCTGCAATGTTTGCTTTCACTGAAAATCTGACATCCCTTATCTGCTACTTCGATTGGAATATTTTAAAATAATATTTGATGAGACATCCTACAACGTGTGGACTGGCCCACACTCCTCTTCCTCATTGCTCTACTGCTGCTGCTGGACTCTTCATCCCTTCATACATTATGTACATATTTACACCGTAACACTGGCCTTTCTCCTCCACTGACCGTGGTGCAAATGTTGACACTTTTGCACCATTTACGATGGCAGTTAGGAAAAAAATATGTTCTGAGTGGTTAATGATTTGCTATGGTTACAACTTGTACACTGTGATCTAATCAAATATTTCTATTTATTTGGGTTTCAGGCATTGGGCCAAGAGTGCTGCCTTCCTTCCAGGCCGGCTGCTGCTGCTTTCCCTCCCTCACATTAGGAGTCAATAGACAAGTTTTATGATGAGACAATCAAATGTTGCTAACGAACTCTGCAATTGCCTTGTATATTTTCATAATGAATGCGAGAAGTAGAACACAGTGTTTAACTGGCAGAAGGGCAGTGTTATGGTGCTGCGTGTCCCTGACTCCTTTACACCCTCACACATGGATAAGGCAGGATGTTCTCTCTTAGCTGTGTGTGTGTGGAGGGACAGGATACAGTATACAGGATTACAGCTGATAGTGAGGAGCGGGCACGTCATAGAGTGAAAGTACTGGACATTGTGCATAGGTCGAGCTCCTGTGAGGCAGGTGTAAATACCAGCTATATGAGAACAAATCGTCTGTGTTCGACCTGCATGATGGAATGGATGTTTTGTTTTAAAGTTCTACCTCCTTTGATTAAATCGCACAAGTTCAAGAGTGATGCTACAGCTCATCACGTGTCTTTGCGGAGCTGTAAAATTAATATTAACACACATTCACAGTGTAGAGCCAAGTTTTCCTTGAAGACACATTTTTAGTCATTCTGTACAATTTTTAAGTAAATTATGTTTCCCCTTCATTACTGTGAAAGCAGTAGTGTTTGGAATGTGGTTTCTCTCTCTCCAAGTGTGGTGTGGTGCAAACAGATTTGATTTGAAACGTACGAGATTCAAATCTGATGGTTTCATCTGTATTTAAATAATGGATAGAGTGGCATTTGTTTGTCCATGTCCTTTTAGCATAATTTCTTTATTTGTTTACCATGTTATTTGGATCCAGAAGCCACAGCAGGACTCACACTGAGAATGTTGTTAACTTTTCTGAATGTGTTATATGCTGCAAGACAAATATTGATCAAGATATTCAGATATTTTGATCAATTCCTCATCAATACTGTTTGAGTTCCAACAGAAGGAGATGCAATGTGTGCTTACTGCATGTCATGTGTGCAAAAAGCTATACTAGAATTTAAACTTGTTTACTGAATGAGAATCAATGCAAAATAAGTTTTAATTTACGTTTTTTTTTTATTTTAAGACTTTGTTTTCTGTCTTTGCAAAAAATTTACATTGACAATAAATATACATTCACAATAAAAAATAGTTCAGATTGCAACAAAACATTCAAGTGTACTTAACCATATAAAATCTATGATAAAATGTAAACATGTTTTCCCTCTCATCTCTGCACCTCAAAGAGTCTCTTTTCTCTTTTCGTTTGCAAAAGGCATGACGTCAACAAAATACATTTACGCATCAATGCGCGAGTCTCACAACTTATGAAGCCACGTCACGGATTGAGCTCTGACTGACAGAACAAGCTAACATTCTCAAATGTCTCGTGAGCAAATGTGTGTGTGTGTATGGGTTTTTTTTAGCGTGGACAGCGGGTGTCCAGTGTCCTTGGAAACGGCGCTGCGCCATAGCGCGCAGCAGCGGCGGCAGATGCGGCTCAGGCGTCACCACAACTCTAGTGTAAGTTTGAGCGCAGAGCGGCAGCACGGGTCGCCTCTCAAGCTGACGCACCAGGTTCCTTCTCCTTTCAAAGGTTTTTGTTCGCTTGCGTCTTGCGGCCTCTTAGCTGATCACACACCTCTCTTTGTCTTTGCCCTGGCCGCCACCTATGGCCTTCTCCTTAATGTACATGAGGTCGCTGTGCACACTCGGTCTCCGCGCGCAAGGGGTGACCATACCGTAAGCCTCCCCAATGTCCTTCATCTTCTTGTTTTTCAGAGACTTTCTGTGCAGCATGTCGCAGTACTGTACAGACACTTTGCGGTGAAGGTCGGGGCTCATTTCATGAGGTAGTTTTGCCAAGGTAAACAGAGTCTGAAACATCTTATCCACGTTCTCATTGCGCTTGGCGGAGATCTCGAAGTACGCGCACTTGTCGTCTCCGGCCACCAGCTGCTCGATCTCCTCCTGCTGCACCTCCCGGTAAAACTCTCTGTCGCCCTTGTTCCCGCAGATGACCAGAGGCACGTCGATGTTCTCTTTGATCTTGTTTTTCAGGCACGATTTGGTCTCGTAGATCTGCCGTTTGAGTCGCTGCACCTCCTGGAAGGAGTCTCTGTTGTCCAGACTGAAGACAAGGATGAAAACGTCACCTGGAAGAGAGGAAGGATGCTTTAGTTTAACTTGAACTTGTTAAAGATTTACACTGATGAGGTACAGTTTTATTATCATCCTGCAGCTATGCGCTGAGGACGCACGGTGCGCTCATGTGTCACTTGTACTGCATTAAAAAAAAAAATTCACTATCATCTCATCTAACTTGCACAGACTCAATGATGCAGATTGTGATAAATACCTGTCAGTATGGATAATCTCCTCATGGCAGGGAATGGGTGGTTCCCTGATGTATCCAGTATGTCTAGCTGGTAAACGTCTCCCTTGATGCTGTACAGTTTCCTGTGAAAGTCCTCAATGGTCGGCGTGTACTGCTCATCGAACCTCCCGTTTAAGAACCGGGACACGATGGCCGTTTTCCCAACTTTGGTGGATCCCAAAATCACCATCCTGTAGCAGTTCTTTGCTGGGATGTCAAAGTCACTTTCGGAAGGTGACATTTTCTTAATCATGGTTAAAACTCGGCGCGTGGACTGCTCGTCCCGTGTGCGTAAAAGGCAGCTCAGTCGCCTTGAGTATGGAGGGTTTGTCTCGAGGTTTAGCTGTGAGTCTCTGTCTCAATGCCGGAGTGGAGACGGGTATATATGCGCGTCGCGAACTCCTCCTCCGTCCACGTCACTGCACACTGAGTAGGTACTCAGTGCTCCATTGACCACAGTGAGAAACGGACCAGACTCCCACTGGTGCGTCAGTCTGTCATGTCTTATTAAGACAAGACGGGAGCAGTGGGAAACAGTGACAAGCAACAAAAATATACATTACTGTGTCGGGACACACGGTTACAACAACAACTTCTACGGAATATTACTCAGTTAATAATTGACGCTGCTTCCTGCGTTTAACCCGGTTCGGTACAGTTTATTTCAAACCAGGGTGAACCTTGGACATATCTTCAAAACATCAACCTAGAAATCGGAAACGAGCTCTTCTGCAGCAGGTTAATATGTTTCTTGGCAGTTACTGCACATACGTAATAATAAAGGGACAATTTAAGGGCTGGTTACTGTTTTTAGTTGTGATTTCATGCTTGCAAGAAGAAAATAAAAAAAGGTAAAATAAAACTAAATATCACTTTAAGATTAGGCTACAGCTACACCATCAAATATAAAGCCTGATTCTTTAATTTATCCTCATTCATTCATCCTGGGTAACCATAGCAGTTAGAGGGAAATGATCAGATTCATGTTACATCTTTCAGGTTTGAGGAGAAAGATGCTGCAGTTACACATAGAACCAAAAGAGGGCACTCAGGGTACAATTTCTACAAATGAATGGCATGACTTAATCTCACTGTACAGAGAGGCTTTGTGTGTGTGCTTTTGTGTGCATATGTCAGCAAATAAGCAGCCTCTATCTGCTGCTTTACTTCAAAAGAAGACTTTAATCACATCTGCAAAGGGACGCAGAACTTTCGCTTTCCATACCTTTCCATTCATAATAAACAGCAGTTATTACAGAGGAAACAGATGTCTGATGCAGTGTAAACAAAGCAGTGTTTTTTGTCCCTCTTTTTTCCATTAGGAGCTGAATGGAGAGACTGGAAACTGATGGGGCGAGGGTTCATTTACTGGGTTAAAGCATAACAAATTCAGATTCAGATGTTTCTGTGTTTTGTTGCACTTATTCGCTCAGGTGTAAACAATGAGATGAGATCAAATGGCGAAACTAAATATGAGAAGTTTGAGAGAAAATATGAGAGAGTTTCTGTTTGACAGTTTGACAACTGAAGGGGCAGCGATGCAATGACAGGAAGATGTCAACAGCAAAACAAAGCACTGCAGCCTAGAATATGTTAACTGGTATGAGCACCAGCCATAATATTAGGTATTAGCCATCAGTGTCAACTTCAGCCAGTACCAGTAGCATGGCAAACATCTTATTGGTGCCAATTAAGTTGTCAAACTGATTAATTGGTCTGTCGCTACTGTGAAGGTGTGACTAGTTGAAGCCAGGTGTAAGTAATTCTGATAATTGAACACTCACAGCTTTCTACAAAAAGCCACGCAGGTCATAGATTTGCTGATGTTGATCTGGAGAAGAGGCGTGCCACATACTTTAGACCCAATGCTGCTCTGCTGGAATAATTATGTCATTGGATGACTATTCCAGTTGGCCTTCTCCTTTCCACTCTGTGTGTATTAATGTTTTCAAAGTCTCCTGCAGCCCGTGAACTGCAACTACATACTAAAAAATTGCAAATTTGACAAGATTTTATTTTGAAGGGATTCTCAAGGGTTCCACCAAAACAATGTCTCCCCCAACAATAATTTGTGCAGGTGCTGTGTCCTGTGCTCCGCACTGCCCAAGACAAGCGTGACTCATTTAAAGAGGTTTGTGGTGTTTGGATTCTGATATGGGACATACATATCAAGCAGAGTTATGATGAATTGTTATGTCACTGTTAAAAGTATTTGAAGCCCACTTTGCGTTATGGGTACTTTGTACTTTGACATGTAGAATGTATGACTTTGGGTATCTGCCAGTTCCCTTTATTTTACAGTACATCTCTCACTTCCATCTTAGTCCCTCCTACTGAAGAAACAGATCCCAGGAGAGCGCTAAGATGGGGAAATGTTTCAAAAAACGACACAACCCCCCCCTTCCCCTTCCTCCCAAGCGGCATCTGTTTGTGACGATGACGACAAAGCTGATCAGCTGTTAGTCGGTTTTAGTTTCTTCATAGTGACATTTGACAGTTTAGAGTTTGCATTAGTGAATATATATCCAGCACTGAATTACACGTGTTTGCAATTAGGCATTTTGTACTTTGTACTAAATTCAGACAAAACTGCTTTTAGAATGGGAAGTGTCAGTTGGGTAAAAGACTTCATGTCCCTTCAGCGATCTCTTCCCGCTCCTCCAAGCAGAAAAAATAAAGCATTGCAGTGACCTTTATGAGGGTACACTGGAAGAGCCAGGGCCAGGAGAAGAGAAGAATCAAAATAGGGAGCTGGTACTGTATGTGCCCTTCCAGTAACATATTTTTATAGTGTTGTGTAAGTAATTTTACCATCCAATGCATACTTTTACATCTTCACAGACTCATGAAATATGTGTTTTTTGTTGTTGCTATGCTTGAGTGTGTTTATCCAGCTTGTCTTCTGTTATGAAATATTTCTCTCCGTGAAAATGACAACAATGACAATGAAGTCAAAGGGAGGAGGCAAAGTCTGGTGATGATCCTCTAGGAGGCCTCAGTTATTCACTTTGCTCATTGATTCACTCTTAAAATGTAACAATTACAGGCATGTCCCTAAAATGCATATCAAAGCATCATTTGTAACAGTCATGGATTGTATGACTGTGTATATGTTTGTATATGTATGTATGTTTTTATGCCTGAATTCTTAAGCGTTGTTCTTACTCTGTATGCTTTATGATCTGTTCTTGTTTGTGTTTTTCTTTTGTAAAGCCCTTTGTAACTCAGGTTTTGAAAGGTATGAATAAACTTTTACTTTCTTATTTATTTTAATTTTTCCTAATATTTCAATTTACTGTACCCTGAACTGTATTATTATTACGACATATTTTGCATAGTACCAAGGTATTGTAAGTACATTTACTGTGCAAAAATGCAATGAATAGGAAAAAATACAAAAGCTTTTCTCAAATAACTTCCATCTCTGAAAAACACAAAATCAATCTGCAAAAATCTCTTTAAAATACCACAGCAAGTTTAAAAAGAACAAAGTAAAGCTTGATACTAACTAGTTTTCATTCTCTGCCATTAATCGAGCTCAAGGTAATCACAATATCTACCAGACGGAGCAGACGACTGGTTCAGGTAAAGCTGAGCTTCAGGTGATAGAATGACAGTTTGAGTAAACATCATCTAGAATGTGTGAATGCATTGCGACTGGACGGTTTGATCCCAGATCCCACATCCGATGCGCATCCAGATTAATGCTTTCCATGCTGCCTGTTCTCACCAGACAATCCCCCTCATGAGAGTGTGACTGGCGCCCAAGCCTTTCAACCTGGGACATAATCAGTAAGCGTATTGTCCACGTCGGTGAAGGATCAGGTTAACCAACTACACACAGTGCGTCACTACAGTCACTACCAGTTGGTCTATTCAAAGCCTCTGTTAAGTTGAATTTTTTTCCTCAGGTGGTGAAAAACCTGAAAAGCTGACCTTTAGAGACAGAAAAAGCCAGTCATGATCCAGTCTCCTTAAATGTCTTGGGGCAGCTATGACATAAAGACTATTGTGTTAGTGTGAGAATTTCAATTTGTTGCCTAATGTTCGTCCCAAAAGAGAGACATACATATCAGCCTGTAGGCTACTGAGATGCACTTTATGCTGCTATCAGTCTAAACTCCTTTTACTGACTCCAACTGGTGCAGAATGCTGCAAATTTAATCAAGAAATTTGAAGATCAGAAAATTGACATTGGAAAACAACACATCAGATGAGTGATTTAATTGTTGAAAAGAGCAGCATTATATTACTGAATGTATTAAATGAAAACAACAGAAGTGTACATTGTGCTTTACTTGCAGTTGAGTCTGATGACTGGCCTGTATTTGGGCGCTGGTATTTTTTTGTGTTGACTTCACCCCTGGCCATTATTAGAGTCCAGCTTGTCGCTGACTCCCAGTTGTTATTTGAGTAATATTTGGTATGTGTTGTTCAAAACTGTTCAAACTTTAAAATTGGTCAAATAGTATTTTAACTGTCATTTATTACTTTATATTTATTACAACAGGTGCATTTCCATAAATGTATTTCATGCACACTTTGACGTTTTGCAAGAAGATGTTAATGGAAATGCCAAAATTCAAAACAGCTTAATAAATTGTGACGTAGCGAACATTTAACTCACGTGACTGATCCCTAGCGTCTTCCCTGATAAACAAGGCTCTACTTCTTCTACTCTGTTTATTATAGTCATGTGTAACGTAGCCTACAGCACCACCTTCTTGTTGATTCACTCTGAGCCAGTTTATAGAAACTAACTAGCATTTTCTTTTTTGCAACTTTTGCTACAAATTTGGTGGACATTTTATGGAAACACTGCTAATGACACGAAACACTGCTAATGACGCAATCATGATGAACCAGTCAAAAGCAGTTTCTAAAAATGACATCCTGATTGCATGTACTGCCAGTCCATCATTCAGAAAGAAAGTGCAGGGTACCAGACAGAAGTCAATGTAAGTCCTTAGACGTCAGAAATTAACGCCATTATCCAGGTGACGCTGTTAAGCCGCAAAAACCATAGTAGGAAGTGGTTGGGATGGTCACTAAAGTTTGTAGACTTACACACAGGTTTGTTTTCTCTCTTTGTCTTTCTTATTTTAGCCCTTCTTTCAACCCTTTTTTTCTAACCCTAACCAAGTTGTTTTCATTCCTAAACCTAACCAAACCATGTTATTGTCTGGACCTCTTTTAGACTACCCTATGTGTCCACATGATGCTCTGGCCAAACACCAATATGTGATGAGATGGGAGTGAGAATGTATAGAATTAGTCCATTTCTACAGACTATTTCTTGCACTGACCAAACACAGAAAATAAAAATAATAGAAAAAACACTACACAAAGTCAAAAAAAAAGAAAGAAAAAAGATGACAGAAGAAAAGAGTTATACATCAGTCACCTTGAGTGATGAACTTTATAGATTTTCATTGACATCTTTCAGACAGACAAATAAACCTACACTTGAAAAAGAAACCAAATGTGACCCAAACAGTGAGTTTGACCTACTTTTTGTTATGAAAAAAAACGGAAATGGAAAATATCCACTGAGGACAAGAAACTACTGCTACATTTAAAGTATCTATCTATAAAATGGCACAGAAAGAGACAAAAATGAGCCCCTTGGTGAAGGTAATGAAACATTTTCTCCTCTTACACCTTGTTCAATCTTCTTATTTTGTGAGAGATTTCTGATTTCTGAAAAGGTAGCTTTTGCATACACATGCATCATACATTTGGTTATTTTCTTCTTTTATTTGGAACCTTCAAAGAAACCATTTATATTCTGTCATGTTTACTCTTCAGCATTTCAATATTGTTGAAATAATCTTAATCTCCTAAATACCTTGGTCATATGACTGGAAGGTATTACAGTGGAAACCGCTTATAGTGATCATGGTTATAGTGATCAACCGCTTATATGAATTTAAAAAACTGGGACAGAATCAATCCTAAATGCTGTTTAAATAATTGACTTATCATGATCATTTTGGGTCTTTTCATACACGAAGATGGTGCTGCATGGACTTTGAAATCAACAAAACAGAAAACATACATGCACCTGTAATTGAAGCCACATTATAATGCGCGGCCACCCAGCACCCCCCGTGATGTGGGTCGTCCACGAACCTGACAGAGGACAGTTTTAGAGTTTGCATAGGCAAACTACACTGGGAAGCTGCTGGAGGAAACAATGTAATCCTTTGAACCATAACTATGATCTACTGAGTGAAAAAAAACCCTGTGACACCTGTTATTCAGAGTCGGAGATAACAGGTATTTCACATCGTTACAGCAACATACATGTGTAATGTAACAGGTAGAGTATAGAATATCTATTTACATCTGTCTGTATTTACCAACAGCTTAAGGTGTATAAACACCATTATCACTGTAAAACTCACTGTGTTAGACCTGTTAGACAGCTGACAAATTAACAGTCTGGTTATAATGATCATTCTCTTATAGGGATCAATTTGACCTGGACAGACGTGATCACTATGAGTGGTGTCCACTGACATCCACCTTGACATTAGCCACTACTTTAAAGGGGACATATTGGGAAAGGTGCAGCCAGGGGCTCGAGGGGGTCCGGTTTGGGGACCACAGGATCTTGTCTCTGCTTTTTGAAGATGTCTTGATGGCTTCATCAAGCCTAGACTTTCAGCATGCACTGGAGCGGTTTGCAGCCGAGTGTGAAGCAGCTGGGATGAGGATTAGCACCTCCAAATCTGAGGCCATGGTTCTTGACAAGGCAAAAAGGCTTGGCTTGCCCTCTCCAGGTTGGTGGAGAGGTCCTGCCTCAAGTGGAGGAGTTTAAGTACCTTGGGGTCTTGCTCACGAGTGAGGGGAGGATGGAGCGGGAAATTGACAGGCGGATCGGTGCAGTGTCTGCAGTCATGAGGTCGCAGTATCGGTCCATCGTGGTCAAGAGGGAACTAAGCCGGAAGGCGAGGCTCTGAATTTAGTGGCTAATCTACGTTCCTACTCTCACCTATGGTCACCTATGGACCAAAAGAACAAGATCCCAGTTACAAAAACGAGTAACTGGAAATGAGTTTCCTCTGCAGGGTGGCTGGGCGCACCATACGAGATTGGGTGAGGAGCTCAGTCACTAGGGAGGAGCTTGGAGTAGAGCTGCTACTTCTCCACGTCGAGAGGAACCAGCTGAGGTGGCTTGAACATCTGTTCCGGATGCCTTTGGGACGCCTCCCTCGGGAGGTGTTCCACCAGGAGGAGGCCTCGGGGTAGACTCAGGACACGCTGGAGGGACTATGTCTTTGGCTGGCCTGGGAACGCCTCGGAGTCCCACCAGAAGAGCTGGCGGAGGTGTCTGGGGTCTGGAAGTCTGGACCTCCCTGCTTAGACTGCTGCCCCCGCGACCCAGCCCTAGATAAGCGGAAGATAATGGATGGATGGATGGATATTGGGAAAAAATTATTAATTTTCTTTTTCCATTTTAAAACAGGTCTGGGGGATGTAAATATAAATTTAAAGTATCAAAACACTACAGACAGCCTCTCACCTTCAGATAACTGGGCATGAAATGAACCATTTGGAATTCTGTATATTTGTCATGTCAGTCCTCCTGACCCACCAGAACCATCCAGACAACCTGAAATGATTTGACAGGGTGTCCACATGGTGGTATCCATGGTGTCAACAGGACAGGGGCGTGGGCAGCAGCAGCAGCAGCAGCTCATTTGTATTTAAAGAAACAGACTGAAAACCAGGAGTCTGTACAGACATGGTACAATGAATGATCGGTGTTGTACAGTGTTTTGTGCCGAAACTTAAAATACACAACATGTGAGAACATGTGAGATTTTACATTAACATTGATAAAAAAGGGTACAGTATATCCCCTTTAATACAGACTGAGCTACTCTTCAAAGTGTCCAGCATCCTACAAGTAGATCATAGCCGGTTATTGTTTCATATAATAATCATGTGAAAAAATAGTCAGCGCTCCTGTCAGTAATCATTAATCGTTTCCTATTTTTAATATTAATGAAAAAGAAATCCCACGGATCCCCTGCAATTATACCTCCTGCATGTCATTCAACACAATACTCACCCTTTATTTATTTCACACAGACACAAGTAATTATTCAACACAGTATTATGTCTTATAAGATGTCTGGAGAGGATATTTACAAAATTTTCAGTACTTACTACTACTACTACTACTACTACTACTACCGTATTTTCTGGATTATAAATCGCTCCGGAGTACAAGTCGCACCAACCATAAAATGCATAATAAAGAAGGAAAAGACATATATAAGTCGCACTGGAGTATAAGTTGCATTTTTGGTGGAAATTTATTTGATAAAATCCAACACCAAGAACAGACATGTCATCTTGAAAGGCAATTTAAACTAAAAATAGAATAGAGGCAACAACAGGCTGAATAATTGTACGGTATGCTAACGTTACATGACACATAAACAACGAACTGAGAACGTGCCTGGTATGTTAACATAACATATTAAGAGTTATTCAGATAACTATAACATAAAGAACATGCTAACAAGTTTAGCAAACCATCCGTGTCACTCCAAATCACTAAATCCAATGAAATCTTCATCCTTGGTGTCACTTTTAAACAACTCCGCCAACTCCGGAGGTAGAAGATGCGGCGCTTCCTCTTCTATGTACTACTTGCAGCTTGTAATCTGCAGAATATGATTTTGTTTTCGGTGCCATTTTTGTTAAGCCCTTCTCAGTTGTTTTTAAAAGTTACCGCCAATGTTGAAATTATCAACACAGGCCTAGAGCGCCCTCTTGTGGTTTAGTGTGAAAATAACATGTGAAATGATATAATAATGTGTTAATAATTTCACACATAAGTCGCTCCAGAGTATAAGTCACACCCCCGGCCAAACTATGAAAAAAAAATGCGACTTATAGTCCGGAAAATACAGTACTATTAATACTCCACAGACTCTGACTTTTCCTGGTGTTATTTTTAGTTATAATATCCCAGCCTATTCAAACACAAGTTATATATAGTGATGCATTCAACTGATAAAACCCTCTAAGGTCAAAAGGTCTGTTATGTTTTTCTCTTATAAATACAAGTACAGTCTATTCAAGTGTATCTACTTGATCAATTAAGTGGCATATGCAGGCTTTGAGTGGATAGTGGGTAGTGCCACGTGATGGATTGACCGTTCTCAGTTCATATAAACACTAGACTTCCTCGGGCTTCAAGGCCATGCGTGCCACTCTGACGTCGATATCTGCCTGCTGCAGGAAACATGAGGGAAAGCGTCAGGGACCACTTTGCTGGAATTGCGGCTCTTCTTGCTCGATCAGGTTTCATTTTAAACCATCAGAACGGAGAACATGAAGCCTGGTGCTTTGTGCTGAGAGAAAAACGTGAAAGAATGACTACCAAAAAAACGTTCTCTGTTGTTTAAAGGATAAAGTGTAATATCAAAAATATACAGTATGTGTAATCTCATACCATCAGGCTTAATGTTCATATTGTATAACATGTATATTACATTTATAAAGAATTATTTTATTTGAATGTAACTGTGAGTGATTCATTATTTTCTGTTTACTGAAACGATACTAGTGTTGTTCCTCTTCGATGTTAATTTGATAAGGTGTACTGCTTTGTTTGTCGTGTCTGTGACTGTAGTATGTATACGTAAAATAATGGTGCAGTTCCGGAGGTATCATTTTAAAACTTCACTACATCAGTTTTTATAGCCCTGTAATCCCCCACATTGGAAATATTTATTTAAAGATTTTCATGTAAATTCTGCAGTTCAAAGGTGTGTTCCCATCCAGCTGTTTTAATTTGAAATATGACAAAAAATATTTTACACTGGGAGAGATGGAAAATTCAATTAAATTCAATTTTATTTATATAGCCCAATATCACAAATCAAGATTTGCCTCAAAGGGCTTTACAGTCCTTACAAGGTACAACACCCTCTGTCCTTAGACCCTCGGTTCGAGTGAGGAAAAACTGCCCAAAAAACACATCTGGGAAA
>JAPQRN010000012.1:568484-580011 GCA_037367275.1 Coranthus polyacanthus
GAAGCCGGAGTACCCGGAGAGAACCCACGCAGACACGGGGAGAACATGCAAACTCCACACAGAGAGGCCCAGTCGGCTCGGATTCGAACCCAGGACCTCCTTGCTGTGAGGTGACAGTGCTAACCACTGCAACACCGTGCCGCCCCGTGTTATTGTCTCATCCATTTAAGTTGAAATCAGTCTTGATGTTGTGAAGGTGAGCAATCATTTCAAATAAAAATAATTAATAATTCCTCTCAAATATATTAAAAATAAAGGAATGGGCTGGTTTTGAAAATTTAAGGAATAGAAAGTACAGGTATTTGTGTTAAACGTAGGAATTAAAAATCTAATAATTAAATAAGTACAGATACAGACCTCTGTATTAGTGCATGTTTATCTGATAAGGACCTCTTGTTGCTATGCAAATAATGACTTTTCTCTGAAAAGCAAAGTAACATGTCATGAGCATGCCAAACCCTTCATCAACCCATCATCCTGACCCTCAGGGGAGGTCAGGATGATGATTTCATTAAACAACTACACACTAATACAAATGTTTTGCAAAACAAACATTCTTCTCTAAAATTGGACCTGTCATCCACATGCAAACAGCATTTTAGGTAATTAAAACGGAGATGTTTTAAAACACCTTCCAAAGTGAAGATTTTTAAAACTTCTGGTTTGTGTGTGTGTCTGTGTGGACAAAGAAAACGGAGAGTTTAGGAAACAATTGCATCACCACATCAATTCACACATGCCTGCTTTGTGTAATGAACATGCACATGTATGTCTATGCTTGAAACATCAGTCATTACCTTTATTATTTCATTCACATACACTTCAAAATACCTGAACCAACACTTTTAAGTAAAGTAAAATTTAGAGCTTAATTTCATGACAGATTAAAGCCTCTGTGTTCAATATACCCTGATCTACAGTGTCCATAGTCTAAAGTCCTATGCAAACAGGTTTTGTCTGAGTGCTTTTATGTTTTCGTATGTATGGATACATTTTGTAAAATGAAGGCTGTGTGGGCAGTTATTTTTTTTTCAACAGAAGGGAAAAATATCTGTTTAAAAAATATAGTATTAATGTAGACATGGCATTAATTTACCTCATATCATCAGTCAACTCATATGGAATGATGGAAATGTAGAATATGTGGTTTCCTGGAAGAGGGTTTCAGAGATCTTACTAACAGTCCTGTTACTTAGTAACAGTTCTACCTTGGAGCTCTTTGTAAGGCAGAGGTGTCCGTGATCCATGGCCTTAAAGCTGCCAATAAACTTACAGTATTGAAATTCCTCTGTTGTGACAGAATACAGGTATGGCTTATGGATTTAGAAAGGTAAATGTTGAAGGACAACAACAAAGAGGAACTATTTCACAATGTTTGGAGATCAATTTATGAAGTTCTGCAGATTGAGTGGAGGCAAAAAAAAGCATCAAAAATGATCAAGGAATCCATGTTTTCCTAATATTATGGGGGTATATTTCAAGACATTTCATGTCTTGAAATATACATTTTAATTTAAGCATATAAGTGAAAACATATCCATTTTAATGTCTTCACTTCAGCTTATACTTTCACTAGACGTAACTGAATCTGCGCAGTGGAAATATGCCCCTAAAGGTGCAACAGTTAATCCTCGACTTCAAGCGTCAAACGTGAATAAATATGAAGACAAATATGAGTGTCAACAGCCCTGTGCTTTAAGTCAAGTTAGAGCACAGCAGATAATTGGATATTGATGTGTACTTAACACCTAACCATTTATCTCTGAGTCAGTGTTGGAGGACAGCAACTAAGAGAAACAATTTCATAAGGGATGGGATCAATTTATGAAGTTGCGTAGTCTGAGTGGAGACGCAAAATCAAAACATATTAGTAAATGAAACAGAGCAAATAATGAGGAAATGATGATTATATGGTATGTGTAAATACATAGTTTGTTTCATTCACACCCTACACTGAATAAAATGAAAGATAGAAAACATTTAGAAAAAAGGCTTCCTGATTTCATAGATCATAAAGCATTGAACACTGTGCAACTAAAATCCTCATGTTGTGCTTGTCTGAGAATGTAGAAAATATGTCCATAATGAGAAACCAGCCAATTACAACCTCAAGTTAGATTTTGTTGTCTCACAGCATTCCTCCAAAGGGGGATGTGGGATGGGAGATTTATTAGGGCTGTAGACCCTGTGTGCAATGCTCATTATTTCTTCTTTACAGTTTGCTGCATTGTTTGCTAATCGGTCATACATTTGCATTACGTGTTCCATGACTTTAATCGCTACAGATAGCATGATTCAGATTAGGGCTATGTATAGGCATGAATCTGGCAATACGGTACGTATCATGATACATTCATAATATTTTGCGATATATTGTGAGTCATAGTATAAAGAACACACATATGTATGTTTACTATGGTAGCTGTCATATAGAAGCAGAATGTAAGAAATTAATAAATTAAGTAATTTCTTTTTATTGCATACGTTAAAGTTAAATGTATATAAATACAAATAACAGATAACGATGGCCACATTTTAGAACTGGACTTGGATAATTATGTACAGAAACAGAAAATGTGAATTTAAACTCAGATTATGCGTTGTGGTAGTTCATGAATATTTAGTTTGGAGCTTAGATGTTTTTCAGCAGCAGGAGGTCAACAGCTCCAATGGAACAACGTAAGCTCAGACAGGAAGTAGCATATAGGCTCACCGCTAGCATTAGCATCATAAAAACAGCAAGCCTAGCTGACTAATAAATTTAGCACCAGTGGCTGAATCTTTAAGTTATTTGATTCCTTCCTCTCAATTATCTTATCTGAAAGTATGTGAACCATCATGGCCCACTTGTTGTTCTGTTAGCTATAGAATGGTCCTACTCAGATGTTCTATGAGTATTTGATTTTGGCTCTAGTTGATCTCCTTAGTGCATTCTTTATTTGACAAAATGAGCCCCGGGAGTTGGACGAACATTAGATTCAGCTGTTAGTGTGTAACGTTACCAGGCGGCTAAGTTTGTTATGCTAACTTTAGTCCCTTAAACTACTCCCTGTCTCAGTTTAAGATGAAGCTTATAACACTGATATCTAGGGGTTGTGACATTGAAAACAACAAACAATTAACTATTTGCTGTGACTCTTTGCATGTAAAATATTAATTCAAATAATGATAGTGTTCTTTCCATATCGATACAGTATTCCTAAAAATAATATTGCTGTACTTAAGTGTATTGATTCTTACACATCTGTTTCAGATTTGGATCACATGCAGATAAAAATAATATACATAAAGTCTTTGTCTTTAAAATAAGGACAGATATAGAGGACTGTGCAGACTTTGTGAAGGTTTGTGTTTTTCTGATGATTTCCTTCAATAATCTACCTACTTCTTCTTTCTTTGTGGAACTGGCATGTTGTGAATTAATAATGGAAGTCAATGTCTCACCATTTGAAAAACAAAACAAAATCAACAAAAATCAAAGGGCAGCACAGGAATACGTCTATTATTCATCTGTTCCTGCTTTGAAATTCGCCCTGACTGTTTTATGACTTTTTACAATTTTGTATGTTCAACAGGTTCTTGGATGTTACTCAGGAGGAATCCATGAAGAGAGCCTTCTCAAAACTGCTGAGCTCTACCGATTACCAAAGCATTAATACTACACCTGACAACACAACCACATGAGTATTAATTATCTCTTAACAGCTCCGTGCTGCCATCCAATATAATATCACAGGTATTTTTAGCTCTGACTGGAGGACGAGCATTATGAAGTTCATTACACCTACATGAGCAATTGTAAGTCATTTTCTCAGCTGGAACAACCTTTACTTGGAAAAATTTGCCTAAGCTAATTACCTTCAGAGTGTCTCTTCCCTTACCCACTAGTGTCTCCATATTCTATTTTATCCCTATCGCTATTGCCTTGACCGTGGCTGAATTTTGACCGATCTATTTTGTATTAAGTCGTCCATTTGTTTACTCCAGCCAAGTCCGTGAAGGGTGTTTAATGAGCTGTAATCACCATGAATGTGGCCTGGCTCTGTCACACTGAAAATACACAGAATAAGAGAGAGGAAAGAAACAGAGGGAAAGAGATGAGCTGCCCTACAAGTTACTTTCCTCTCCTGGTTTATCATCCACCAAAGAGGACCAGCATCAACCACAAAGTGTAGCTTTCCCTGACCCTCACCTAATCCAATTACATCTTGCCAACAGAGACAAAGCAAGACAAGGCGGTATAGAGGCACAGTGAGAGGTTTGTTATCACAGGCGGTTATACCTGGTTGTAAAATAGTAAGGATAAGAAAAAAAACAGGGCAAAGGAGGAGGTGAAGGCTAGGAAGTGACACATAAATAAAGAAAGCAGTTGTAGTAGTGACAGAGAGAGCGAGAGGAGGATACAGAGAACTATAAAAGGTAAGGTCAATGTGGAGGTCAAATGCAATAACAGACATTGGAGAATGCAGTAACTTCACTCAGAGATACAAACATTCAGCAGTGATTCCTTTTAAACACTCAAATATTGAACTTGCCTCATTGTTTAAAATCTATAACCACTTGATAATCATAGAGCTTTCCCCTGGGGGTTGCCACAACAAACACTCACACATAAGGCTGTATTTGTTCTGTTGTAGGTATGTAATATAACCGGGAACATTATGCAGCCACTTAAATTAGCCAATTAAGTTCATTATGTAATATTTAGAGATCGACCGAAAGTTGATTTTTAAGGGCCAGAATAATAACAATAGGCTGGAGCAGGAAAAAGACGATACCTGATTAATCGACTGTTTTCACCCACTCAATTTCACATTGTCAGTAGTGAACAAAGAATCTGTGGCATTTAACATCTAACATCTATGTCTTCACATCGTCAAAGCAATAAATATGACACTTTGTGGACGGTTAACTTGTGGATTAATCACATGAAGTTACACAAGGTTTATGTCTCAAATAAACAAAGGATGAAGAAAAACAGACAGAAGTAAGATGAAGTTAAACGAATAATTCTAAGATAACAAAAACATTCATTTTCACACTTTTCATGTGATTATACACCAGTGAAATCATAATCATGTATATTACATCCCATGTCAGCATTTTGAGCCTGCTAATCTCCCTAAATCATACACTCTGGACCTTTAAGCAAAAAAGAGTCATATAAGTAGATGATGCACATCATTGCCAGGGTAAAATGTGTGCAGATCTACTGGCCTGGCCTTGAAACTCCAGTAGGGAAAATGTGCTCCTCCCTCACTTAATACTGACAAGTGAAGGTGAGAGCAGTGTGCTCATCTCGTCTTTAGTTTTCTCTTACTATTTTCCTCTGTTCAAGGGAACAGCAATTACACCACAAACAACAAGCAAAGGGGGGCAGGTGTGGACACCAGCTCGACTTTCACAAGAGAACTGTTGACTCTTGTGACTGCTAATGTTCAGTATACTGAGAAAAAAACATGCAATATTTTTCCAGACAACAAGGAAAAATGCACCATGTAAAGTGTAACTACATGCAGAATGCTTGAATTTAACTGAACAGAGTAACAACATTCTAAAGGTAACAAAAACATCCGCCTTTCACAGGTGAAAGGTCTTATAGTAACTCCATATCTCCCAGCAAACTTAGGGAAGCCCAGGCTCTATATTCTTCAAAATAAAATACAAATTTTGCCTTCACACATGACCCAAATATGATTAGCACACCATCATTACATATGACACAGCTTGCCCTTGTGAGGGTCTGAACACCTTGACTAGCAAAACTTCCTGCAGGAAAGGATGGAGTGAGATGGAGTGAAGTGATCCGTAAAGAGCACTTCCATCCATCATCTCTGAGATGATAATCTGCATCAATAATCACTGGCTGACCTTGGCTTCTCTCCTGCACTTGAAAATAAATCGCATAAAAATAAACGATGCATACAAATACAAATAAACATAAGTCTGCAGCACCCAAGGGAGTTTCAGGACAGCTGACCTTTTGAACAACAGTGATCCTAAAAACATTTTGTGGACAAGTACTTATTTAATATAGCTATACTTCATACCCCATTACTTTTATCTTCCGTATCAGTGAGACGTATTTGTTTCTTTGCATATAAAACATATGATCAAGGCATAAATGATGACGTATTGTTCGACATTCAGCAAACCAACACCACATTCAATTCACCTCCACTGTGAGCAGATAGACTAATAAAATGCTGCTGACATGTTAATGCAACAGCAATAGTAAATGTCTAATAGAATAATACATAGAGCTGTGCAATTAATCAAGCCTGTGCAATTATATAATTGCAGAATGGTGCAGTTTAAAGGTCCAATGTGTGTCTGGTGATATTTTGGATTCAGTGACACTGAGCAGAGAGAGCTACAGGGTAAAACAAGTTTTTAAAGTTTTTGTATTTCTTTTT
This sequence comes from Coranthus polyacanthus, assembly GCA_037367275.1. Taxonomy (NCBI): domain Eukaryota; kingdom Metazoa; phylum Chordata; class Actinopteri; order Kurtiformes; family Apogonidae; genus Coranthus; species Coranthus polyacanthus. Next base: position 574,901 of record JAPQRN010000012.1, read on the forward strand.
TTATACTAGATTAAGTTTATATGTTAGAGAGAAAAAAGCACATTTCAAAATGATCTGAAGTCTGTGAATTTTCTTTGATAACCAAGCAAGTAGACTCAAATTGCAAAAGCAAATAGCAATAATGTCCACAATCATCACAATATCACTTTTTCAATAAATCGTGCAGCCCTAATAGTACACACAATACCAGTGGCTAAACAAGAGTGGGGGCCAGTTATACATTTGTGTGCAGAGCCAAATGTGTCAGCTGATATTGTGTGTGTTGACATGTCTAAACTCTACCTGCATTTTAGTGTCTTCTGTGACACAAAATGGAAAAAGCAGTCATTCACAAGTACCAAATCCTACTTTCCCAGGTGAAATCATGCACCCATTCACTTGCTATGTCATCATGACACACTGTTTTGTGCTTGTGCTAGGGTTAAATAGCCATGTAGTTATTTGTATCACAATAACTGAGAGGTGGAGGGGACTAAACAGGCTCAACAGGACTAAACTTTGTCACCTGTGACATTTAGAGCAGGTTCATCGTCTGCTTTATGTTCATTCTGGTCCTGAAAACATCTGTATCTCACTAGACGAGCTGACAACCCAGAAAGCATTATCCAATCACACAAGGAGAAAACACTAACAACAATTCAGATTCACTACCAACTAACTGGCAAATTGTGAATCCAATGAGAGCATGGCCTCAGATCACCTGCTCACCAAACTTTAAGGACCTACATACCATACACACTCATTTCTCATATAGAAGCGCCCTGCATATGGGAAATGTACGCATTCACACTGAAATTAAGTAAATACAGGGTGAATTAAATATTTGTTTATTTTTGAACATTAAATACAAATTTCTGCCAATATTTACAGTAGGTATTTAATAATTTACTTTTAATAATTTTTGGATCAGCATTTTTAATCATCTTTGGAGAACATGTGAGGCTATATCCTTCACATGCACTGAAATAGTCTAAAATTTTAGTTGGGTTCTTTCAGATGTGGAAAACTTTGGGAGTGGGGAATGGAAATTTATACAGACACCCTCAGTACATGATTTACTATACAGACTAACGACTGCAGCAGGGGAAACTGCAGCATGTATTTAACATCTCTGGAAAACAGATTTAAAATTTCCAGCAGTGCTGTCAGCAGGGCACATGTTAATGAAAATTAAATTCTAAATAGTGGTGAAATATGTCAAAAACACACACAACTTTAAAGAGGAGGGAATGTCTGTCAGTAGTTAAACAGTTACTGTGGAAACCTGGGCTTTTGTCTGCATTGAAATACTAAACTGTCTTTCTGTGATATCAAATTTGACACATTTTCTGAGCACATTTCTCGTGCTCCCTGCTATTTTCATGATTTTTTAAACCAGACAAAATCCACACATGCCTTTCTACAGAGTGGCACAACCAGGTGCAAACCTCAACTAGAATGTGGTGATATTCAGTTTACTGTCATAGAGGACGAAAGAAAAGAGAAAATTGTATTAATTTAATCAGCTGGAATCATAGAATTATGACTTTTTCTTCCTAATCATTTCACAGCCCTATTTCACAGAATTATCACAGAATGTATTTTAAAATGAAAGCTGCAAGAAGCGACCAGACAGAGTGATACACATGTGTGGCAAATTTTGTGTGTAGATGAAAGTAGCCAGGCACTAGTGGAATGAGTCTTGCACGTCCATGTGGGAAACCCATGACATATGTTAATTTTCAGTGAGTTTTTGACCACATTTAGCCCCTTGAAAAAGTGACTGAACTTGGCAAATAAAAAAACAAGAACCTTAATTTCAATAACATGTGTCCACTATACTTGAATCATAATATGTCACAACAACCTTGACCTTTGGCCACCAAAATATAATCACCTCATCCTTGAGTCCAAGTGAACTTTTATGCCAAATTTGAAGAAATTCCCTCAAGGCGTTCCTGAGATATCACGCTCATAACAATAGACAGACATGAGATTACAGTGACCTTTGACCAAAAGGGCTTCAGTTCATCCTTGTGTTCAAGTGAATATTTGTGCCAAATTTTGTGACATACTGTGAAGCCGTTCTTGAGACCGACCAACGGACGCATCTAAAAAACACAAAAACATTCTTTACAATTTCAGGAGGGCCTAACTGAAGACTGAAGAAGAAACTACATTTACAGCACAGAGTCCCTCCTCAGGTCCAGTACTGCTTTGAAATTCAAAAGCAAAATTTGTGATTTGCCTGCACTAAGGAACCCTGCTAATGAAAAGAAACGTGAGATTTCACTTTATCCCTTCAGGCTAATCGCTACCTTGACATTGATGTTTCTGTTTGACAAAATTAAAGTTAGTGTTGCCACCAGCTTTCTTCTCCTTCCATCGTTGTCATCATTATTCGTCTAACAGCTCCAGCAGCAGTTGTCTTTTCTACCTTTTTCTCTATGCTATGCACAGCCCGCAGGGCTCGATTTAGAGGTGTCCATTTTTTGAGAGGTGTGGATCAATCACTGCGACAAGCGATTACTACATTCTCTGGGCGTAGTGACGGCTGAAGCCACGCATATTTGGAGTCAGTCTTCTTAGATTGATTTTTAAAGAGAAATGGAGAAGTGGGGCTTGCGGAATATGATAGCCAATCAATATCTGAAGAGAATGAAGGGAGAGCCTAGATTTTCTGTTTAGACAATGAGTTTATTGGAGAGTGAAGATATGAGACACATACATAGAGCCTTTGAGCTTCCCCTGGACTTACTTAACACAAATGCATGAGAATAAAGCCTTAAAAAGAACAATGCCTTTGAATGTGACCTTGCGGAACTGTTTTAATATGCAAAAAGCTGCAAAGATGTGTGTGTCCAAGTGTGTGAGAGAGAGAAAGATGAAAACAGAGCACAATGATGGATCGCACACCTCAAGGCTCTCCCTACAGTGAAGCAAAACATTCAACATTTTGTTTCCAACTGCTGTTTCTCCCTTCTCCATCCATCTTCTTTCAGCCTCTTTCCTTTACCTTCACATCCCTTCATCCCTTCTCCACTCATCTCTTGATCATCCTTCCTCTTGCCTCTTCCATCTTAGTTGGGATATGTTTCAACCACACAAGCTGCTACTGTTGATTGGCCTCTCATTAGTTGACAGTAGTGACCCAAGAGACAGAGGAAGAGAGGGAATAAAAAATGATGCGGGCAGAATTTTTAGTGAGATAATGAAGTAATGACAGTGATGTAGCGAGAGACAGATGAAGCGTTGGTGTGTCATCTCACTTTGTCACTACAGTACGTTCCTGTAGCCCGTCTGCTGTCGCTGATTGCTGCCATGCTACAGCCACGAGCAACAGCAATCACTGACTGACTGCAAAATAACAAAACCCTTGATGACTGTATGATTAAAAGGTGTAACATGTAGCAGTTTAACTGCAATCAGTCACACATCACGTTGTTTAAGGACTAAGAGTGGAGTGAGATTCAAGACCTTTATTATCACTGTACAAGTTAAAAGATAAAAACGTGGGATATTTTCTAAAACACAATAAAAAAACTATAAACTGATTTGTGTCTGATTTTGCCATTATTTAACTGATAAAAGTAGAAAAAAAAAGGTGTTTAACTTAGTTTACAGCACATTATAATGATCATACATATGCATTTCTCAGTCACTGTATCAAGATACAAGCCGGAATATACAGGGAATATATAAACAGCATTGAAAACAAAAATTTGAGAAAAAAAAGTTTCTGTCTTTAACGCCTTAGTCCAGACAATATGAGATTTAGTGCTCTAATCCTCTGCTGTTTTAAACCAGGTAGCCCAAACAATAAGAAACATTTCATTCAACATGTGTCAATGTTGAATGAAATGTTTATTGTTTGGGCTACTTTTTGACAAGTGAACACAGGTCACAATAAATACAGATTTTTGGCTGTAGAAGCCATTTAGATGTGAATTTTTCATGTGTTTTTAATATTGTGCACATATTTCCTGTATTTTGTCATTGTACCTTAATAAAGACACTAAGAAGTAAATATGTCTGCTCATCATAACCTTACAAAACCAAACAACACAGCTAACGGTGGTCTAAGATCTCTGCACAGTAGTGTACTTATAAACACATTTGGTTTATACTGATTTTTATGTTTGCAACACACTCAAAAAAGTTGTGATATTTACCACTGTCCTACAATTGCTTTTTGTTTTACAATTTTTATCTATTATTGCTGTTTACGAGACTTGATCTATTCAACAGTCCATGGTGGTCGTTGTCTGATTGTCCTCTTTATGATGTCCATACTTGTTCAATGGGAGACATGAGGACTCTGCAGACAGGACAGTCCAGCTCAGTACTCTGTGACTATGAAGCCACTGTGTTGGACCTGGTGCAGAATGAGGTCTGGCATCGTGCTGATGAAAGAACCAGACTTCAGGGAAAGATGTGGACATGATGTCTATGTCTTCACATGGATGGAATCTTTACATATGCAGGCCAGACATGTGGACACTGATGCAGCCCTAGACCATCAACACAGATGCTTCTTCTTCCTGTCCTTCGGAGAGAGCAGACGTGTTTTTCTGAGCTCCTCTATCTTTCCTCCCTCTCCTGCTTGCCTTTGCTGTGTCTTGTCTGTTTTTTTTTGCCACTTTTGACTTTTTGGATCCCCTGCTTGTTGAGCTCGCAAACAGCAATATGGAATTGATTGACTGGTCACTCAGCACAATTGACAAGATTTTTTCATGCAGAAATAGGGGCTCAGGGGAGCCCGCCTGCCCTGACGGAACTTTCTCAGCCAGGTATACTATGGATGCTTGGAACAAGTGGAGAGTAGTATGCCTGTCGGTTTTGTCGGTGGAGTTCATTGAACATATCTACCTATTTGGATTCATGATAGCAGGATACCTCCTAATTAGCCTCGGAGTTGCCCTGGTCTATCGAAAAGTTGGTAAGACAGCAGCATGCAAAGAGACCCCGCGGGTTGAAATTAAGGAGCACTTCGGAACAGTGAGTGACAACATGAAGGGGTTACAACAGTTGGTGTCACAATCAGTGGAGATGGACCATTCTTTGTTCTACTTACAGTATGTAAATAGTTCCACTCACCTTAGTCCTTGGTATGCATTACATCACTGTGGTTC
>JAPQRN010000012.1:584917-597280 GCA_037367275.1 Coranthus polyacanthus
CACCCCAGCTCCTCCCTCTCCTGATGCACGCTCTCCTTCTCATGTCGGTCATTTGTCACTGATGTGGCTATGTTCTGTTCTGGAGGTCTTGCTTCGCTCCCCCAGCTGTCTTCATGCACCTCATGGAAGGACAGGAAGGTGTGCACTTCCTGTCTTAGGCTTTCCACATATGCGCGTGGAAAGGCAGGGAGGACCAGAATAGAGCCATACCGCCAAATATATATTACTGCAAATTAAATAAAATAATTTTGACTAAAGTGGTCATGACTGAATTTTATTTAATTTTCTAGGGAAGTTCCTTATGAAGAGAAGCCAAGTATCCCCCCCACTACCCCCCTTGGTTACACTGATTACACTGTTAAACATGAGTGGAATGCTACATAACTTTAAAGTCTCACCTCTTCTATCATCAGTTTTAAACTGGTGTGTGTTGTGGCTAAAACTGCTTTCTAGCTATAACCCTCTCCTCACCTCACTGGTAACAAAGAGGAGGGATAAAGACCATTAGAGGGAAACAAAGCAACCAAAGCACCTCATTCTGAATAATATGGCTCGGAACAACCCTTTCAATCACAGACCACCATTTGGAGCCGTCATCTGTAATGCAGTCATTACCCGCTCCATGAAATCTATTCACTGTTGTTTTTTTTACATTCATCATGTTGGCTCTTTTTTCTGAGATAAGGTAATGGGGAAGGACGTTGGGAATGAACTGTTTCAAACTGCGGTGTCCATCATTTTGGAATATGCCGTCCATGTTACACAGTGAAGACAGTACAGTGTTAGCGCTTTTATTTTTTCCAGAAATAGCATTGATATTAATTTCACAACTTCATCCGGTAATGAAATCCCTTCACATCGTTTGTCATGCAGCGTAAGTGCATGAAGGTGCTGGAATAAAACCTCTTATTCTCTTCCATTACCTAAGCGCACTTGACAGCATTGGGTCTTTAATTCCTCTATAGCCATTTTAGTGTGCTGCCCTCTATTGAAGCATAATGCCACTTTATTGCAAGGTAGGTTTCTATTGAAAGTTCTCAAATGATTTTTTCTTTCAGTGCCCTACTCTTACTCTGTTAGCTCAGTCATGTCATGTGTCTTTTGTCTCTGTGCTTCCAGCCTCAGTCGACCTGGAGATCAGTGAAAAGGCTTGTGGTTTGCATATTTAACCTGATCTACCTCCTATGATTTAACTACATAGAAATATAAAAGTACAGGCTCTGAAATGTACTCAAAGTACAAAAGTCTAAAGTAGGCCTTTTAAGGACATTTCTACCAGCTTTTAGTGTGCAGCACAAACTGAACCTCACGTCTCAAACCATTATAACTCCAAATAAAATTTTCACTGAGCACCTGGTGAAAGGTCACTGTGGAGCCTGGTTATGTAGGCATTTACAGACGAAAAATTATTTAATGAAATGTTCCAAACTTAACATGTTTAATTTCTTAAGAACATGACAATGATTTATGTCTTCTTTGTTGCATTTAGTCATGTTATGTCATTTTCATCTTCTTGAAAATATTTATGTAATTTTCTCCTCATTACATCTTTTACACAGTTTCAGCCTTGTTTCATCTGTTACATTGTTTTCATCCTGTTACAAAGAGGGGTCATCTTTTCTATGCCTTACTATCCATTTATGTTGAAATTGTTATTAATAATTGGAAAGTGTGCAACTAAAAATAAAAACAATGAAACTACCCTCCAATGCATTAAAACTGAAGTAGCAAGCCTGTTTTGAAAATGTAAGGAGTATAAAATACAGATATTTGTGTTAAAATGTAGGGAATTAAGGAAAAAGTCAGAAAAATAAATACGTAGTAAAGCACAGCTGAAAACTCTGCTGAAGTATTTGTACTTATTTACTTCCCACCTCTGGATTTAATAGATAATAATTAATATCATCTTTCTTATTCTTCCACTCATGCCTCTCTGATTTTATGACTCTATCCCTCTCCATTCTCTGTACTTATCTCCCCCACCAAGTCTGTCTTTCCTCTTTTTTTCTTAATGCCCTGCGGCTTCGCTCCATGCTGTGGAAATGACAAACTGTCAGCTCCACTGGGGGAAAACGAGGAAAAAAAATCTCCGGCAGCTACTATCTGGACCCAGCTGGACCTTCATGGCGCCCTTTACACCAGATGGGGCTGGCAGATTGCACCAGGCTCAGTGCGACCACCAGCTCGTTTGCACTGATTGTCTGGATCTTCTTGCTCTCATTAAGGCTTTAATGACAGCAGAGGCCTGGGCCAGAGCTGAATAAAACAAACACTAATAGCTGTCTGGGGGTTCAGTCCCAGCCTCTCCTGTCCACACTCTGTCCCCTGCCTCTCAATGTCCCTAGTCACTTCCTCCTACCTGCGGCTGTCCCTCCAGTCATCACACCTGTTCCTGATCCCTTCATCAGCCTTTGTATATATCAGACACTTTCCCTCACACCTCTGCTAGATCGTTATATGACTTATTGCCCTTCTTTGCAGCGTTAATCCTCTGTTTGATATCCTCATCGACCAGAGCTTAGCCTTCGGACCTCCGCCTTCAGTCTACACCAGTTTAAACCAGCTTTGCCTGTGACCTATTCTCACGTATCCAGATCTATCTCGACAATTTGTTAGCACTGTGCCAGTGCTATAGATAGATCTGGCACTATCCACTATCCTTCTGGAATAGGGGTAAAAGTTATCAGGGTTGTTTGGCTAGTTCTCGGGCGGCGCTGGGTGCAGGATGCTGTGACAGTGTGTTTGGGAGAGAAGTTGTTTTTGTGGAACATGTGCACATGAAGAAGCATGTCGTGGTATTAAAATGACTAAATCCCTACAAAACAGAATGGTACATAAAGAGATGTGACATTGTCAAAACTTGCCATTTTCAGGGTGTAGTTCCAGCTCGGAGGTTGCTGTTCTTTCACGTAGCAAGGAGGACTTTCAAAGTGATAACACACAGATAGTGTTAGGAAAGAGAATGACAATCCTGCCACTGCACGATGGAAATATTATAGCCCTTATTCCTGGAGAGTACTTCAGTGAGCCAGACTACTGTCTTCTGCCTAGGGCTGGGTGAAATAGTCAACAATGATATCATGATAAAAATGTTTCCTATCAGTCGATACAGCTAATTATTATGAAAAAAGTCAAAACATTATTTCTTTCGAGCCTAAAGGCTGATATTTGGTCCTGAGTGAAAGTTGAAGAAGTCAGATGGTTATTTGCTTATTTAGTTTAAAATTTTAAAAAACGTTATGAGACGAAAATGAAGTATAAGACAAAAACATAAAAGACACAACAAGATGTAAAAGAAGTAACGAGACAATAAATTATATAAATTACATAAATGATACTTGTAGTCTGATAAATGTCAAATCATTATTTCTTTCAAGTTTAAAGGCTGATTTTTCATCCTGCATTAAAAATGAAGGACCCAGATGGTTATTTGTGGTTTTCAATTATTCATAAAAGATCTAACAAGATGAAAATGGCTTATAAGACAAAAGCATTGTCAATGACACAAGACAAAAACGACATAAAAGATGAAGCAATGTTTTAAAATATCAAAATAAAGAAAATGATCTGAATTCTTATTATTTGTGGTTTTAATTGAAGTCCGTACAACACAAATTATGGATGAAATGACTAGCTTGGTTGTTTTTAACGCAGTTTTATGTGTTTGTTTGTTTGTTTACTGTCTCATACAGTAGGTTGTTTGGAGTAAACCAGTAGTCAACAAACAATACAGTCGGTTGTTTGTTGACTACGTGGTTTCCTCCTATCACGTGAAAGCGTTGTTATTGTATTGAAATTAAGTCTGGGAGAAGACATCAACATCATCAGTTATATTGATGTTATTTTTACAAAATGTTAGATTCCACTGTGAAGGAAAAACAGGCACGGGGGTGGCACACATGCTGCTCATACTGGTCCGGCCGGGGCCGAACTCAGTACACACACCGACACGCACACACACACTCCCACAGTCAGGTGATGATACTGGGCAGGTCTGGGACCGAACGCAGCACCTTCTGGTTGCGAGGTCTCAGCGTAGAACGCTGAGCCATTGGTTCATTCTTAATTGTTTATTCATAATGTATTTAGGTATGTGTTAATGAATTAAACATGACAAACACTTGCCAAGCAGTGAAACATTTCACAAATTTAGATTCAAACAATTCTAATGACAAAATCAACATCAATATTTTTGACAGTGTTCACAAAATAAACTCAAAAGACAAAAGAAGAATGTATATGATGATAATGATAAATATATGATAAATATCATCATTGTTTTATCACCCTGATGTGGTTTGTCTGTTCGGTTCCTTGTTTGCTCTTGGTTTCTGACTCATCTTCCTGCTCTATGTCCGGTCTGACCGGTTTGCTGTCTCGACTTTCTAGTAACCAATCCTTTTTCTACTTTTCAACTTGCCTCCAGCCTGTCCCAGCAGCAAAATACAGAAGCCTGAGTTTATTCATGGAAAATCCTTATTCCAAGCTTTGGCCTTCATTTAATTACAGAGGATACAGGGATTACAGTGATAGGAACACAGAGGAACTGCTTCAACAAATCTAATGTGGCAAAAACAACAACTAATGTCCATCGCCTTCAGTTCACTTGGACCAAATGACGGATGAGCATCGTCAATTTCATGTCCACATTGTTGTGTTACAGACAGATGGAGGTAAAAACCAGGATATACAGACTGGGCAGATTGGGTGACAGGCATCCTGCACAATCAACTGGAATTGTTAGGCCTGGAGACCTGGATCCCTCAGATGGTTTTGTGTAAAACCTGAATTGACTGTGCTTGAATTTCTTTTTAGTGATGTCAGTCTACCCCCAGATCTCAGCAGTAAACTTGGTGAGTACACTTAAATCATTACAAACAGAAATTGTCACCATTACTAAGATAAGATAGCCGGGCCGCTGCTGACCACTTGGATGCCTTGAGCATAATGGTGTCCTCTCACAGTCAATCAAACAAACAGAATTAACAGTATATAGGGCAGATAGAAAAAAACCCACATACATATATGTGGACACACAATCTTCTTCAATGAAATGCAATTGTGTTTTCAATGTCTAACCAATGACAGTCACTCTCACTAGCAGACTACCTTACCCATGAGAAAGCCTCACTCTTGTATCTCAGTACTTGTATCTCTGTCACAAAGAACTTTAATTTTGAACACCGCCCAGAGCATCTCTTCATCATCATAGACTGCATATACAGATGGAACCAAATCAGATAGATCCGTGTTCAAATCCTCTTTCTGATCAGTTTGATGTCATAAAAATGGGTGATTGACGGCTGTAATGATCAATCACCGTCCCAAATCCATCAGATACACAGCAGAAAACCAATCAGGTGGATGGTAAGTGAGTGGATGTGATCTCGTCGCATTTCGACGGCTCAGACTCTGACTCCAAATTGCATCACCCTAACCCTTGCCTATAATGGTAATGGTTCCTAGTGTAGTTGTGCTTCATCTTAAATTTAAATAGTTCATTATTATGATTGTGATGATGATCATTATAATATTTTGTTGCCTCCTCCAGCCCCACACACAGTGCGTGATGCGCATAATGGTAGCTGCAAGATAGACTGTTTGAAAATGAAACACTTTACACAATTTAAATCCACATTTTGTTTCTCTGTCTTTGCCGCCAAGTGTTCATTGTTGTGATGTGTTTTCTTCTTTTCACTTTATCCAATTGTGATGGCACTGTCATTTCTTCTTCTGTCTGACAAGCTGCTTAAATTTTTGCCAGGTAGGTTTTCTAAATACAGACACACACACTGGGTAAAAAACAGTCTTGAACGGCATGAGACCAGACATTTGTTTACAAGAAACAACAAATGTACAGAACAGTCATCTATTTTAGCGTGAGCAGTGACATAACCGACGGCCTGGAAATGTTTCTGTTGCTCTGACAAACATGAGTAGGCCATGCACTCGATAGTTTCATTAAGACTCGTGGACACTTCAATTTAGCACCTTATGCGCTTAAATATTTTTCTCAACTCGCAGCAGATGGTGGGGGAGCTGTTCAGTGACGGAAAACCCTGGCTACAGTGAGGAGCTCCAAAGTAATATCTGTAACTCAATGGCTGTGAGCAGAGCTTTAGAAGGTGCTTGGATAATGTTGCCTGTGGAGATGGGAAAAAGAAAAATGTAGGTGCACAGACCTATGAGATTTTTATGTTATTTTCACTCTGTTATTTTGTTTTTAGACTATGCATCATTTCTCAGCATTCACAGGTAGAATAGCTCCGCTGCCTTTTCTAACTGTCGAACCTTTACAGTTTGAAGTCTGACTCACAAAAAAACTGTCCATTAGTTCACAGCTTCCGTGACAGCTGTGTTTGGGCTGCATCCTCTCCCCTGCTCCCGCCTGTCAGGCCGAATGAGCTTTATTTAAAAGTCAGTAACAGACGGACAACTTGGGACGGATGGATCGAGGCTCCCTGGGTGCCTTGTTAAAGATCAGAGGGGGTAAGCTGTTGCACTGACAGGTCAAAATAACTGGGCGACTGGCCAAAACACACACACACACACACAGTAGTGCACATTCACATGAAAATGTGTACTCACAAGTAACAGATACAAAATAAAAAACACTCTTTGAAAGTTGAAGAAAGTTTGTGTTTTTAAGTTATTTATAAAAGACACAACGGAGACAAAAATGTTGTGAAAGACACAACAAGATGAAAACGTAGACAAAAAAAAGATGTAACAAAACGGAAATGACATAAAACGTGCAACGAGACAAAAAAAATGAAAGATCCAACATGACAAACATAAAGATGGAGAAACACAAAAACATCTTCAACATTAAATCAAACAAAAGAAAATGGGTGCAATCTGAGTTCTTAAACTTAAGTAAAAATTAAATAAACCATTGAAACATTTTGTGTTTTAGCTGAGAATGTAAACAAAATGAACCCTAAATGTATATTGCTATAATAATAATTGCTGCTTGGCCCTAATGTAATCACATACAAACACTCATACTACATATACACATGCATTCACAACCACCCATTACGATGCAGATTTGTATGGTAATAGTAATGCCTGTACAGCAGCGCGTGTGAGTCCTTATGTTCCACAACACCTGCTTATTCAGGTTGGCCTGAGGCACACTGCTATCTCTACTCAGTGGGGTTTGTCGAGATGTAACCGCTCCACACACACACACACACAAACACACACACAAACACACATGGGACATCTCGGCCCCCGCTGTGCGAGAGGCAGGCTCATTTTCTCACCCAGTGGTTAGCCTCTCGCTTAAGGGAACCTGCACATCACAGACGCCTGTCAGTTCAGCTGCTTCCCAAGTGTTTTTCTTTTGTGTGTGTGTCCCAACAGAAATGGAAGAGCAAAGGGAAGACTGCCAATGTCAATCACATTGTTGAAGACAATAGCGGTACAGAAATGTCAGTCAGAACAGTTTAGCTGCATCATGAGAAAAATAGCACAGAAATTAGAAGGATTATGAGTCACAATTAAACAGGTTTGCACACATAAACACAGGAATCTTACCGTGTGCGTCGCGGTAGTAAGCGTGCGTGACACTTCTGAAACGCTCCTGTCCTGCAGTGTCCCAAATCTGACAAGAAAGAATGAGGCGGTATTTGTTCATAGAAATTTAGTAACTAATGAATAACTAACATTAACTACCGAACAGACGTCGACTGACAACAGGGTGAGAAGTAGACATTTTGTTATAATGTATTTTTAACTTAAAAATTCAACACAGACAATAGACTCAATATTCATCTGTCATTCTGATCATGCATTAAAGCCTTCTAAATAGGTTATCATCAATATGTTGTTGATAAGAAACCCAAGTACATTGTGACTCCTGAGATCTACTTCTCCTCCTGCTGCTGAAAATAAAAAGAAAAATGAAGTTTATTTCACAGGTTATAAGTTTGCTTTGACTTTAAGTGCAGTGTAGATCTAATAAAGGTAATGGTGATTTCCATAAGTATAATATAGGCAGATGCGCTCCAGTCCTGCAATTCATAAGAAACTGGATAACTGGATAAAAATGGTGAACTTCTATCAAACCCTGAATGGATTGTCCTCAGTTGTCCTTGGTCCACTTCTAAAATCCAAGTAAATAGTGAAATTACTAAGTAGCTCTACACTGTGCTGTCTATATTGGATTTCTCCTGTGGTCTGATTCATTCTGGAACATGTACTGGTATTATTATAACTAAATATAAACTAAATGAAAAGCTGTCCGAAAGACCTCCTTCATGTGTTTCTTGCTGCTGCCCCAGACAATAATCTAACTGTCATTAATGCATATGTGCCATGTGAGAAAAGAGGTTTTAATTTTCTATATACCCACTCACAATTTCCATGCCAACAGTAGATGACTGATAAACAGCTTTTTGCCTGCAACAGTGAACCAATTAAACCTATGACAACCCTAATCACCTGTGCTTTGTGTGTGATAGAACGATGGCGGAGCCATTAGAGAGATAATGACACTTTGACAATGGGGGATCTGGAGGTCCAGACAGGACATTTACATTGTTGTTGTCGTTGTGTTTGTTTTTAACTTTATTTAGTGAAACCACATGTGTTGCTGAGTCAACCTTCATGTCTATACTTTCCTCTTTTTGCTGTTTTATTCTCTCTCCACATATTATTTTGTCACCTTTTACCTTCAGGCTCAGTTAAATTGTACAAAACAGTTTAAATAGGAAAATGTATTGCTGAGAATTATCGGTAAATGTGATTAAAGGAAACAGTACAGTGTTCATGTGTTTGTTTGATGGTTGGATTTTGGCATAAACATATTTGTACATTCCATAAGTATTGATCCAAAATATAACAATAAAACCAATGAGCTCTGATTATATTCCATAATAATGTTTTGAGGTAAAGCAACATCTAGCAGTCAAACACCAAAATGTCACATTTTGACATTTAAGCAGCAAATTATACAGATATTGATCCAGTTCTAAAGTGGCAAATAGCTTGTCGACACTAATGCAGATATTTTTCCAAACAGATATTCTCCCCCTTTCCCCCTTTTCTGTCCATGATGTTTTTAGAAAATATATCTGTATACATGAGAACACAAAAACAACTACAAACAGTTTCTGTTGGTGTTTAAACTGCAGATGCTGTGGATCAGATAATATTGGACATGTCATAAACTTAAGTCAACTTAAAAGTGTGTCGGTTTAGGTTTTTCTGAAAGGTATTCTTCATATGGATTTTGTCACAACACTGGTACATATGTATCTGTCTCCCAAATGTGTCCATGCTAGATGTGATCTACTACAGGTAATACACTGACTTCAAAAAACATCCAAACTATAAGGAACCTATATATGTGCATTGTGGTTGCCCTTGCAATTACAATGCAATTACAATGGGATAGTTTGTTTTTTGCATGTCGGTGTATCAATGTATCATCACAGAACACGGATACACATCTTCACTTCAGAAGGTGTTTTAAAAAAAACTTAGTGGCCTAAAATGCTGTTAAAACATACATTGTTTTGTAAAATGCCCATTATAGTGTGGACAGAGTCTGTGTATTGTGGAGGTTGGGGTGGATTGCTGGGTCAACAAAGCATTGGACATTAAATAAACATAGATATTTTTAACCTTTACTGTATGTTTATTATTGTAACCGTGGCGACAAAGATCCTCTAAACATTTGCAGCATTGTGAAATAGTCATAGTCATAGCCATATCTTAAGTCACAGCCTGGTTGTTTGTCAGTGTATTTGGGGTCAAAGGTTAGTTGAATTGGCTGTGATCACTATGGCTACACAACATGCCATAATGGCTTGGTCACTATCTTTACTGGGAGTAATGGCCTGGTCCTGCACAATGTTGAGATTGCAGTTCTGTAATGAAAGCCCAGTGAGACATCAAAATAGATATATTAGAATGTAGTGTTTGAATATTAACAATCTGTGCTGTGTCTGACAAGTTCACTAATGTCTGCAAGGTTCATTAAACCTCAACCGGAAAGATCAAATTTGACAGACAGACAGATGGACGAACAGAGATTCATTAAAAAAAAAAAAGAAAAAATTTGACGGAAGAGTCAGAACATGAGTGTTGCGTAATTGAGGTGGAAAACTCATCAGACAGTATCTAATGCAGTTTTTGAAGGATGAGGATTTAACGGCACCTCTGTCTGTCTGTATCTCAGGCTGATAACGTCCAGGCTTGGTAATCTGATGGAAAGTCTGCTATTCCCTCTAGTGTCTTCAGTCAGGCAGAGCAGCAGGCTAATTGACTGATAGAGATTAACCGAGGCCTCATTAAGTCATCGTTCAGGCTTCTTCGCCCTCCCCTCAGCGGGCAATGAAGATGTATGGGTGGTATTAACGCCATGGGAAACTGTTGTTAGTGATTTGTTATTAAAAACAAACACACACAGCTGACAGGTTGACTGAAATTAAACCAGTCTTTCAGGCATTTACATACAAAACAGTAGAGTAGCATTTTTGTTCTTACCTGCAGTTTAACCTTCACAGCATCGATGCTTAAAACTTTATTCTGAAAGACAAAAGAAACACATTTGTGAGACTGGGGCCATATTCATAAAGCTTCCCAGCACAAAGAGTTGGATTGTGGACTGTGGGCATTTCCTGTAGAGATACATCCAAATCCTAGTAAAGATTAAAGTTACTCACAAAGCATCTGAAGTGATATATTGTTGATACTGGGGAGGAAGACCTCTTAACACTCACCAGGTGACTGGTGAACTATTTTAGGGTTAGGGTTAGGTTTGAGCCATGTTTAGGTCATGTAGTTAAGGTTGTGTTTCAGCCTCATGTTAAACACAGAAACTAGAAGATGTTCCCTTTCAAATGAAGTCTAATACATCATATTGGCCTTGTTATAAGCCAGCCCCCATGAGTGGATGCAAAAAGAGACTGAAGAGTTTCTTAAAGCTGCAGGAGCTGACATCCAGGTAAAACACAGCAGAATTTGAAAACATACACCTTCCTTCTGCAGCTTTCTCCTCTGAGTCCAAATCAAAAATATAAACAGAGATGAACCTGATGCCGTGTAACGCCACTGTGGAAAAGAGAAACAACTTTTCCAGCTTTTTCCAAGCTTCTGTGTCAAGCCACGGAGTAGAGCAGTAGAGTCATGTTGGACTGAATCTGATCAGCAGTCACTAACTACAGCTGTCAATCTCATATTTAACCCCCTACCTGTGTGAAAACACCTGTGTTTAGACGAAGTCTGTGTCATTTTCTACAGCCTGACAACAGAGCCCACACAGGTTGGTACAATTCTTTTTTTCTTCTAAGACCACTTGAATGGTAATTTTACTCCAAAAAACTATCAAACACTACAGCTTTAAGGAGAGAATAAAATGCCAAAAGCACAAAAAGGCGGAGTTATTATAGTTAATGAAAACGAATGATGTTTTCTCATTTAAAAGTCTGAACCAAGGTTAATTTTGTTGCTATATTGTACACATTTGATTCTGTTAGTTTTGCTTCCACATTGCTATTTTAGTTATCATCATCTACCTTCTTCTTTTATAGATGGCTGTGGTCTGACATCAACATGACAATAATTCCCCTCATTTTTAACTTTGCATCTTCTGTTTTTTTCTTCTTCTTCTTCTTTTGTTTTTTGCGAGGATAGCCTTGCATAACTTCCTGCGATTGGTCTGAAAATCTGAACATCCAAAAAGTGTTTTCACACTGTACATGAACTAAACCATGGTCTAGCTTGATCTGGACCGAGACCACAAAGAGCAGTGGTCTGTTAACTCAAATTTACAAAACAAAAACCCAGAAAAAACCCAGCAGTTTTCAAAAACACAACTAAATAAAAACTATAATGAACAATGCAACACAAACTGAATTGCAGGTAGAATCAGCTTTGTTTGTTATTTCGCCCCAGGGTTAATGGTTCATAGTGTACAAAAATAAAATGGTTTATAATATGGGACATTTAATAAACAATGTTTTTATAAATTATTTTTTCATCTGACCCTTTTCAGCTTCTATAAATCAAAGCTTTTCTCATAATTCCTGAAAAACTACAACTATAACACTAAAACTAAATAAAAACTCAATTATTAAAAAAAATAATAAAGAGATGAATAAAAACTGAATAAAAGGACAAATAAAAATCAATGAAAATGCCCAGACTATAATAACTCAAACACTTTGTAGCTACTTTTAATATGTGGCTTATAAAATATTTAGCAGAAATGTCCATTGCATAAAATAGTACATGATGTCTTAACAGACACTAAATTGTGTGATTGAACCTGTTGATTTCACTGTCCATTCTCTGCCCATTGTCATGAGTCCTCTTTCTGTGTGTGTGTGTGTGTGTGTGTGTGTGTGTGTG
>JAPQRN010000012.1:603804-615703 GCA_037367275.1 Coranthus polyacanthus
ACTGGACTGTTGGCCGTGTGTCCGATGGATTCAGGACCACAATTGGTCATTATAGTGTTATTATAATACCAAATAACAAAATGAATAGAAAGATGACGATTTGAACACAAATCAGTCTTATGAAATGTACCTATGAAGATCAAAATAACTTTGAGGAAAAAAATGATTGGAGGTGTACTTTGAGGTTTTACTTTGGCCAAAGTCCAATAGAATAACATGGAGGGGGCTGGATTTATGCCGTATACTGCAGCCAGCCACCAGGGGGAGATTGAGATGTTTTGGCTTCAGTTTCTAAAGGCTGTCATGGTGTCTATCTTTATGTACGGTCTATGTGTTGAAGTGGTGCCTTTTGCTATTTAGCAACCTGTAAACCACAAGGGGGCACTAGAATGAACGTCAACAGAGCATAACTGGAGAAACATTGGATATTTTTTCACCAAACGTGCTTTTGCTATGTTGTCCGTCATGCCGGTTGTTATTGTTTCATTGCCGGAGCAGAACTAGAAAACCATTTGATATTTTTACAGTAAACTACCCGAGAAACTACTTGATTTCTCTGCTGTCAATGGGAAAACTCAAAATTAACATCACTAACACACCACATGGATTTTATAGACGCTGAGGTGAAATACTATTCTTTGATGGCTGTAATAGTTGATAACCAAACAACTAGTGGTTAGGCTTCAGGAAGGAAGTTTATGGTGTAACTAAGATTAGGTAACCTAACTAAAATGAGGGTAAAACTACAATTACAGGTCGGTCAAAGACTCCATTTCCAAACTTTCCTGTCAAATCCCTTTTAAGTTTGAATGTTCTTACAGTATTTTTTGTAAACTCTGCTACAAAAACAAATCTGCCCTTGCCTAAACTCAGACGTGTTACACTGCCATCCACCATGACCTCTACACCCTGGCTACAGACACAGTTACAAGGATACAGGGATGATGCCCTTTTGTTTTTCCATATTTAGCACAAAAATAGAGCCCATAGTGTAAATTGCAGACTAGAGGCCAACACACAAAGTAAACACCTCAGGCACAAGTCTAGTTTGCTTATGGTAATCTGTCCATATGGTTGTGGTATACATTTAATTAATGACACCATCTTAATTTATGCCAATACTTGACCTTTTTGTTTCCTCAGCAACAATTACAGAGCCTTGATGAGTCACACTGAGATAATTGTCCATCTGTTAAAGTTATCATGAATTATTCTGAATTAAGTGTTTTTTTAATGAAATCGCTTTTCGAAAAGGCCTTCTTTAGTGCCTTTGGGGTGTGGGGGGAATTCAGTTGGTTGCAATCCACAACTTCACCACTAGATGTCCCTAAATATCACACACTAAGCTGAACCTTTAAGCACGGCAGACATTCAAATGAGTTTGATGGACTTTTAAGTATAGACTAGGGTCATCTTACGATTATGGTGGACATCATTACAATTTGCGATTGCGGTTTGAGTCTACTTGCTTGCTTAAATTTCTTTTCTTCCAACACATACAAACTTGAACTTGTATAAAAAAATATATAAAAACTTAAAAAGAAAATGTAGCAACTTGCATTTTGCATGTTTTACACAGTACCTTTCTTTGCTCTGCTCACTGAATCAAAAATATCACCAGATACACACTGGACCTTTAAATTGCAGCCTTTTGTGATTATATAATTACACAGGCTGGCTTTGCAGTTCAATTAATCATGCAGTGTAAACCAACACAATGGCACACAAACATGAACAAGCAAACTACAGCGATGAACAAAAATCAAGGCACAATTATTAAACGGCTAACACATAAACATACTAAACACAATTAACAAACGCACAATGACAAACTTGACAGTTATGACAGGGCAACGCACACACACAAAAATAGAATATACACACAACACATTCACAAAATGCTGAGCTACTGACAAATTATCATTAATATTCAACAGCAGCCTCAAGAATCAGACATCTCTAAGCTATCTGTCAATCATCCTGCCAGTCAGAAGAGCACCTTCTTTGAATATGTATGAGCAATCAGGACTGAGAAAAAAACCCAGAGACCTACCTGGAACTGACAAACTGAAGGAGAATGAAGGAAATTCGTCTCATAAACACTTAGCTGTGGTCTCTGTACTCCACAAAATTACACTCTGAATCAACAACAGGCAAGAGGAAAAGCAGAGGCACAGTTTGTTCTATAAGTCGTATGCAACAGAAAAGTACAGGATGTTAGCTTTTAGCATGTAGTCTCTACTGCCTTCCAACAATGACACCAGCAAAAGCACTATGTGCATAGTCTGGGTTTTCTCTGCCAAATTTGTTCTTTAGTAGCTCACAAAAGTGAGTACACCCTTTGTCTTTTTGGGAATTATTTCACTTCAACTTTCCAAGCAGGAGTATTAGAGGCATTGGCCTGAAATATATTATACATGGACATTCTCTGATTTGTTTGTACATACCAGTATCCATGGTGTACTCACTTTTGTTGGAACTGTTGTCACAAATCTCTAAGGTATATTTGTTTTGGTTTTGTGGGATAGCAGTTTTGTTTGTGCAAATAAATCACAATCAAATGTCTACTCTTTAATGAGCTTCACAGTGACCTTGACCTTTGGCCACCAAATTCTAATCAGTTCATCCCTGAGGCCAAGTGAACACTTGAGCCAAGTTTGAAGATATTCCCCCATGATGTTCCTGAGATATCACATTCATAAGAATGGACACACTGACAAAGGTAACATTGACCTTGATGTTTAATGTTTGGACACCAAACTCTTTTCTGTTCATCTTTGAGTCCAAGTGAAAGTTTGTGTTAAATTTGAAGACATTCTGTCAAGCTGTTTGTGAGATGTCATGTTTTAAACATAATGGGGACTGACTGACCTATGGACTGACAAACCCACTTATAGAGATGTGCCATGGATGCATCTAAAAACTGGTATCGGCACCAGTTGGTGCATCCTTAAAACATATTTATTGTACAACAATTAGGTTTAATAAAAAAACAAAAAAAAGAAACTACAGTATAAGGCTTATTAAACAAGAAGTATAAGTTCAATCACCTGTTTCCACTTTCCTTTAATCATAATCTGTTCATGAAGTTCCCTCAATTATGGCCAAAAATGTGTTTTGTGAGGTCACAATGACCTTGACCTTTGACCTTTGGAGACCAAAATCTAATCAGTTCAGTCCAGACTCCAAGTGACTGTTTGTACCAAATCTGAGGAGAGTTCCCTCAAGGCGTTCCTGAGATGTTGCGCTCTCAGGAGTGGACAAACATGAGGTTGCAGCGACCTTGACCTTTGGCCAACAAAATCTTTTCAGTTCATCCTTACGTCCAAGTGAACATTTTTGACATTCTGTCAAACTGTTCCTGAAATATTGTAATTTCAACCGAATGGGGATAAGATGGACCGATGGACAGACCTTGCAGAGATGCACTGTGGACACATCTAAAAACTAATAAAATAAAAATACCTTTTCGTAACAAATTAATTGCTTATTGTGTCAATTTGTGGCACAGATGGGTAATAGACTGTTGGTGCAAAAGGTGCAGGTGCAAAAGTGTTCAACGTCTAAAATCAGGAAGTATTTAATTTGTAACAAACTTTGAATCTTGACTCCACCTTAAAGTCGCTCTCAAGAAAATTACTATAACGAACACAGCCAAGACCTTCAGGGCTGCATTTGTGCTCTGAAGGCGAAGTTCTCCTGTTCCTATCCAAACACAGGAGCAGAAACACAGCCAGATGGATTCCTGGCAAAGTAGCATGTCAGACTAACTTTACAGACTCAAATAAAACTGTCAGCATTTGGCTTTGTGCTGGTGTTAATTTTCTCCCTGGCTTCTGCTTCACTATTGGGAGGTAAACAGTAAAAACAGTGAGCGAACTCACTATCAAACAAGCTTGTTCAACAAACACGCATCACCCATGCATTTCTAATTAGTGTTGACTTAATGAGAGTTAATTATTTTCAGTTTGCTGGCTCTTCAGGTTTTCTGGAGGAAATGAGGCTCAGGTAAAGCCAAATTAACAGAGAGGTTCTGTGAGACATGAATACAGAAACTACTGTAAGCATTCATTTGACAGTGACAGATGCACTCTATTGCCATCTCTGAAATCCTAAGCTGGGAAATAAAAGGAAAGTCATTTCTTTTTGCTGGCCTTGGGTTCAAACAAAGCACTGTAGCATGAACACCTACTTTGCCCTTCTGTCAAGGAAACTGGTCCTAAAAAGACTGCACAGAAATATGGTTAATAAAAGACCTATTTCACTGAGAAAAACAAAATTACTGAATTGCTCTTCTCTCTCTCTGTAATTAGCATAATATGCACAGCTGAATTTGATTTGTATGACAGAAAGGTAGTTAAGAGAACAAATGCCAGTTCATTAAAATACAGTATTATCGTATCTTTCTGATCCACATCTTTACCAGACCAAAGCGAAATGGTAACATTTTCAGCTGAGCAAAAGTGTCTGACTATGAACATCAACAAATAATCCAAGGTCCAAAGACAAATATCCAAAACATAAAGCACTATTAATTATAAACTGCAGCACTGCAAGTTGATTGAGAATAAGGATTCTAAAAATAAATGAAGGATCAAATCAAACTGGGGCATTGTCTATAGCAACCAGGACTTGAGGGTGTGAGGTCAAAGTATGTGGCTCAGTCTTTAGAACTGACTTCACGTCCAATGCACCACCCAAACTTAAGCTTAGAGTTAACTACTGTCGATGTGTGTTCATTACTACCGTATTTAGGAGAATTGAAAACCTACAAAATCAAACATGACCTATGGTAACATCTATCCAAATCTGACTGTGATGCTTATCATTATGCCCTGCACAGTAGATGTTACTTGACTTATACAGAAATCAGCAGTCTCAGGTCCTTTTTGATCCCTAAACCTTTTCATGGAACCTTTTTCACAGCAGACTCACACAACTCGCCTCAACTATGCACGGCTTTGGTGTTTCCCCTTTGTGAGAGCAGGGACCACCAGATAACATCAGATACTATTTCTAGTGTCACCTTCACCGAGGCTCCAAGAGAGCCAAAGTGAAGTCCAGAATCGTCGCTGCGTCAGTACATATGTGTGTTATCATGTCGTGACGTGGGATGCTGAGACAAGCCTGCGGGAAATTGCCGAAAACGTCGGAGCAAATTTTTGAAGTAGTATCTTGATGAATTGGCCGCAGATTTAAAACAAAAAACAACTATATTCACACCTGAAAAAAATCCTAATATAATGTTTAATTTTGGAAACTATAACTTAGAGCTTTAAGTTTAATCCTCCTCCATTGTTGCCTCGCTTGTCGCACTGAAAATAACATCACAATAGTTTACGCTACGTCGCTAAGACCAACAGCCATGCTGAGCGAGTATTATGCCTACAGTGGAAATCCTGCATGCTGGCAGCCAAGCTGTGTCGAGTTGAGGCGAGTCAAGTGGATACCGGCAGCGGAAAAGCGGAATTAGTTACAGTGCTTTCTTCACATTTTGAACTCTCCATAGTGTTCATTTAGCAAAGCTTTTGCCTTCTCATAACCTCTCTCTGAGTTCATTGAAAAAATTCCACCACATGACCACGTGTACTGTGTCAAAAATGTATAATGTCTTATGTATGTGCTTGCATTCTTTCACTGTAATTTTTGTGGCGGTGCACTAGGTTTGCAGCAGCTCAATGCCCTGAAAATCGATGTACTGTGCTGTCAAATGACAATACTGGTCTAATCTAATCTAATCTAATCACGTCAACACAACTCCTAACAAGATCTGTGGGAAGGCCACTAGTATACAGATCGAGGATGTACAGTCTATCTGCACTACAATCAGTCTTGAGTTCAATTGCATGCGCAACAGCTCTGATAAATGGTCTATACTATGGAACATCAGCAGTGGAATTGGGATTTCTTTACGTGAGAGATAAAAGAGTTGTTGCTTTACAAGAATTGATGGTATATCATTTTGACATCGGAGGATATTTGAGTTTATCATGGCTCAAACTGTGTGAAGTTGTTACAGGTTGATGAGAGATCCTTTCAGACACATCTTAAGTTGTTAACGGACAGCCCCATGGGGTTTGAACCATGAAAAGTGCTTTATATTTTTTGTCTTTAGAAAGAAATTCACTCTCTGCAGTTCCACTTTTAATTGACATTTCTGCAAAGTTGTCATTCATTGCACTTTTACTTGGCAGATTTTCAGCTGGTGTGGCTCTGCTACTGGGTCTGGCTGATGCTCCTCCGTTCCGTAGGTGGCTTAGCTGTTGGATCGGCCACCACAGCTCCTTGTTCTTCCTCAGCGGACAAGAGGAGTACGACTTTAAATGATGAGGCTGCCAACTGCATTTTCACCTCCAGGGCTTCACGTTTATGCTTTAATGATTGTATTGCTTTGTTCAATGCCTCCTCCTTTTCGTGCTTTTCCTCCAGGTTGTGCTTTTCTTTCAGTGCTGCCGCTTTAATTACGATGGCTGCTCTTTCTGCTTCTGTACATATCATCGCAATTGCAACAGAGGAGGCTCTTGAGCTGGACACATGACTAGTGCTTGGCAGTCTGGCAAAAAGATCATATGATAATCTTTTGAGAACGATCTGAATCACAATTTTCTCACCTCACAAGTTACAGTCAAACTATAACAAGTTTTCCTGGTTTCACATTACACAAATCTTGCAAGTTAAGGCGAACTACAATCGAATACTTTAGTGTGGACAGACAGTAAAGACAGTAAAACAGTAGGCAGTAAAGTATCACTATAAACGGACGGAAAAAAACTCACTAGCCTAGCGACCAATGCTAGCAACATTAATGCTACAAACCCAAAGGTTAGTGCAACGCTCTCTGTAAAATACTGTAATTACACTGGTAAACAGGCCATTGAAAATGAATGTTAGTGGAGTTTGAAAGTTTTGAAGTTTTTTTTAATGACAATTTGTACAATGCCTTTGAAAAGTAGACCATATCGGTCTATGATCATGAGATCGCCCAGCCCTACCCATGACTGGAGACTTGTTGATGTCTTAAGTGGCAACTTCAGTCTCTTGGAAATCAGCAGGCTCAGCTTTAGATACCCCAAACAGCCACTTAGAAGAAATATAAACATTCATTCACATTCATCGTCTCTTGTCTCCTCATGTGTCAAAAGCTCATGATACACTTCATGTGTGGATTTAAAGTCATTCAGTAATTGTGTATGCTCAAGAAGATTTTCTGTAAGTTCCTGCACACATGACACATCATACATAAGTTCAGCCATTATATTTTTCCTTTTCTCATACTTCTTAATTTGGATATACTTTCAATTTTTGCCATTTCTGTGCCTGTGTTTGAGATACTGGCCTCCACTTCCTCCTCTTCACTTTCTTTCATATTATAAGCCATGTTTGTGAACTGTTTATCCAGAAAATATCCCAGTAATCTGATCCAATAACCCACTCTTATAGCAGATTCCCTTTATAGCTGGATCCATCCTCCATTTCTCAGTTTATGAAATGCATGAAGGGCGGCTTTCAAACAACCAGGCCATGTGTTCATCACCATCCAGCCATCCACTGGCCACTTACCCTTGCTTGTAGTGGCAACCAGGGCTTTGTGATATGATGATATACATTGTGCGATAACAGATAAATGTCTGTTTTTTCATGTTATGCTCATTTATGTTCTTGTGTCACGAATCACACTCAGCAATCTTTTTTTCGATTTGGTCAAGGTGTTACATTCTTCCACACAGCATGGATGAAATCTGCAAGAAGACAGCACAAACAAACATGGAGGAGAGACACAGAACGGACTACTTCTATTAGCTGGACATGGTTTGAGTGTGGAACACCCCAGAAAACTATACTTCACTACAGTTTATGCTACAGATCAATCCCCACAACAGAGTCACACACATCTAACCACAGCTATTTCAAACAGTAGAGAATATATAGATGAGGACCACAAAAGTACAGTTGAATCATTAAAACTGGGCGATTAAATGATAATGCTAATTATTGGGATATGAAAATATTGCGATACATATTTTTGTCTTTATTTTGTTTACATTCTCGGTTAAAACACTTTGTTTCAGTGTTTAATTATTTAACTCAATTTTGCAAATTTTCTTGCATCTTTTGTCATTTTTGTCTTGTTGAACTCAGATGTTGCGAAACAAATCAAAATGAACAAAAGGAGCACTAAATCACAAAATCAGAGACTACAGGAATGTTTTTGTCTTTTGTCTTTTACATCATTTCTGTCTTGTTACTTCCTTAACATTGTTTTTGTGTCTTTATGACTTTTACAATGTTTTCATCTTGTCTTTTGCTACATGTTTGTCTTGTGTCTTTTACAACATTTTCATCTTTTTACTTGTTTTATGTCATTTTCACCTTGTTGTGTCTTTTACAAATAATCTAAAATAATCTAACTTCTGGTCTGGTTTCTTCAATTTTCAGACAGGACCAAAAATCAGCCTTTAAACTAAACTTGAAAGCAATAATGATTTGATATTTATCATGATAATTATTGATATTGAGTGATATGAAAATGTGTATTATAATATTTTTGTCCACATCGCCAAGTCCTGTGTATCATTACCTAGATATGAATTGACCTATATCTGGATATGAGAAGTTAGTTATGTCACACAGCCCAACTGCTGTTTCCATGTTTCCACACCTGGTCTGACCCTGGCCTCTCTCTCTCTCTCTCTCTCTCTCTCTCTCACACACACACACACACACACGTCCTTTAGAAACCTCAGAGGAGGCAGCTTGCCGAGTTAGCTTTTCAGTCTGGAGGAAATGAATGTATCTCCACGATAACAAGTCAAAACATCCAGTCATTTACAGTCAGTAAGAAAACATAATCAAACCAAGGGTACACTACAGCACGAAAGAAAAGCACTGAAGGCACTTAAACATGGACTCAGCTATATTTGTATTCAGGTTTATCATTAACTTCAAGATTGTGTATAGCAGTGCAAAACTGATGGGGGTTAAAGCGGTTTCTCACTCGGTTGACACTTTTAATGTTTGTTGCTGTGAAGATTTGAGCAGCATTCCCTAGAAATCACCTGTCAACCATAATGCTTGGCCAGTACAGTTATTTTTTTTCCTGACTTTTTGTAGGTTAAGTGTTGAGTGTGTTGGTAGCACTCTCTATTATCTGTTTAGGCATGGTGACCTTCATCCTAACAATTCATTTCAGTTTAGAAAGAGTGAATCACTCCAGGTGAAAGGATTGTAGAGGATGGCCTCTAGGATGAGTAATAAAACTTACTGTACTGTCATGGTCCTCAAAGGATGAATCCTAATTTTCTTCTTATCATTTTTGGCTCGAGTAGAGAGACCATTTATGAATCATCTGTTAGATTTACAGAAATCTGTACAGCCCACTTCTATGTGAGAAGTGACTAAAGAAAAAATCCACACTGGCTCCAAAATGAAGCCAATGTGGAGGTATCTTAAAGTGTAATACCGCTGACGGCAACTAGATGCTGCTCCAACAAACTCTCCCATAAACTTACATTGAATTTCTCTCCAAAAATACTAAGTGATTTTTTTTTTTTTTTTTCCCCAGGACTCATTCTGGTCTCATTCGTTTAATAAATTATTGCTCCATTAATACGATTTCAGGGCTTTGATGTCTGCTTTGTCGGGCTTTGGGATTGACAGCTCGCTCACCTGTTTACTGAATAAAATGCATTTTTTCTTAACAGACATCTTAACTACAATTGTGGTTAAAAAAGTAACACTAACAAGACCGTTAAATGACTTTTGAAGTTTAGCATTTACCCTGTCAGTCAGCTTTAGCTCACTCATCACCCCTTGTGCTCTCACAGCTCCGCCCTTTTTCCAAATACGGTCACTAACAAAAGCACTAACAAAAGCAAAATCACAATCTCCTGGCTTCAAAATGGCAGTTCAGAAACCAATGTTAGATGTCACTATAGCTTCTTATATAGAGTCTTTAATCTGCACCTGTTTACAACACACCTTATCCAGGTAAATGCACACTGAGTCATGCTGGAGCACATTTCCTCTCTGCTCTTTCTCATGTTTCAGTGGTTTGGCACAGAATAACCAACAACCTGAATCTGGCAATAACTAATCTTGACTAATCCTGGATTTGTCACCCTTCATCACTATTTCTCTCCCATGTCTCTCTCCTCTCCATACTTTTGTTCCCTATATGCATCTTTTGTCATTTCATATCACCACCACTTGTGCTTACGTCATCTGCCCTGCTCTGCCTCTTTTCTTCTTCCCTCTCCTGCCTTCCTTAGATATTTATTCCCTGGTGCTGTGCTCCAGCCTGAACTCTGATTTCTGCCCAGTTCCATCTGTCAATCAAGTCCCGAAATCTTTAACCTTACGTTCCTTTTTGCACATCAGACTCCTGAGACATGACCCTCTGTTTCCCACATCCCTCATCCTTCCCTTATAACAAGCCATGGGCTCTCTATGCACTGCCTATTAGCTCTATGGACTAGTATAGCTGTCTATATGGGATGTACTGTATCTCCCTGGCTGACTCTTAAGAAGTCTGGTTTAAGCTTTGCACAGTCAATGACCCACAGGGATCTCACTTCTCCTTCTCTTTCTGTCACAGATCTCAGTGAAGATTTAAATTTGGGGGCAGCCAACCACAGTGAGTCTGACTTGTCCACTTAAAGCTTGGTCTGCTTCGCTTTTCTTCTCTTTCCATCTCAGAAGAAAACATTCCCCTTTCGCCAGGCAACTAAGGTCTATAACAGGGGAAATGTGAAACTCAATTTCAATAAGGGCCACACTGGAAAATGAGAGTCACATCAAGGGTCAGACATATAGTTTAATTACAATTTTTTATTTAATCGAAGAAAAAAATCAACCAAAAAAATTACAAAGCAATCTCAAGCAAAGTAATGCTAACATACAGCCAACTTTCAACCAGACTTATTGTAGTTTTGAAAATTTCATTCGTTTCTAGATGCGCCCACAGTACATCTCTATAATTACGTTTAAAATGCAATATCTCAGGAACAGTTTGCCAGAATGTCATATATTTCTCAGAGTCTCACATAGGCCTGAACATGGCAACGCAGTGGTTGTGTGAACAACGGTTTGGGAGCCACTGGCCAAGGAATTTGACGGATTTTTGTACAGGATACCCTGAGGCACTTAGCTCTGTCTGGGCTTCAAGACAGACTGAGCAGCACCTCCTCTTGTTTTAAGTGTGCAGCATGTAATGCCCCAATAAACCATTCAGTCCTTGCCCAGACATGATAGCATTATCCAAACAATAGGCTGAAAATCCTATTAAGACATGTCACATGTTCTTCCACTATGTCTTCCAAACTTTGCCCTAAACCCTCGCAGCATCTATCCATATTTAAATGACAACATGCAGACTCTTTCTGCTCCTAATCTGTGAGCACTCTGATATTGCAGTATTCTGTCAAGGCTTTGATATTGTAAAATAAAAGGATGTAGGAACTGACAGCTTGATGAATAGTCACAGTTTATCTCTGTGGTTTGACCAAGAGGAGGGTTTTTTTTTTTTTTCGAAAAAAGCTGCTGATTTCTTTTTTTTCGAAAATAGCTGCTGTTTTCTAGTTGCAGTCCTGCTTTCTCTGTTATGTGTAGGAGGGGAAAGTGTTTCAGTCTGTTATTCAAAAGCAAGAGAGTAAATTAGTTTCACGTCTTGGTAGTTCTCGCCTTCTTTCATCCTCTCCCTTTTTGCTTTCATGGAAACCAAAGTTTGATTATTGTGATTGGACTTTTGGAAGACAGAGAGACAGACAGGAAAAACAAAAAAGAAATGGCTTTAAAGATCTGGGTGACTGTCCGTAGAAGCAAGCATAGTCCTAAACCAAAGCCTGTGGTTCACCACCAAGCAGTTCACGTTTCAAATCGGTTTTCCCCACTCAGTGACACA
>JAPQRN010000012.1:633284-654112 GCA_037367275.1 Coranthus polyacanthus
CGTATATATATGATGAAAAGTCACTTTCTTCATTAATGTATGCACTTTTTTGCATCAATTCTCCAGTGTTGAGAGCAACAATACATTGATGATTTAAAAGATATAAAAAGGGGGGAGTCAAAGAGAAAGGAGCAAAGACATGAAGGTATATAAAGATGTAAGAAAGAGGATCAGTGATACTTGGATGGAGGAGAAGTGAGGGCTGATGAGGACAAATTCATGAGCAACCTAACACTTTTTTTTCTTTGTCAGTAGCTGTGTTTCCATAAAATGTCACAAAAACGAAAACTAAAATTATGTGCGTTTCTATAAACTCATCTGGAGTGAATAAACTAGGCTGTGTTGTGTCGTCAGTAGCTGGCGCTGTAGGCTACGTTACACATGTCTCTAATAAACAGAGTTGAAGAAGCAGAGCATTCTCTTGTTGTTTTCATCTAATCATCCAGCTGTAATGTCTTTTATCATGGATGAGGCAGGAATAATTAGGTCTCCTCATCAGTCCACATGACTTGTTTTCACACTTTATCATTATATTTGGGAAGATGCAGCTACAGCTGATCAGTCAGTGTGAGTTAAATGTTGGCTACGTCAGAATAGAATTTGAAAAAAAGAACAAGAGGTGGAACAAGAGAAAATGAAAGTCCAGTAAACTACAAGATTTAGATTATCTACACTGCCTGGCCAAAAAAATAAAACTAAGAAACAATAATCACACACCAGGTGGAGCCTTTTTTTGGCTGGGCAGTGTATGGTCTTCTTGATCCTTCCCACCGTGATGATGAGGAGTTGTATTTTTAGTATCATGTTAGCACGACTCTGACATGAAATTTGTATTTTAAAAAAATCAGAGTTACCTCCTCTAATCAGAGGACTTCGACCTGTCCTTCAGTCAGACTCTGACAAACCTCATTCATTTTCCGACGGGTCGAACTGAAGCCGTTTTATCGCTCTGTTCTGAACCACTGGACTGATACGAGGGCAGTGATTTTACCTCTTAACCTCTCCTTTTTACGACTTTGTAGCAGTTGTCAGGATCATGCAGTGGGTGGAGTGATGGGGTTTAGTATCTGTAACTTTAACCAATGTCATAGTTTTCACATTTGATAACAACACTTTTCAAGATGAACATACAGGTATAGAGATGCATATAGGCTGTACATAAAAGTCAACCTGTATACATCAATTAAGTTGACAGACAAACATCATATCAAAGTCATCACACCCCCCTTTTTTATAAATCATTAAAAATACCTTTTTTATGCTTCAATCTAATGTTCCAGGAAAAATACTACACAACTACACACCCAATATTAGTTCCCAATAGAAGCAACTGTAGTCACCATAGAAACAGTGCCCACATAGACGTGTGCAGGGAAAGACAGGTAACACTAAGGACACATTGATTCCTGTCTATTTAACTGTACAAAGTCAACGTTAGGATCAAATCTGACTTCCTTACAGTCTGAACATATGATCAGGTGTACTGACCTTCACAGCTCTCAGCAGCTCACAGATATGTAGCTCTCTGTGTCACTAACACCAGTATTAAGATCGACAACAGCCATCCTTCTAAACTGTTGCCATTGTTCATCTTTCCTTAGATTTAAATGTGGTTTAATGGCAAACTAATGGCCTAAGCTTTTAGCGACTAATTGATGTCAACAAGGCAGGTTACGTGACTTTAACTCATAAAAGCTCAACTATTACATGTATCACAAAATAGCTGAGAATCCACTTGCTAACACAGATTCCTCAGCCTGTTTTTCACCAAATGAACTAAGTAAATATGGTGTTTTCCAGGACACGAGACTGTCAATATTGACACGTCAGTCCGTCATGTGGCTGGCATGGAATGTGAAATAAATCAGCTGCTAACTTCACTAACCACATTTAGAAATAGCAGGACATTTCATTCTGATTATGAGCTTGGCTGTCAGCTGCAGGCTCTTGAGAAGATGTGCCCAAAGATGTTTCTGATAATCCAATTCGGTCATGAGGTCCTGGACATTATTAACTACAGTAGGACCTGATCTTCAGATATCGGACGCTGACAAAACAGTCTACCTTCTGTTCAGAGTCATAAGGAACATATACTGATGTGAATTTGTTGCCTCAGAAGTTTTCATTGACTGTCAGTGTACATTATTGTCACCTACTATGGTTGACCAGAGTTGATATAACCTTAACTAAAAAGCCCAGAACGGACAAAACAAACACTGGCTGTAATGAGGGACTTCTGCTTTTTTGTGGGCAGGGTGAGTGGGGTATTCAGTTGGTTGCAATCTATAACTTCACCACTAGAGGTCACTAAATATCTCTGAACACTTAACCTTTAAGCATCTCAAGAAAATAAATGGTGGTGGCAATTCTCCATTCATGTGCCACTATAGCTGAAGGGGGCACAAAGAGATGACGTCATTAAAATAACCCTAGTCAATGCTCAAAAGGTGGGAAAAACATGGAAATAATGATGAAATATGATATTTCTTTTAGTTTCATCTAAGTGGTTTTATACAGGTGAATGGAAACGATGATGCAAAACAAGTGAGGTTTGCTCAAATATTTGTGATCAGGAGATTATATAAGAATTGTTACAGCCCTGCTCACATGGTAATTCTCAAATCCCACTTCACACCCAAAGCTCCACACCTTGCGTACGGTTTCCCACTTTTAGAGTGTTTAATAACATGTTCCTGCCAGCAGTTAAATGTGTAATCCAATTCAAAACCCCTGAGCCAGAACTTTATACAGGAAGCTCATAAACATTAGCAGAGATTCAGAGAAATTAACCATTTTAAAGTTTTGCCGCAACAAAAGTCCTACAGCAACTCATTCTGTGTTGAGAACTATATCGTAGGTGTAGAAGACAGGAAAAGCAAGGATTAAGGGAGGGGGTTGCAATGATTAAGGGGTACAGTTTAAAAAATGTATTTACTTAAGCATAGCTGTTCAGCGTATTTAGTGTACTTCAGAATTAAAGTGGTGTTCCTTTGTATTGTTTATTGGCCTCACAGATCAAGAGGCTCCCAGGCTGCTTATTGCCCCACCATAATTTGCATGATATAGTAAACATACTGTACCGAGCTCTGCTCATGTGGAATGTAATTAATCAGCAAATATTTCTATGTCAACAATGCTGTTTTTTGCATAACATATGATCGTTTATTTTTCAGCGGCCATATGTCGGCACTCACTGTGTTTGTGCAATCCGCTGTGTCAATTAGGATGCATGTGTGTGTAGACTTCTGTTACATCCCATATGAATATCTAGCCTAGCACAATACAATTTTTGCTGAATTTATAGGAGAGCAATCACAACAAATTTAATGTCTCTTTTAATCTATTGCTTCCATAATACAGGGAGAGCTTTACTCATTTTTTTTTTAAATTACAAAATATTCCAAACATAGCTGGTGAAACATTAGTGGTGGCCATAATAAATCATATTAAACCACCCTGTGTATTGATATAAATGCCACATTTTAATGCATTTGGAAAACTTAAGGTTTTGCTTATCACTAAGTTGGCAGCATGCACCAAGATGCAGGACAGAGAAATGTCTAACCACTGTGACAACTTCGGACATTCCTCAGTCAGGCTGCAAAAAATACACTCAAACAGTACGATGGGTGGTCATAGGCACCTTATACTGTTCATGACATATTTTACATACATTACCATTGTGAGTTATTATAACCTGCTATCATCCATTTGTGGTCCTGAGATCATTAATGGAAAGAGCTCACAGACATATAACTTGACCAAATGTCCAGGAGGCTCAACAAGAAATCAAGTTTGGGTTTAATAAACTCTTACTTTCACAGACTGTTGTACGGCTACGTGTCATCCTTCACACCAAAAAACATATATGAAATAAATGAAATCTTCAGCTTAATGACTTCAGCTTAATGCACATTTCAAAGTGTTTTCCTGGTTCTGTAACCATATAGAATAAATGTTGGCTATTGCTCAGGTTTGACCACAAACAGAGTGTTGTGGATTGTGGAAGTCAGAATTCAGTGCTATAGCAGCTACGAACATGACTATAATTTAAAGTTTGTGTGTCTCCTTTGCATCATGCCATCGTGTTTAATTTCACATCTTTCTCCCTCCAGCATTTACCTCAGAGCCTGTCGTGGTGTTCAGATGTTCCTTTGTCAACAGTTTGGACACTGAAAAATGTTTAAGTATTTTAGGCACTGAAATAGTTACATTCATCCACGAACACCTTCAAAACTCCTCCCTCTGCTGCCTCCACTTGGTCTGCGTTGCACAAAAGATCTACACTTGTGTTTGTCACGTTACAGTGACAAGCTGTGTCTGTGTTGTTAGTAGAATCCATCTCATCAGGTGTGTCTACGTGCAATCTGGCGGAGCACTAATTTGCATTGCTCTTGGTGAATTGTGTTGGTTATTATTATTGGTGTTCAGAAATCTGTGCTTTGTTAGTAGATCACCCACAGACCTGGACACGCCCTTTGGCACTTTTTCTGGATCGTAGCCTAATTTTCACTGCTTTAGTAAATCTGGTCCATTGAGTCTTGAATCTTTAAGAAAACACAATCAGTTGAGATAATTTGGTGTAAACTTGATAAGAAACCTTTCTACAGAGCCTCCAATAACATTTTTCTACAGTTTCCAAAGTCACAGCCTGTGTGTGACAGCATGGCTTGTTTATTGTTCGGCATCTGGACTCAATTTCTTTCCACTATGATGCTTAAGTTACGGATGTCGGACATTCCCGGCATTGTTATAAATTAGTGGGAAGGCTATTCAATTGACTAAGCTGAGGACTTCTGTTCACGTCCACACCTTCTAATATCACTGGAAAAGACGAATACATGCACACATCCAAAGATAATTCCACTATATACATTACATTTGTGCAATCAGTCACAATGCTCTGTAAACTCTCCACATGCTCGTGCATATAGGAGAATAAAGTCAGGTCTGCGCAGTCCTGAGCCCTTGGTTAAAAAGAGCTGAGGTGGTTCCCCTTTGGTTTCAGCCCTCGTCATGGTCTTAATAGGAAAAACCCAGCTGGATTTGTGGTAACTGCATTGATTGGCAGATAAAACGGAGTCGGTGGTCTAAAATTCACCATGGAAACTGTCAAACAACCAGACATGTTGTTTAGCTGACCGTATGTTTGGTTTGGATTTCAATACACTGGCAGCGTTTTATAGCCGAGCACTGCTCCAAAAGTAACGGTCTAAAATCAGGAGGACAAACACTGGAATATCCTGGGGAATTATGCTATTGCAAAAAGGTTTTCTTTTTTTTTCTCCTCATTGGCTTCATGGATGTATTTAGGTGTGTGTATATATTGAATTTAGAGCATCTGCTTCCTCCTAGACTGAGAAATCCACGTATGTGCACAGGAAATGTGTTTGTCATAGCAGTGAAGGGGTTAGGGATGGAAGAGGTTCTAAGTAAATCCATTCTACCGGTTTTACTGTGTTTGACAAGTTATACAACATTACCAAAGGTTCCATGCAAGGAAATGTGCAGCCAATAGATTCATTACTAATGTTTGAGGGGTTGCTGATTTCATAGAGTTGCAGGATGTTTTACTCACGGCTCCCAACATGATGCGAACAATGAGCCATCTGAAGGTCCAGATGCAGACGAGGGAGGGGGGACAGCGGCGGGGGATCTGGGACAGAGTCCACACGGGACACAAGAAAATAGCAAGAAAACCCGTCTCCAAGAGCTGGCTCTCCCAACCTGGATGGAAAAAATTTTTTTTAAATCCGTTTCATTTGTTAACAGCTTGTTTCAAGTATGTTCTGAACAGACAAAGAAACAATGTGCACTGTGTTTAGAATACAGTGAGATGACAGATGTATCAGGATGTACTCAATAAGGATCTGATATGTGTCATAGGCTGCAGATTACTGCTTACCCTGGTAAAATGTAATAAGTATGTGTAATAAGAATGTCCTCTGTCATCATCTACGTGAGCTACATCTCCTTACACTTGACACTGATTGGTTTGTAGACAGCCGTGCATGTTGGCAAGTTATTAATTTGGCTAATTTTTCAAATCTTCCGTTTGTTTTTCTTTTTTTGTTTATTGGTGACGATAGCCTCACGTAATTCCCTGTAACTGGTCTGAAAGTCTGAACCATCTAAGAAGAGTTGTCACACTGAATAAACAGAACCATCGTGAGGACCAGACTCCTTTGGTCGGAGCAGACTCCTTCGGTCGGACCAATGACTAGCTGTTTGGTTCCCAACGAGGTCAAAGGGATGTTTCACACCTGCAAATTTGGTTCGGATCAAACTGAAAAGTTCGCAAGTCCAGACCAAAGGAGGTAGGGGTGAAAGCACCCTTCATCTAAATACATTTACTTGGACTTAACAATATGAACTACTGTATATAGAAGTACAGAAAGTTTCAAATTCAAAGTTTCATGACAATGTAAGTGAACATGTCTGCCTCCCCTGTTCCAGAGACTAATGCCTCAAACTACAAAACCCCCTGCCCTCTGGTTTTTAACAATCAGAAATCTGCACTGTCAGCCGTGGGGCTATACTAGGTCCAAAAAGAAAAAGAAGTATTTGTGAAGAAACATGGTAAGCATAAGAAAAGAAGAGAAACAGAAGCCACAACTCTCAACCACAGACAGTGGCCTGGCGTCTCAGACTACAAAGCATCATTAACCAATCAAGAGAGCTGCCACTGACCTCGCCACTTATCTGGACCGGAGCCCGACAAGCAACCTCATATTTAGACTTCATAAGTCAGCCCTGCCTGTCCTCTCTCTTTATCGTTATGTTTCTGACAGTCTACTAGGTTGTTTTTTTTTTTGTTTTTTTTTTTAAACAGGAGGCTTTATACTGAACATCAGTGAACTTGTAGGAGCCATTTTCAGTCACTTTGTGTGTGTGTGTGTTTTTGTTTGCACCTCTGACCACATCACACTTCTTTGTTTTCGGTTTTCAACTGAGGAAGCACACCTTTAAATTAAATATGCCTCCATAGACTTGAAATATATAAAATATAAAACATCTTCTTGTGAGTCCTGTTGTCAAGAATTGTGGGCAACTTAAAAGAACACTGGCTTTTTCTCCTT
Source organism: Coranthus polyacanthus (assembly GCA_037367275.1). Lineage (NCBI taxonomy): Eukaryota > Metazoa > Chordata > Actinopteri > Kurtiformes > Apogonidae > Coranthus > Coranthus polyacanthus. Next base: position 640,364 of record JAPQRN010000012.1, read on the forward strand.
TAAAGAGAGCGTGTACTGTTTCAAAAAGAGCTTGGAAACATGTTGGGGGGTATGGGAAGAAGGAGACAGTGTGCTGCAGCAAATCTATTTTATAGAAAACAATGTCATTTCTACTCTAAAACAGTCTCTATGTACTCTATGCATAAAAAGGGTCAAGGATGTAGGATTTGAAGCTGTAGGGTTGTATCAGGGTCAAATTTACTATCAAATAAATTTCAATAAATTATATATATTCTATATTCTATATTCAATAAAATATCCAAACCTGTGTGTCTCACATTAATTCTTTGTATTTACTTGTCATCTTCTTATGGTGAAGGAAGAAACAAGCCTTGGTGGAATTTGCTGAGCAGAGGTTCACTTACCAAATGAATACCTGCAAGAAAAAAGAAAAAAAAGATGCTCTATCACTGAAATCGGAAACATTTGTTAACAATTAAATTAACAGACTAAATAATCTAAGAAAAATAAGACTCACCACAGCTGTCCCACGTTGACCAAGGAGTGGTAAAGCACCCACAGTGTAACCATCATCACCATATTGGCCATTCCAGTCACCAGGACAAACCCCGACAACGCCATGCCCGCCAGGGCGATGCCGTCCAGGTTGGCATCCATGTCAGTCCAGTCCAGGAACCACAGGACGGAGGGCGTGTACGCCAGAGCGGCCATGCCTATCTTCCCTCCGACATACCGCTTGACACTGTTGAGGTAGTTCTTGCAGGGCATCAGACCGTGCTCACCTATCAGCTGCTTGTTCTGGTTATAGGCAACGCTGAATGCCACAACTACAAACAAAAAGACAAAAAGAGTCATTGTTCTGTTTAAAACAACTGACTTCTTAAATAGGGTAAAGGGTAATTCCACCTCAAATCACCAGATTCCAGAAAATGTTCCTAACTGATGATCTCCAATTTGCTTCATAATTTCAGAAAATAATGTTATTAGTCCTAGTAAATACCATACAAAATTATTTCAGCCTTATATCTGAAATATAAAACGATATCTTAGTTTTTGAGATATCGGGGCTTTGAAAATGGGGAGTAATGTTGATTTTGTGGTTCAGAAAAAGATGCTGAGTTCAAGAAATCAATACTTTTGAACTATTCATGATACACACATGACATTTTCAGAAGCTGTTCTAAGGTACAAGTTGTCTTCAACTTCTTTAAAAGAAGATCCACAGTTGCACTGCGTCGCATTGCATTTACGGCTTGCTGAAAACTGTATAAAAAAAAAAAAAAAAATACAAAAAATTGTGTTTCAGAGCAATTTTGTCCCGGTGTATCTCCACATTGAAACACATCAGATTTTTCAAATGTTGGTATTTATTTCTTATGTTACAGTACTATTATGGTGACTAAGAATTTTCCTAAAAGAAACACAATTTTCTGATGTGGAAAAATGAAATGGAAAAATTGAAGCTTGAAGATTGGATGAATGAGCTCAAACAAGTCAGAAAAATGTGTGTGTGTGTGTGTGTGTGTGTGTGTTATAAATGACAGAGGAGATGGAGGAAGCTCCCAAAACTTTAACTTTGTCTAAGAATAATTATCACACAGTAGTGGTGGAAGCAGTCTTCGAATCAAATCTTACCAAAACGTACGTCAAAGTGTAAACAGTAAAAGTGGTCATTGTGCAGTAACATGGTTCCTGGTTTACTATTAAATCAGATGTTTTTGGATTCATTTCCTGCTGTATTAATATGTATGCTGTATTTTCCTGCTGTACATGTTTAAGGTTGAGCTCATTTGAACTACTTTATAAACTGTTGGCTAGTTTAATCTACAGCAATGCATCATATTATATAACTTTGTAGCATTGCTGTCCTGTGAGAAGTTTTCATGAGCTCACCCCCCCTGTTCAGCTTTGTGACAATGCAAAGAGTTTATTTAGCTTCAGGAGGAGAATGTTCTCAGTCCATGAAGGAACAGTAGAGTACCTCAAAGTACAGTACTTGGCTAAAAGTATGTTGTTAGATTTCACCACGTTCAGACAGTGACTTTATACAGTAGCTTATGATAATAATAATAGAGTATTACCAAGTATTCGTCACTTGCAAATAATAACACATACCTAACAGAGAACACTATTTAACACATAACACTGTCTTAATGTGTTAAAGCTAATACATAATAAACCCTTTCATTCTCCAGCGACAGGTCACCTATTAAAACGTCTGAAAAAAGGTATGACTTGCTAGCACAACTGGGCTAAATGTCAACAAAGCTTACTTACAGTAAATAAAGGCGACGGAGCGCAGCAGCACAATACGAGTGAGCCAGTAAGTCCCCGGCTGGAACGACCGAGCTCTCTTTTCCCTCTCGGGGTCTTTGCTGAAGTTTTCTGCATTGTCTTTGCTGCTGTCCGCCTCTGCTTCTGTCTCTGTCTTGCCCGAATAAACACGTCTCTTCCTCACAGAGCCGTCCATGGCAGCCGCCATGTTCACGGAACTCACGGTCACGTGACCGCACACATGCGCAAGTGTTAATAACTTGTGTTAGATTAGTGTTGGATTTGAATTCTAGATTTGAATGAGTGCTGATATCCTTTCATAAAAACATTAGTGAGTGTAGCGTTTTAATGTATTGCTTTTTGAAACGTTGTAGCCTGCTTTGCACAGATCTGTAGAAACTACAGTTGGATTTTATTACAGTTTATGTTATTTTAAATTTACTGAACTACTTCTAATCGAATCGTGAACCTTTTATTAGATGAAGTAGATGAAGCATACATTTACCCATGACATGCATGCAAGTAACAGTATTTAACGGACTTACTCCATTGTGATAAAACTTTAGGATTTGCATCTCTGAGCTATAAAAATACTTACAGCTGCAGTCTTAAATGGAAAAAAAGGACTCAACTGTCACCAATTATTTTTTTAAATCACTGCAATACGCACATCGACAAGTCTACAACCACTGGACCCGTCCCCAGGTTTCGTTAGGAGGGAAACTGTCTCTTAAAGCCAATAAGACAAGAGGGGTGGAGAGACGCAAAGAGTCAAAGTGCTAAAAAGAAAACAGCTTGTCAAACTTTGCCTGGCTTTGGAGGAGAATGCGAAAAGGAATGGCAAAGTCCAAGACAAGGACAAGGAGATTTGAATGAATTTCACGGTGAAAGTCTTCCCACAGAGCAGTGCGCCTTTACGCACTTGGAAAGTTTACATAGACAATTATACAGTAGTCTGATTTGAAACAAACATGACCGAAGAGAACAAGCCCTTGGCCGGTCAGCCATTCAGCCCAGCAGGCAGCGACACCTCCATGTCCCTGCACGGGTCGGATTCAGAGTCCCCTACTTCTCCAGCAGGCTCCGAGGCGCAGGGGCCAGCGCACCCCATTACGCACAGACCAGTGAGCAGCGCGGAGGATGAACGCTTCCCCGCCTGCATACGCGACGCGGTCTCGCAGGTGCTCAAAGGATACGACTGGTCGCTGGTACCCATGCCCAGCCACGGGGAGAGGGGGCTGAAGAACAAACCGCATGTGAAACGGCCCATGAACGCGTTCATGGTTTGGGCGCAGGCAGCGCGGAGGAAGCTGGCGGACCAGTATCCTCATCTGCACAACGCCGAACTCAGCAAGACGCTGGGCAAACTGTGGCGGTGAGTTTGTTACTGCATTAAAGACTCAAGTGTATGAGAAGTTAGTGTAGTATGCCAGTATAGTCTGTTTGACGACCCCTTAATGTTTTTAGGAGGAAATTCTGTTCTTTTGCACGTATTTTCATTAAAAATGAGAGATTTTGTTTAAAAGAGTATGTGACAACTCTTTTGGTAAATGACGGCAGACAGACAATATAAACTAATAGGTTGTTAATACAAACTAAAATGAAAAAAAATGAAGGAAATAATACACGATACATTATAACACAGGGAAAAAAACAACCTATTCATGGAAATGGACAGTGCTTGCAAATAAAACAGAACGAAAATCTATGAAATTACAGAATTAGCACAGATTTTCAGACATGAAGTCCAGATAAAGGCGATAGTTTAAATTAAGTAATACATACTGAAAATAAGACATATGTTTGTATTTTGGAGTGAATAAGGTAAGAGCTGGGTCCAAATATCTCATCACAACACAAATGTTCATATCAGTCAACATTAGTAATTGTAAATGTCAAATCATTGTTTCTTTCACATCTGATTTTTGGTCCTGAGTGAAAGTTGTAGAAACTAGACAGTTATTTGCGGATTTAAACAATGTTTCAAGGTCAGAACATGGCAAACACTTGCCAAACAGCAGAACATTTCAGAAATAGGTAGAACATTCAAAACAATTATAATGATAAAATGTTTGTTCAACATTGAAATATGCAGTAAAATGAAGTAAAACAAGAAAACATTCAAATAACTGGTACGTGTTGAAACTGAGAATGTAAAGAAAATAAAACCTGAAGACAAAACAAAAACATACATAATGTGATAATTATCATTGTCATGATATAAAATAACATTGTGATAATTCTATAATAATATAATAATAATAAGCCTGATGTAACCAATGCATTTTTATTAAGATTTTTCTCTGCAGTATCCATCAAATAATTCATACTCTGCTCTCTTCCTCGTCCTCAGACTCCTGTCTGAAACTGAGAAACGTCCCTTTGTTGAGGAGGCAGAAAGGCTGAGACTGCAGCACAAGAAAGACTATCCAGACTACAAGTACCAGCCTCGAAGACGTAAGAGCACCAAACCGGGTCAAGGGGAGTCCAGACTGGGCCTGAGCCAGCAGCAGCACCAGCAGAGCTTGTTTAAGACAGAGCCTGGGTTGACCCGACTGGCTGGTACTGGAGAAGTACACCCTCATTACCATCCAGACAGGACAGGTGAGAGGACTAAGCACATCCAGATCTTCCATTTAGTACGATTTTTACTTTATTTACCTGTTTTGTAGTGTACCTCAGTGAGTTAAGACCCCAAACATTTGACAATGTTGATCTAACACTTCCCACCTAAGATCCATGTTGATGTTTTGTGGTATATTTTTCTGATTTCTGTGACAGAAAGGTGAACTTCTTTTGAGATCTATTTTGAGCATGTACTGTAATTCATGGTTATTCTCTGTAGATGAAAAATTATCAAGTGAGTAGATGAAGCAGATTAAGGAAATGTGACCAATAGTGTATTTTTCAGGCTGACGATAGTTTCTAACAGGAAAAAGCTGATAGCCAGTTAATCAGCCGATATCATGAACCCCAGAAAAAAAATCAACACGGCTGAAAATGACCTATTTTTGACTTTATGTGAAACTGGATAACTGTTGAATTTAACATGTAAGCAAGTCAAAGAAATAAATACCTAAATCATTACAGTCAATAAATAAATGCACCTGGATCACTGAACATCAGGCTCAAAGTAATTAATCAATATATCTGGAACTGAACATCAAATTCTGCATGCGATTTTTTGTCTTTTGAGCTATTATTTTTCCCTCAGAGTTAATAATCCCTGTGAAGAAGCCTAATTACGCACTGGACACTATTGGGTTCTGCCGATATAGGTAGTTTATAAAATGTCTTATCAGCACCAATTAATCAGACAAACAGATTCATCTGTCTATCTCTAACAAAAACAGAAAAAGGAAACATTACAATCAGATATTTGTGCTTTTTGCGATTTAAAAGCTTCATACAATTTTTGTGATCTATGTCTTCCCATTGTTCGGGTGTCCAGGTCAGGCTCATGGACCTCCAACACCTCCCACCACCCCCAAAACTGACCTACACATGGGGGTCAAACACGAAGGCCACCGGCCTGTGGAGGGAATGACCGGCTCTGTTCCTCCTACCAGCCGACAGAACATCGATTTCAGCAACGTGGACATCTCAGAGCTCAGCACTGACGTCATCAGCACCATTGACGGCTTCGACGTGCATGAGTTCGACCAGTACTTGCCTCCCAGCAGCCACGCCTCTACTGTTCTAACCCCACCAGATACCAGCCACGGACATAACGGCCTCTCTGGATCATCATTCGTCCTACCCGGCATCCACTCTCACTCCCATGGAGTTCCTACTTGGACACACAAATCAGGGACTTACAGTGGAATGCCGGCATCCTCTTCTACTCGTGACACCCACGGGCTCCATGAGGACCAGAAACCTCATATTAAAACTGAGCAGATGAGCCCCAGCCACTACTCCTCCCAGTGCTCTGCCTCCTCCACTCCTCCGCCACCCGTACACCAACCTGAGTATACCTCCCTGAGCTCTGGCGCTTGCCCTTCCTCCTCCTCCGCCAGCCAATGTGACTACACTGACCTACAGAGCTCCAGCTTCTACAGCGCCTTCTCTGGATACCCTGCTGGTCTGTACCAGTACCCCTACTTCCATTCCACCCGCGGCCCGTTTGCCACGCCACTTATCAACAGCCTGACTTTGGCGCCGCCTCCACACAGTCCTCCCTCTGGCTGGGAGCAACCTATCTATACAACACTCACCAGGCCTTAAAGACCTGGAATCCTCAAAATGATGCCATATTGTATATAGAAAGTAACTCCAACAAGTGGCTGAAGATGTGATGACCTATGGACTCAATACTGGAAGGTGTTTCTCAGTACAGATTTCTGAAGGACAACGTTGATACTTTTATCCAAAGAGTCTAATGGCTCATGCTGTGTGTTATTATTAAATTTGCTTGAAAAAAAAAAGAAAAAAGATTCAGATTCAGTGTTTTGTCTTGAACTTGACACTTAAATCTTTGAAAAGCCCATAAAAGCACATTTAAACCCACATGAGACACTAAATTGTTCCACTGAAACTCCACACTAATGAAATTTGGTATCTGAGTATAGCTCATATTTAAAGGCAGGGTGGTGCAGATTTTTCCATTTATTAAAGCTGGCTGAGAAGAACAGTTTCACCTTCGCATTTGGATCCAAAGTTGACTCATTTTTTAATAAAACAGAAGCTCTTGCATTTTTTCTTAATTTTATAGGGCAGAATGTGGTTTCTGCATGTTTCTATGAGCACAACTCAGCCACTAAGATGGTGCTGATACGACCAAGAGATATGTTCATCTGTCTAGCTTATTATTGCAAGATACACTTTGGGAAATACCTTTTGCTTTTTTGCTGTGAGTTAAATGAAAACAACAGTTTTATGTGTCTACTTAACAGCAGCAAGTGGTTAGCTTAGCTTGGTCTTAAGACTGCAAACAGCTAGCACTGCTCTGTCCAAATCTGCCACCACTCGTCATTCTACTATATACACATATACATTTCAGTTTTTTACAAAAAACACACAAATATTCATTAGTAATCATCAGAGGTGCTGGAAGACAAATGTCATTACCTTTGGACAGACTAGCTGTCCTCGGTTTCAAGTCACTAAGCTAAGTGTCACCTGACTGCAGCTTCATTTACAGATGAGAATGGTATCATGGTCTTCTTTTAAATAGAAAAAAGTACAAATTGAATACATAAGTAAATAACTACAAAATTAAGTAAGTTAACTAAGAGTCAGCATCACATCACTCAACAGACTCAGTATATTATACTGTGTCCTTCATCAGTGAAACCAGTCCTCTCCTCTGGCTTGACTTACTACTCTTATTTACTTTGTCTTCCTGCTGCTTTATTTGTTTCCAGTCCAACAGCTGCTTCTTCGGTTTTCCTGTGAGATTAGTAAGTTTCACTGACCCAGTCTCTGCAGCCTGATGGACAGGAGAGCTAACTATTATTTCTTTATAATGAAGTTAAAGACATTAGACTTTACTGCAACTAATCGACTCTGACCATACCACGGGTGAGTTTATCTATGTACACTTGAAGAATGTTCTAAAATAAAATCTTTGAACAGCAAACATGACAATAACCATGAATTGAGTTCTTGTGGTGCAACTTTTTTCATGGTAAGTATCTATACTGAGGCAGCACCTGTACCATTAATAGATTGTCTTTCCATGTGAAGGTTACATATTCCAGCGCCTCACTGACCACATTATCTCCAGGACAAACACGGCTGAGCTGAGGTCCCACCCGTTTTTAAATACTTCCTGTGTGGGTCAGGCCTGGCCGCCGCACCTCAGTGGCTCACTGTCTGAGCAGTTTACCATGACAACCTGGTTGCCAATGACAACAAAACGGCCAGACAGGAGCAACATTGATCTACCCGTAATTCAGTAAGTCCCGGGAGCCTACAGACTACTCTGTATATGGAAGTTTGTGAAGTGGCGAGATCATCAGGTGACATTTACACCAGAAAACTAGTCATACTGAAAACATACACATGTACAACTTCTGGTCCAGCTTTACAAGTGGCTGATATCCCGTCAAGGCGTTGACTTGGATTAAAACCTGATGAATCTTAAGACTGTAGCATATGATTTACATGTTTACAGTCACCTTATCATTCAGTGAGCAGTGGCACACTGCATTGACATAGTCGCACCTCTCTCTGATGAGCGGAGTTTGCTCTCATGGGTAATTCACAATGAAAGCATTCAGTAATAGGACAGCACCATCTGCTGGAAAGTAAACATAATTATGTTCTGATTTTAGCCACACCTAATGCCCAAATATAAGAAACTTTGAGCATGGCTGAATTAAGAAAAAACAGCTCATTTAAGGCTCTATAAAATTTCTAATTATTATGATAGATTTAATAAATCATCAAGTAAGTTGCAGTGACTGCAGTTCTCTTACTACAGTCAATTTCAACCAATAATCATAAGTCAAACAAAGTCAACATTTACTTAGATTAGCCATTTAATTTGCTGGTAGAACTGAAAAAAGTACATGCAAAATAATTTTAATAATTTGGATTCAGCAACATTATTACATTTTCCTTTGTTTTCTGTTTTTTGTCCTGTTTGTCTTCTTTTTAGTGATGTTACCACATTCCCAGACCTCAACTCATTTCTCTACTGAATGTTATTATACTTCTAGCAGCTAAGAAATATGCCAAAGCTATAGTAATGGACCCAAGTTGTAAAGAAATTAGAATGACCTGTTGATTAACATATTAAAGGGTGGCTCATTGTTTTGCACTGTTCCCAAGTTCCTGGGTTCAGTTTTGAACCCTGGGCCTTACTGTGTGGTGTTTACATTTTTTGGGGGGTTCATCTGGGTAGCCCAGTTTCCCTGCCATCAAAAACATGTATGCTAGCTTAATTCTCCTGTCGTTGACCTTGACCAAGGTACTGACTTACACCTGGAGTCGGTCCCTCGGTGCACTGCTCCCAATAGATTAGGATGGGTTAAATGCAGAGAATGGGTTTCATACATGGACAGTAAATGTGAACTGAACTTATATTGTGTTGTAAAGTAACACTGGAGTAAACACGACTCAAACAAAGGCAGTTGATTTCAGATTCATCTGTATTTGATGTTAAGATTTTTATAATGAAACAAACTATCACTGTGTTTAAAGGATCAACACATCTATGTGTCTTTAAACCAAAAAGTAAATAAAAGAATTATTTAAGTGTTATATAAATTACAATCCCGTCACATTACAGTTCTTTAAAGCAGCAATAACTGTCTACAATGACTCAGTATGTTCAACAGTACAAATAAATAAGAGAACAGCTGTCAGATTGAGGTTTTATACGAACCCTGTCTGGATGCAGATCAGCCAGCTCCGGCTACATTAACAGCGGCGGTGATCACTGAGAGTTTGTGTGTGAGTGTGTTTATGCATATTTGTTGTTAACAGCACTTTGTAGAATTCAGGTTCAGCAGGGTTTTCCAGTGCCAGAGGTTCAACCTCTCAGCGTCCTCAACGAAAACGTCACATTTTTCACACACGCACGGTAAGCCACTGTCATCAAAACTGTACATTCAATAAATTAACAATGCATTGTCTTTGTTTAGCAACCAGTGAAATGACTCTAGATTACATAATTACATTAGATTACAAGTAGAATGAACTGTTCACGAGACAAAATCCAGGGAAGAGGGAAGGGTGTTGCTGGGAAGGAGTCCACATGGAAAGGAAGGGGGGTTTGGCGTGATAATGTATAGCACAAGGTTTGTAGGCGTAACAGTGTTGACATCATCTACGCTTTGGCCTCTGATCACTAACATTTCACCCAACCAGGGGCCTCGAGTTCCATCAGAGTCTGAGTTTTCTACACAATACATGGCCTGCAGTCCCTTTGTCACTTTGTCTTCCTTTTTCCTCTTCATCTTTCTTCACCTTGGCCCATCCCAAAACCCCCTTCCTAGCCCGCAAGTCCATCTCATCGTCTCCTGCCGTGGTACACATTGGGGTTGTCTCTATTCGAATGGGACTGGGCCGGTCCAGCTTAGTAGAGGCGTCCTGCAGACTTTAAGGCTTGTGTTTAAAGTGGGCCTCCACTGAAACGACAGTAGTTACACCAGGTTTAACAAACAATATGTGCTCTTTTTTATTAAAGCTATTGAGAGCCAGTATTTGTGTACTTATGATTCAAAGTCTTCTTAAAATATAATCTGGCATTCATTACAGACAGATGGATTCAATGTGCTTTATAACTGAATAAAGTAAACGTACCCTCTGGAGTTTTTTGTGAATAAACAATGAAATGTTTACATTGAGCATTTTGTTACCACTAACTGTCAATCAGTAGAATTTATTAACTATTCTGCCTACAAGATATAAACAAAGCTGGGTCCACACGCTTAAATACAACGCTCCGCTGCATTACAGATGGGAATTGATAAGATTTATTCATACCAAAGCCATTACCAATTCTGCTCATCGGTCTGATTCTTTATTGACTCCCTACTGACTCTACCTGCATATTCCTGTGGCCTCATTGGTCGATTGATGACCCTCTGGAAGGCTGCTATCCAATCTCGTTGCTCAGCCTCGGTCTCGCAGGCGAACAAAAACTTCCTGTCTGGCGTGACGATGGTGATGCCGTGGTTCCAGTGGTAGCCCTGGGTGGATGGGGGCAAGCCTGACAGGACGGTGTAGCTGTTCTCCTTACTGCCAATGAACACCTCACCTCGGGCATAAGCATCCTGGGAGAAAGAGAGAGAACAGTACTGTGAACAAACACTCGTCCCAACATACAAGGTTTAGAAGCCACAGGTCTCTTCTTACCAGAGGGTCTTTAAAATACATAAGCCTCCTGTCGTCCATAGTAAACCACCTCTTCTTAAAGCCCTCTGTGTGCTGCAGTAGAGCAAGAAAAATGTCAGCGCAAACAATATAACTCATGGATGTCTAGAGGTCTCAGAAGTATTAAGATTGGTAATAATTTTTTGTTATATAGGAGTGCTGCATTTCAAAAGACGGGTCTCTGATAATGTTCAGTCCAACAATATAATCATGCTACTTTCTACAGTTTGTTTTCAACAGATCACTCATCTAAAGTGTCTAAATTTCAGTCACTGAAGGTGTATGTGTTAATGTTGCTGACAGACTGCATTTGAAGTAATGTATACAAGTGCCACAGGATTCATGATTTTAAGTGCCTTAAGTCAATGCAATTGTTTCACATTACAAGGCTTGTTAGGAAATTACAGATTTCTGTCCACTGAAACACTAGATGGCTTTTAATATGAGACCATAAGCTTTAGAGACCATATACACCTTTGAAACAGAGAGAATTAGAAATTAAGACCTGCCTCTGATATAAACCTTTAAATACAGGCCTGTTACTTTTAGCAGACAAGATAAATAAAGACCCCATTTGAGGAACTACGGTATCTATCGTAATTGTAATATTCATAATCATTCAGATGCTAATTGAGAAAATGTAGTTTTGTAAGTTGCTTTTAACAATATTCAGGGGTTATACTATAACTTAGGCTACATCCACACCACTTTTCCAGTTCCAAAACAATCTGTGTCCACACTAGTGTTTTGACAAAGTTTAAGAAATAACCTCTGAACATTTTAACATGCCTGCGCTACACATATCACATGACCAAGGGGCTAATAGCACAGCTGGACATGGGAATTGTCACAAATTGCTCAAATAACAGCTCGACTGCTGTGAATGTAGTCAGTAGTATCATGATAAAAAGCTGAATTTAACTACACAACAGCTGCTAACAGAGACAAGAAGAACGGAATCACCTGCAATTCAGTATCATGTTGAATTAACAGCTGTTTGTCAAGGGAGACGTCATGTTTTCTTCTGGAAAGGGTCACGTGAAAGGGGAGTAACAAATCAGGGAAGGTTACATAGTGACAAGTGTCGTCACTTCTAAAAGTCTCAGTTGTTGTCTGTCCAAGACAAAACAGTGTCATCAGCGTTTATAAAGGTCTCTGTTTTTGGGAGGATAAAACATCGGAGTAGTGTGGATGCTAGGTGTAAATGTAGCAAAAGGTATGTGTTTTAAAACAAAAGTGTGGACATACCATACAATAACTATGGTAGTGTTTCTCTCTGTGAACCGATCTTGAGTGTCCACTGACATACAGTATTAAACGTATGAAAAACCTTAGAAAAGTGGGCATCGTTGTACAATTCCAGTCCTACAGTGATGCTCTATTTTAATATTAGTCAATGTAATTGAGAAAGTGAAGTGTAGTGAGTATTATTACTCCTTATTTCACTTTCAGATCCACTGAATTTTAATGCAGGACAAACCTTTGGACCAGTTTTCTCCATGAAGCCTTCCTTCATGAAGTTTCGGGTGAGTTTGGGCACCAGCTGCGAAGGAAAACGCAGCCAGCAAATTAAATTCTGGTAAAATATGGTAACAGTCTGGTAATATTTACAGCAGTAGTAGTGATCGCAGTAATCACACACATAGTACATGCTCACCTCCTCATCACTGGCTCCAGGAAAAGCCACCTGTAAGTAGTGGAACCTGGCTGCTCTGATAGCATTGAACCAGTCAACCATTTCCTATGGAACAAAAAAAAAAAACACCTTCAGTTTTTTCTGCACCTGCCTTGATTCTAGTGGAGGTATAGCTGCTACACAAGGAGGTGTCGCCAAAGGGATCCCTGCTGTAGGGATGCTGCAGAGCTGTCGATAAATCCACCACAGAACAAGAGTGACAGCGACATTGGATGAACCCAGTGACCTGCTTCTATCACAGCCGACAGTACCGTCGCTTGACCAGCAGAGGGAGCAGTGCTCTGTCGCTCTGTGTCTGACTTGGACTCTTCAAAATGGCTATTAATACCCAACTCTTCCTTCCTCCCAATCTTCGTTTTTTTTTAACTACGGTATGTCTTTCACTTTCCCACTGTCTCCTCTACTATTCTAGTCATTCTACTATTCTAGTCATCAATCCCAGAGATGTAATGATTTGCGTACACAGCACTGTAAAAGCCCTCATAGAAACAGGCAGCTCACACACCCAGTAAGAAACGGGTTTTACAGGTCCCATCGTTTTTCACACCCAGTGGAAGTAAAAAGCTTTTGTATTTTGTAAGCTTCATAAAAAGTAAACTACTTTTTTAAGTTACAGGGTATCTTATTGAATGCACAGATGGACAGTATAACATGCAAAAGAGGATACAATGTTCCTACATGCAAGCTTACAAATAATCACATTAAAATCCACACTAATTTAACTCTCTATATGTCAGTTTTTCCATTTTAGCAGTCTTCACAGAAAATCCTCAGGGACTCTTTCTTAAAACTAAACAAACAGAGCGGGTCTATGTTTTCCATATCATTAGTACTAAATTGAGGAAATGTGGAAGTTCCACAATAAAAAAATATTCCTTGCTCGACATAATAACATAAAGGCTGAAAATACTCCATTCAAAGCTAAAAGAAAGAAGATGCCTCAGCAATATAAAGTCAGGACTCTGTTTCAATGCATTGCTCAGAACCCACAC
>JAPQRN010000012.1:661759-677032 GCA_037367275.1 Coranthus polyacanthus
ACACACACACACACACACACACACACACACACACACACACACACACACACACACCGAAGTATCAACTCTAAAAAGACCATATGTTGGTTCCTGCCGACGTGAACACATGACTAAACACGCTTTGAGTACATATCTAGAAAACTGACAGCCTTATCAGCAACTCAAAGACAATGTGCAAAAAAAACCCCACAAAAAAACAGGCTTCTCTCTGCAACGTGACACAGCATCAGCATCCGTGGGTGTTCAGCAAAGGGTACATTTGAGTCACTGTATCACACGCAGGCTTCGATTCTGTCCGCGCAAATGAAGACATCAAAGTCAGAGATGCAGTGCGCGACGGGGAGAAAGTGTAGTGCGAAACCAAGCGACAGAAAATGAAGAGGAGAAAGAACAAGTTGGGACACAGGCTTCTTTGTTTTTTTTTCTGTGAGACTAAGATAAAAATATCAATATGTCAGTTATCCAGGTGTAGATCAACAGCTAGACAGGTGTTGTCTAGTTTAAGCATTTTCATTATCATCACAATATGAATACATGCCAAAAGACAAAAGACTGCCTGAAATGCAATGAATGTGCAAAATAATTTGCATACATACACACTTGGCATATGATCAACTGACCAATCAGATGAAGCCCCAGGTAGCAATCAACAACCTTCAGATGAACTGGTGGTGGTGACTGCAAAGTTAGCTCATCTATTTATCACAATACTGAACAATGTCATCACACACTGCAGATTTTTTTCACATTGTGCAGGTCTAGAGTTGTCCAAAGCTTAAAGTAGCTGACAACCAGCACCATGAAAGTTCAGTTTACCTGTATAACATGAGAAAATTGTGGTATAGAAACAATATGTTGCGGTAGACTGTAGACTGTATATAAATAGTGGACGAAGCCTCCGGGACAACACCCTTTGGTTTGTGTTATGCTGTTCTGAAGCCTGGAGATGGCTGTTGCCATTTTGTGTCCTTATTTGGACAAGAGGGTGGAGCTGAGGAAGAGTGAGTTATGAAACTCTCAAGGCTAACGCTAACTTAATGAAAACACTGACTACATTCACTAACACTGTCATGTTAAACACCACCAAGTCATTTCAGCTACATAAATGTTAACACATGCAGTTAAGTTTGATAACAGAGATGTCAACTTTGTGCAATATATAAACACACTAATTACCACTAGCTGAGTTCATTAGCAGGCTAGCTGACAGGTCATAATCCAATACGAATTCATGCTAACATGTTAATGTAGCTAAATTACGCTAACCGGCTGGGTATTGTAATTAAGTAATTAAATAAACTTGATGACAGAATCCTTTGACAGTCTTGTTAGTGTAACTCCTTTAACACAACTACAGTAGAGGTGTCTGTCAGGGAGAAAAATACATTTTACTTTACTTACTTAGTTAACAAGAGCTCCAGGAGTCCGACTCCTCCGCGGAGCTAGTTGTCAATCAAAGCCCACCTGTCACTCACAGCGACTACACCCTTAATTATGCATGACTTTAAGCAGGTGAATTATATACATATTCAACTCTGTACAGTTTTCACAAAATTGAAAATTAACTATAGAGACCAAAACTGTTCCTTGTACCAGCCTGTAAACATGTTTATTTCAGCTGTAAAGCTAATTTAACATGGGGGACTATAGGGAGGAGTTATGTACTGAACGCATGTTCACTGTTGTTTCCACCGATTTTCAGGAGCTAATAGAAAACCAGAAAGTCATGGCTCAATATTAGTGACCCCAAGGCAAAGTCTTCAAAGTATTTATTATGTCAGAACAACAGTTAAAAACGTTATAATGCTATAAAGTCCTCACTGGTTTCAGTGAAAGTTGGGCACTTTTTAAATGGCTTGAATGATTAATGGCACCTGTCTAACCTTTGCTCCCCTGATTCCAATACCTCTACTCTAAGTGTCAGCAAATATCGAGTGCTGATCTTACACTAATGGTCTCTTTTTCCAGTTTACCCTCCTGTATGAAACATACTGCACTGGAAACATTTCATATGTGAGGCCACACTGATGAAGACGCTGTACTCAATGTGTCACACCTGGTACATCTGCTTAATGAGGTTAGTATTCATCATGATGTGATCAATTTCTCTCTTTTTTTATCTTGACCGATTATTAATGAATTATGTTGTCTATAAAATGTCCAAATAGAACACTCTGTCATTATTTCTCAGATCCAAAGGTGACATCTTCAAATGGCGTGTTTGAGCAGACCAACACTCCGAAACCTAAAAAAAATCAATTTATTACCACATACTGAACAATTAATCAAGGACAACACCCAAATCGCAGGAGCTTCTACCTTTTTGATAAGAATATTCATTATTTTTGATTTAATTCAAAGTATAATGTGAGGTTCAGTTAGCTTTGGAAACAAACAGCTGCCAGAAATGTCCTTCAAAGGCCTACTTTTGACTTTTATACTTTGAGGACATTTCAGAGCCTGTACTTTGTCACTTCCACTGCTGTAAAGAAGGTCAATCAGAACTTCTACTTTTACTAGTCTTTTTTTTTTTTTTTTAACACAAGTATCTTTACTTCTACTGGAGTGAAGAACATGTCTACTTTCACTACCTGTTTAAAACTAACCAGGGTCTGACAAACACATCTGAGAAGATGCTGCGTTAACATCCATGACACTCGACCACAAGCGACCGAAAGCCCCACCACATTCACTCGAGCACTCAAACGTCACTTCGTTTCCCTCCTGTCACATTCTCTCTGCAGCTGCTATTCCTCACACAAGGAGGCCCTCAGCGTGGTGCACCGCAGGCTGGGGGAACACACATGCACGTGCACACACATGCACGAAGAGTGTCAAGGGAGTCATATGAAAGCCAAAGCAAGAAGGGGTAAAAAAAACAAAAAAGACATGCTATTTTTTGCATTGCTTGTTCCTCTGGAGGCTGGAGAAAGCTATTGCTGGAGATATCACTGGAGAGGAGGAGAGGTTCAGAGATGGAAGAGGATGGAGAGAAGAGGAAGAGAAGAGGAAGGGAAGGGAAGGGAAGGGAAGGGAAGGGAAGGGAGGAAGTATGTGGGATCTTTATCACTTCATCATGCAGAGAGACGATGTGAGCTTGCAAAATCCCCCGAGGGTGTCGCTGGCAACTACGATAATCCGCATTCGATTCATCTCCGTTAACCCCGGACAAGCGTGCAATATTTTTTAAAAATGTCACCTTATCCTTTAATCATTTTTGGATTGTGATCAAGCCTCAGAGATGGCACTTTGATGCAAAGGCATCAAATATCTTACTTTTTATATCTGCAAGTAACAAGTCTTCTTTTCGCAAAGTGACCGCGGCCTTCACACACACACACACACACTCAATACAACGCCGCTGACACAGAAACACACTCTCAGCCATTTAGCGGTGAGGTCATCGCTGTCTGAGTCAGGCCGTACGTAGAAGCAGACAGCACTCATGGAGATTACTGTGGCTGCATGACTAACTAACCACACATGCAGACACATACACACACATAGGGCTTCTTCCTTCTTTTCATGCACGTACTGTACATGATGATTCTAGTGAACAGTTGTAGCGAACATGAAGTGGAATTCTTCAGGTTTAGTGTGACTCTGCTGGTGTTTTTCCACACTACATGTTGTTTAATGCATATTCCCCAGAGCTGGCAAAAGCACTCAATTTCTTTACTCAGATAGAAGTACGGATACTTGGATCGTGGTAAAAGTAGAAGTACTGATTCAACTGTTACTGCAGGAAAAGTGAAAAAGTAGACCATCTGAAATGTACTCAAAGTACTAAAAGTCAAAAATAACCCTTTTTGTCTTGTTATGTCTTTAACGTCACTTTTCTCTCATTTTGTTACATCTTGTTACATAATTTTCGTTGCTTTCATCTCGTCTTTTACGTCGTTTCTGTGTTGTTTTGTCTTTTATGCCGTCTTCAGTTTGTTTTCGCCATTTACGTTGTTTTCATCTCATCTTTTTTATCTTAAGTTTTTTGTATTGTTTTTCTCTTGTTGAATAAGAACTCAGATTCACTCAATGTTTTTACTTTGATTTAGTGTTGTGAAATTCAGCATACACCAGCGTACAAATTCACATTTTACACATTTTTTGTCTTATGTCTTGTTATATTATGTCATTTTCATCTTGTTTCGTCTTTTTCTCGTTTTTGTCACCTTACACCTTTTGCTTTGCCTTCTGTCTTTTATGTTGTTTTCGTCTTGTTACGTTTGTTCTGTCTTGTTGAATAAAAACTCATAACATCTTTGGTCGCTTTGTTTTTAAAAAAATATCTTTTATGTAGGTTTTCTCGTTTTTTTTCACCGTGTTTGCATATCTTGTTCCGTTTGTCACGTCATATGCACTGATGGATACACCAAGAGATCTTCTATCTTCTATGTGTTATTACGTTGAAATCTGTCATGAGGTGCACAATAATGCAAAACAAAAATAATCTTTAACTCCCCTCAAATGCATTAGAACTAAAATAACAAGCCTGTTTTGAAAATGCACAAGCATAAAATACAGATATTTGTTTTAAAATGTAGGAAGTAAAAGTAAAAGTTGACAAAACATAAAGTAATGTACAGACAAATACAGTAATTAAGTATTTGTACTTTGTTACTTCAAACCTGTGATGTTTGGTAAAACACTGCTGCACCATCAGGAGAATTGTTAAGGGAAAAAAGGGGTGTCGGGACTTGTAGCTTGTTAGGTACAGAGACAACACAGCTCTTGATTCGACCGCACAAGGTTGAAGAAAGAAGTGCCTGTGGCGTTACTGCAGGGCAGATGCAGGGTAAATGAATGAGGGGGCATTTATACAACGGCAGCCCCTGTGCTTGTGCGTATTCATAGGCACTTTTCCTACATCTGCACATGGTCATTTGTATGTCTGGATGTGTCAGTCTGTCAGCGGCTGTGTCACGGTGGGGGTTAATGACTACTCTACACAGTGGAGCCAGTTGTGGTTTTGACCCCCTCAAGCCACAGACAAACGTCGGAAGCAACAGCGCAAACCTTTATTCCCAGAGCAGAGACTGACACAACAGTATTAACTTGTGTTTAACTTTAGCTTTGACCCAGGCGTCGCAAAAATAAAAAAAAGAAATGCTCCAGGCGTTTCTAAGAAAATCCTCATGGTTTTCTTCATTTCGCAGTAGTGAACAGTAGTATACTGTAAATAAAACACTCCTGTGTCATCTCTTAAACAGTGTGTGTTTTTATTCAGCATCCATGCTTTGCTTTCCTTCTGCTTCCCACTTACACATCAAAAACCCTGGACACTGCATTTCAAATAATGCAGCCAAGAGAACCTTGTAGTTTAGCACCCCCAGAGCCGCTCCTCTGTGGCGGACACTAAAAACAGGCAAGGCCCTCATTAGAGCCAGTGATTTGTCCTCACTGGGCTTTTTGGTTAAGGGGATATTAACTTGGATCCACACTCAAACATAGTTAAAGGTAATGCACCTTATGCAGAAGTATCATTAAAGTGTAATACTGCTGACTGCCACTAGATGCTGGCTCCAAAAAAGCCTGGCTCCCATACACTAATATTGAACTTGTGTCTAAAAATACTAAGTCAATCATTTTTGTCCAGGTCTCATTCATTTTATTTGGACCCTCTAATAAGTGTTCTGGTCCATCTTTACATTATTCCTCTGTTAATAAGATTTTAAGGCAATTAGAAGGCTTGGATCTCTTCTGTGTCAGGCTTTGATTGACAGGTGTGTCTTTGATTGACAGGTGGACTTTCAGAGCTTCTGTTGATTGAACAGAAACATATTCTTTTCGGACAGAGGTCTGTTATAATATATCTGTCTGTACAATAAGTTACACCAACAAGACCGTCAAATGATGTTCACTGCTTTACCACGTCAGTAAGCTAGCATTTAGCATTAGCTCACCCATCACCCCTCGTGCTCCCCCAGCTCCGCCCTTTTGTCCGAATATGGTTGTCGATGGGAGTCAAACACGGTGGCTCCATCTACTCCTTATATACAGTGTTATACATTCTCTGGGCGCAACACTGATACATACATACTGATGAAATGATTATATTCCATTTCTGTGATTCCTGCACACTGAAGCCTTAATACAGACTTTCTGTTAAAAATCTGGAGCTGCACCACCAATCTTAGCTATGCCTGGTTTTGTCATTTGAATTTACATTCAGTGCACCAAGCCTGACTGACCACGGTCTCATGATGCACATTCATGTGAAGACACGCAAAGTGATGATTGTTGCCAAGCGATGTAACTTCTGCCTTCAAACAAGCAATGGAAGATATGGATGATGCAAAAAAGGGAAAATACATTTTACTGACAGAGAAATAAGAAAATGTGGCATTTTATACAGTATAGAAACTGCTGCTTGTTCTTGGGTGGGTAGGTGGATAGAATGCCTATAAGCATATCGTCCGAGAGCCAAGGACACTCTTCTAATAAGCCAGCATTCTGTTGTCCGATGTACATTTCTGCCCAATACATGCGGTACCTGAGGGCAGAGCTCTTCAGCGAACTCAAACAGGGCTCGCCTGCCAAAGCAAAACCTCTCAATCAGCTCACTGTCTGAATATATGTCCAGTGGGTTTATCTGATGGATAACTCTCATCTTATGCCCTTTTTTATTCTATAAACAAGACACACTGCCATCAATGTTTTTCTTTTCTGGTTGTGTTTTTATGCCTGCTCCACACTAGGCATACAATACATACAGGTGTAACAAATTCAGGGCTTCAGTCTAAGCATCACTAGTCATAACCTTGAGTTAAGTTTCAGTTGTAAGATGAATGTAACATTACACCCAGACATATGGCCAACTGGTGCACTTGGTTCCTGTAGCCTCCGAGCAAAAAAAGCAGAGAAAATGGGAGGGTTATTTTAGAAGATTTTATACAACTGTGTTTACAGGCTATGTGGTACTCCACATGATGACTAAACTAATCCCCATGTGTAAAATTCTCCTTTAATTACAGCTCATCGTTCCACAAAGTTATATGTGTCATACCTCCAGGACATGTACTTTTTATACAGCCTGCCTTTCTTGGGTGAAATAGTTCATTTCCTCTTGTAGACGACACTCAGCTTTGTATATAAATAGTGGATGAAGCCTCTGTGATGTCACCCATTGGTTTGTGGACTGCTGTTTTGAAGCCCTTAAGATGGCTGTCGTCATTTTGCGCCCATATTTGGATGAGACGGTTGGGCCAGAGCGAGTGGTGAAAGGCTCCAAGCTAACATTAACTTACGGAAAACACTGACCATATCGACCTACAGTGTCATACACCACCAAGTAATTTCATTTACTTAATAAATGTTAACACATACATTGTGTTTGATAACAGTAATGTCGACTTCGCATAATGTATAAACACAGTAATTAATGCTAGCTGGGCTAGTTAGCAGGTTAACTGACAGACCAAATTAATGCTAACATTAGCTAATGTGGCTAAGTAACGCTATCAGGCCAGGTATTGTAATACAAGTACCAGTAAACGTCATGACAGAATCCTCTGACGGTCGTGTTAGTGTAACTTCTTAAATACAACTACAGTAAAATTGCCTGTCAGTATCTGGGAGAAAATTATATTTCCAATAAACCTAAGCTTCAAATGTCCACTCAGCAGCCGAGCTATCAAAGCCCACATGGCAGACACAGTTAACCCTCACCCACTTGTCACTCACAGCTTAATTATGCATAAGCCTTAATATAATTTAAACAGGTGAGTTATATAAAATTTCACCCTCGTACAGTTGGAATAGAGACCAAAACCGTTTTTTGTACCAGGCTGTAAAAACTGTTTATTTCTACTGCACAGCTGGTCATTTTAACATGGGGGTCTATGGGGATTGACTCACTTTTGGAGCCAGCCTCAAGTGGACTTCTGAAGAAATGCAGCTTTTAAACCTTTCCATGCTTGCTTCAAATTTCAGCCTTGGAGGTTGCTGCTTGATTATTATGAAGTTTAATAGTAACTGTGAAGCACACTGGACCTGATGTTTGGAAAAATACTATATACATTAAGTTTACTTCCTACTTTCTTTCTTACTTTGCTAAATTATAAACATATACTCCTCCCTCTTCCCCCTTATATGATAATGATAAAATCTTTCTGAAATGTTGTTAAATGTCACACATTTTCAATATTTATAACACTTTAATAGATAATAATGTCTGATTACTAAACCCAGATAGTATCATTCGAGCAGACTCATCTTTAAAGCTTTAGCTATTTTCGCCTATTTCTTTCCCTTTAAATGTTAGCCTATTTGTGTAGAGCTTTTGCAACTCCTAGATCTGTCTATTGATATTTCTTTTTTCTTTGCAACCTGAATTATTCCAACGGAATTGCCTCATGGATGTTGGTAAAGGACTATAACTGAACTGAGTAGCCTGTGGGTGTATAAACTGTACTTGCAGGTGTGTAAGAAATGTGTGATTTTGCTGAAACAGATGGTACACTGCCAGTTTTTCAAGGAAGAAAATCTTCTGGTGAGATTTACCACTATGTCAGCAATTCGATTCCAACTTCCAGGGGAAAAACACGGAAATTACTGACTTAATCAAATAAAAGACAAAACATCTGAATGCAGCAAACGACATCGGTGCTTTAGTTGGTTAGGGTTACATTATTCATACATCAACTTCAAAATGCAGTAAAAAATAGTTTTAGTTCCATCCAACTTTCTGTCAGAAATACATTAAAAACAGTCTGTGCTGCTATAGGAGCCTAAACCTCGTCCTATCTCATCATAGTTCCCGCTGTTTCTGCAGTTCAACAAACACTTTCTTCACACCTCAGAGGACTGCTGAGGCTTCTCTCCAGAGGGAATAACTCGCTTGTGTGTCCTTAGCAAAGGGCAGAACCACAACGCTGCTGAGCTACAGAGAAACCCAGCAGTATAAGCTCCCAGCTCAGCCTCTCAGTGGTCTCATCCGAACACACACCAGCAGGGAGAAGATAGGAGGGGGGGGGGGCAAAGGTAAAGAAGGGCAGAGTAAGAATGACTAAGCATATAAAATGCACTTGCAGTGTTGCTGCTTTGTGTGATTTCGGACCAATTCGGGCACGCGGTCTATCTGGTTAATGGATGCTGTATCTGTTGTATCTGTGATAGGAAGATAAGACAGAGGTGAGGGAGGACAGCCAGGTCACTGCTGATGAGGAGATAATCTGCCTTGACTCTACAAGCCTACACATACAATAGTAGGATGCGATGTAATGCAGTGGCCAAGCGTCTCAGTTACTGTTACATCTGCAGCTTTCATAAAAGAATCGAGCAAGTGTTAAACAGATTTTCAGTGTGCAGATAGACAACAAGATGGTTTTTGAAGTTTTGCATCGTCTATCTGTGTACACAGTCTATGAACTGTAGTGTACACAGTATCAATAGAAAATTGTTGTTGCCTGGCTGTGACACAGGGGTGAACCATATGGAAATAAACTGCTATCACAGTATGGAATTTTATATCAAGGGAACAGGATACATCATGATACAGTAATTGTTCCATAAATTCAATTAAGAAATGGTTTAAAATTACTACAGAGGGTATGCATTCACATCACTTTCCCTCCAGAACACAAACCCTCAGTCAGAACTGAGTGGCAAAACATGTTACAACATGGCCGCATTTAGTCAAAACATGGACTATAATTAGTGGACAGAGGAACTGTGACGTCACCCACTGGTTTCTGAATGGTTGTTTTGAAACCAGTAGTTTGCATTTTGGACGTCTCCATGTTGGCTTTTTGGTGCCGGGACATGACCATATTTGGACAGAAGGTGCAGAACTTTGGGAGCGCAAAGGGTCATGGGTGAGCTAATGCTAAACTTTAGCTTACTGGCTAATTTCATCAGGCACTGTGAAACAAAGTCATTTTACAGTGTTGTTAATAACTTATTAACCACAGCTTAAGTTGACCTGTCTGTCAGGAAAAACATGTTTTATTAAACAAACGGGAGCTCTGAAAGTCTGACTCAGCAGGCCAGCAAGCTGTCATAGAGACCTGTCAATCAAAGTCTGGCACACTACCTGATTTCAACGCTGGGGAAATACACTAAGCAAAACCTGAATCACTACAAAGATCCTCTACAGCTGAACTGATCTGTTCCTGAACTGTCTCTAGTGCAGCTGCTGTTAAGTGTGTAGGTAGGTGTGTATTTAATTGTTAGTTGTGAGCTTACTGGTACATAAAATGGTGTACGGAGTGCTATACCGAAATGGATACGTGAAGGTCATTTTAGCTAGATGACAGACATACGTATAAAATACTTATAATCTAAAGGTATATATATAAAAAAAGACACAAAAAAATTATGTGATGTTTTCTTCTTTTATTTGGAACTTCCATTCACACAAAAACAGTGAGCTATGAGGTACACTTGAGTTAAAAATGAAAGACTCAAAACAGTAAAACTAACATTCATTCAAAATGGAAGCTTTCAGGTTCCAAATGAGAAAAATCATTTCCATTGTTAACGGGTGTAAAGTCATCAGGTGTAAATAAATACCAGCCTTTAGTCAGTGCAATAGCCAAACCACACACTATTTTCGAGTATGTACCAGCAGAAAAAAGACTTGACTTATGTTAAGCAGTGCTGCTGCACAAATCATGTTATCCGCTACCGACTGGATTCAGAAGAAGTTCACGCCAGAGTCGAGAGAGCACATGAGAATTCAGCCCTGATTTTCAACACAGCCTACTGGAATTACAGCACTATAGCTCCCATAGTGGAAACAGTACTGCCAAATCTCATCACATTTGTACTATTTTATGGTATATACTGTCATATCACCCATCCCTACTGTGATGTATTTAGTGATCAGCTGCCCATGGCCACAAAAGAACCTGACACAGCAACTTTAGTAAAATGACAGGGCTTCCTGACATGACATGACAGTTATATTATAAAAGTCAAACAAACTGTGAACTGTAGAGAACTATCATTAGACCATAGGAAAGGAAATGGGTGTTTTAATAGAAACTTGTTGCATATTCAGCTGTATATGCGTTATACATCGCCAAAAAAAAGCCAAGATATTGATAATTTATCATCATATTCCTACCTGCCAGCCACCTTCTCTGTCTGGTCATTCTTCTACCCGCTGTGTCCTACCAAGCAACCTTACCTCTCAGCCACCCACTTCAGTTCAAAAATATGTCTGTTTACTTTGCTGTGCTGAGATTTGTGGTGTTTTGATCTGTAATGAAACTGTGATGGTTTTCTGCAGAAATCCACTGAAATAAGATCCTGTCCCCATCTGAGACGCAGCCAACGAACCAGCAATCAATAATTCATATCATAACCATTATGAGATATGAATTATGAGCCTGGGAATTCCTAATCTGGTAGCAGATGAGGGGGAAAAAGATAACGGTTTGGTTGATAAATGGGCATTCTAAGTATTTTCGGCTGTGTAGGGGGGCTCTCCTGAAATTTCATGAAATGAGCTCAGAGTCAACTACTGGATTTAACCCAAGTTATCTACTGGTGACCACTGAGCTTGCTCCACTCACGTGGTGTTTTAAAGGTTCAGTGTGTACATTTTGGGGGGATTTAGAAGGATCTAATTGCAGAAATGGCTTATAATTTTTTTTCATGAATGTATAATCACACAAAAATGAGAATTGTTGTGTTTTCATTACCTTAGAATGAGCCGTTTACATCTAGTGTTTCTTTTTTCCATTTGATAAAGGGTGGCATCTAGCGTTAAGGTGGATTAACATTGCCTACTATGTTTGAGTATCATCCAGACTTAATACCCCCTTAAAGTAGAGGTCGATCAATAGTGGATTTTTAAAGGCTGATATAATAACGATAGTTTGGAGCAGAAAAGGCTAATAACCGATTAATCAGCCAATATCATCCCCGTCCCTCCCCCAAAACACTTGGAACAGTGAAAAGACATTACACATGTCTGAAATGATCTTTCACTTTATTAGAAAGCAGATAACTGTTGAAGTCAACTAAGTCAAAGTAATTAATCAATAAACGTGGAACGGAACATCAAACTGACCCTAAATCTCGGTGGTAGTGATTTTTTATCCTTTTTAATAATTATTTTACCTCAAAGTAAGTACTTTAAGTTGAGATGCCTAATATTAACCATGGGCTATCGCCATCAACTTCTGCCAATAGTGATAGTTTGCAAAACATCCTGTTGGCATCGATTAATCGATCTAGCTGTACCTTAAAGCCTCTGGAAACTTGGTTTGAAAAAGTAAAAATGCATATATGATATAAAAGTTGAGTGTCTCACTAAGCATCTGCAAAAATGAAAGAAAATAAACATTCAGAACTTACAAAAGCTAGTCCAAAAACATCAACAACAACACTGGCATCTCATTAGCTAACGTCAGCTACACCATCACCAGGGCTAAACGTATTAGCAAAATCCAAAAGTTAGATAAGCTTAAATATAGTCTAATAATACAATAAAAACTCAGTTACATATATGAATCTATAGTTTGTAACTTGCATTGTCAATCTCTGTTTCTGAGAAAGCAAATAGACAGCTAGCTAGATAGATAGTTAGCGAGCAGCTAGTAGCTAACAGTAGCTAGCTCATTTGTGTGATTCAATGGACTTTTTTCCCCCACAAAAAAGCCTAACCACACCTAATTCAAACACAATGTCATAAACTTTCAAAGTTGGAACTAATTTCAAATATTTTTTGATGTCTACTATTTTGGGGACTGCATAATACCCCAAATTGCATTTTTTAGAAGGCTATTGCATATATAACGCTTTAACTAAAAAGTCCAGAACTGACAAAACAAACACTGGCTCTAACAAGGGACTTCTGCCACCGTAGGTGAGGCTGAGGGTGGGGTATTCAGTTAGTTGCAATCCGTGGCTTCACAACTAGATGTCACTAAAAACCACTCACTGAACCTTTAGGTATTTTGCTGAAGGGACTTTCAGCTCTTGGTAAGTTTAAACAAGAACATCTGAATCACTTCCCCTGCTGAGGTCTCAACCAGACAACCTACAATTACCAGCTTCTCTGGCGGTCCCTCTTCCCTCTTTATTGTACCAGATGCACTTTCTCAGCTGTGCAACAACAAAACACCTGCTTTATGTTCACTTCACGGAGGTTCAATTTGATTGTGTAATGATTATGAATGTAAAAGTGTCGTATCTGTCAGGCAAAATTGAAGAACAACTGCAGCATGGGAACATTTAGAGTCAATGTTGCCTCTAGGTACTGTGGATATTTGCAGAACGGTTTAGAAAAGTACTCTGAATTCAGTAATGTATCTCAAGGGCCAAAAAGCGTTATGTGGGTATCGATGTTTTCTGCCAAGTTTCTCCTAAAAAACGAAACTGGGGTTTTGTTTATGCATAGGCTTTTACGAAATGGCTATAGGCTGAGTTGTGTGATGTAAGTTGTAGCAAAAAGCTAAATACAAATTTCAGATTACACCCACAACCGCGACGAGAGCCATTTGTGCGGTTATTTCTCGACGAGATACAACCCTCTCGTTCCTCTTCAAGTGTCCGCTGTTCAGACGGAGCTATCTAATTTTGCGAGAACACTGCTGGCTCCAAAGCTGCTCCGCTACAGCCAGTCCTCAGAGGAGCCATAACCAGGGCCAAGGAACAGGCATCCTGGGCCCCGGCTCGGCTCCAAGCACTGGGCGTACGGCCCATACTGGAGCCTCTGTGGCCATTCACTGGTTTATTGCCATTTCAGTGAGAAGAAAGGAGGGGGAAGAGGGGAGGAAGAGAGAGGGGATAAAAAAGGGTAACGGGATAAAGAGGGAGGGAGAGGATGGAGAGATGAAGAAAGGAAGGAAGGCAATATATAAGGTTTAGCTGCCAGTATAGAGGATGGTTAACCCGCTCCGTGCAATAGGGATGCATATAGTGATGGGCGGTTATCATGATATACATTTTTCTTTAGTCTTAATGGTTTATTTTGTTTACATTTTGTTGGCTGACCTTATTTTACTCATCAAAAAAGATTTTATCCTTATAATTGTTTTGACTTTTCCACGTCTAGATTTGTGAAATGTTCTGCTGTTTGCCAAGTGCTGGCAAAGAGAAGAGTTTGCCATTTACGTCATTTTCATCTTGTTGAATAAGAACTCATTCCGCTCTTTTTCTTTATCTACATTTAATGCAACAAAAGCCAGCGAAATAAACAATAAGTCACAAATTCGTGGGACTACAGGTGTGTTTTTGTCTCGTCACGTCTTTTACGTCATGGTGTTTTCATCTCGTTTCATCTTTTACACCATTTTTGTCTTGTTTTATCTCAAGTCATTTTTGTCATTTCGTGTTTTATGGTGTTTTCGTCTCGTTTCGACTTCGATTTGTCTTTCACATTTTCGTCTCGTTTCATTGCTTACAACGTTTTTGTCTTATTGCATCCACATTGTTTTCATCTTTTTTTTTGTCTTTTACGGGATTTTCATCTTGCTTGGTATTTGATGTTTTTGTCTCGACTTTTATCATTTTTTTTAATCATTCATCATTTTCCTCTTGTTTTGCCGTTTACAATGTTTTCGCCTTGTTTCGTCATTTACTTCACTTTCGCCTTATTCCACTTCTTCTGTCATCTTGCTCTGTCCTTTACGTCTTTTAGGAATTATTGGAAACTACAAATAACCATCTGGCTTCTTCAACATCCACTCAGGAAAAATAAGCCTTTAAACTACAAAGATATAATAATATGACATTTATCGCGATAATTATCGATATCGACTGATATGAAAATCTTTATCGCGGTAACATTTTTGTCCGAATCACCCAGCTTTAGATGTATAACTAATTGCAGATGTATAACTCTATAAAGTGTAAAGCAAAACACACACACATATAATTACTGTGCTGGCTGTAGGGATGCTGCTGACTGTGTACAACATGATGACACCAGACCACAACACCAGAAAACACACACTGTGGGCACACACACAGGCAGTGAGTACCAGCGGTAATAGCTGATGGAAGGTATGTCTCCCTCACACTGAACTGTTTTATGGCTCAGACAAGTCCAGAGTCCGGTCTGTCTTTCTTGAGGCCTTCTTCTGCCTGCAAACAGGGCTAAATATATGTGTTGTCAGGTAGTTTTAGTTATTTCCAGGCCTTTGTTATCATACCTGGACCACATTGTCTCAGCAGGGGAGTCATGACACCCGCGGACTTGTTGTGGTTCTAAGCACACAAATTCACACCTTTAAGCAGCTTCCTTGCATTAGTGCAGCAGCAGCAGCGTGTATTTCTTGGCTCCATCATAAACCGGCTCAGCATGGTCGCCTCTCTCTCTCT
>JAPQRN010000012.1:677132-706408 GCA_037367275.1 Coranthus polyacanthus
GCATTAGTGCAGCAGCAGCAGCGTGTATTTCTTGGCTCCATCATAAACCGGCTCAGCATGGTCGCCTCTCTCTCTCTTTCTCTCTCTCTCTCTCTCTCTTTCTGTCTTTTCTTACCTGGATTGCCGCAGTCCGCGCACGTTTCGTTGCCCGCTCTGGCCAGCACGTCTTGCAGGAGCCGGTTGTTCCCCTCCGGTTCCAGCGCCATGGTGGAGGTGGAGGTGGAGGTTGAGGTGGAGCTGCTGCTGGTGCTGGTGCTGGTGGTGGTGAGTTTATCCGTCCAGCCTCACCGCGGTGGGAAGAAGCCCGCACAAGAGCATCCGCTGCTGGTCTCCGACAGACAGACAGACAGACAGACAGACAGTCCGATCACCTGTCACCTCCGGTCTGAAGTGGAGAGAAAAGGACAAGGGGAGGAAAGCAAGACGAGAAGGAACGATCCGACCCGATCTCCCTGTGTGTCTGTGTGTCTCTCACTGATAGCTCTATTACTGAGACTCACTGACTGCATAATAATTAAAGCAGCCTCTGTGCTGCCGACCTCGTCTCTGCCCGCGTCCACGTCCAACACTTAGGGAAGTGAGACATCCAGCGGCGGTTTGCCTCGGCGCACTTTATTTTACCAGAACACATGACAATGATCTGGGCTGATTTTCAGTTCTTCAAACATACTTTTTTTTTTAGTAAAGACGTTTACGCATTTGCACTTTTTCAGTTATTTAACTGTAACTTCTCAAAGACCTGCATTAGAGGCACTGGTCTGATGGTCTGATGGACATTCTCCGATTTCATTGTACAAAACAAAACAAATACACAGTTGAGATTTCTGAAAACAGAGGCAACAGCACTGAGTAAATGCTGGATACTCTTTGGTTTGAAGTTGACCAACCATGGAAAGACAGTTGTTAGGGCTGTGTGATAAAAACGATAATATAGCGATAACTATCATTATTGTGATTGGTGTGGCTTTTGGGTTGATTTTGCTTACATTCTCAGCTAAAACACTTACAATATGTGTTTTGTCGTGTTACTTACTCGTGCTTATTTTGATGTTGAACAAACACTTTTTGTTTCACCATTTTCGTCCTGTTATGTCTTGTACATCATTTTTGCAGATACAGATACTGATAAACTTTATCAATCCCCAGGGGGAATGCCATATATCCATCAGCTCAAGAACAGAAAAGAAAGAAATAGAAAATTAAACAAGTAATCAGTGAATTACTTACAGGTCAGTTTGAAGGACGCCGTCCAAGGCATAAACCTTTACTTACACAAGAAGGCTTGCACAGAGTTTGCTGAAGCACATCAATCCAATCTGATGACCTCCTGGCTGCATGTCTTATGGTCTAATGAAACAAAGGTCATGTTGTTTGGATCTGATGGGGTACGGTATGTTTGGTGACGACCTGATGAACAGCACCAAGAAAAGTGTGTTGTGTCTAAAGTCAAACATGGTGGCGGTCCGTCATGAATTGTGGCTGCATGGCGCTGCTGGTTCTGGAGAGCTCACATTCATCGATGGAACTATGGATTCTACTGAAATATTTTCAAGGAGAAGATGGTCCCTCCCTGTGAAAGCTTGGTCAAAGAGCTGTATGTTACTACGACAATGAGCCGCAGCTTCGCTCCAACAGACCAGTGCCTTTCTGAAGGAGTGGTCTAGCATGTCGCCTCATCTGAACCCGATCCAGCACTCGTGGAGCCGGAAACACAAGGTGGAGGAACATCAGGTGTCCAGAGAGGTCATCACAGAAGAGTGAAGAACAAAGACCTGTGACACTCTGTGAACTCAGCGTCCAATCGGATCAAGGCTGTTCTGAAAGGCAATGGTTCTCACACTAAATACTGACATTGGTGCTTCTCACTTTTAGGAGATACAAAATTATTTATCATATTCAAACAGATGTAAACATCTTTCACCAAACATTTTCACAGAAGAATGTTCATTTACACAAACCTTTCAGTATTATTCCAGCTGAGGTAACCTTCAGTATGCATTTTTAAAAATCTTTTCTTGTTTTTTTTTTCTGTCTACTTTTCTCACCCTGAAGATTTCTATGATATGATTATTACATGTATTTTTCCAAAAGCATTTTCCAATAAAAAAAAATCAACTTATTTGCAAAGTTCTAAATTCTACAGCAATTTTATTGCACCTGCTGATGTGTTTGTATTGAGCGGGTCTGAACACCCCATACAGAAGTCACATGTTACAACGTGAGTGATTCATTAACAGTGTAGCCTTGTTGTATTGTGTTAAAATACTGATTTAATTGTTGATCTGCCCGTAGATTATTTTTGTTACAAAATGAAACTATGTTTAATGCAAATGTATATAGTATATTTGGGTTATTTACGTGCTAATCGATACTCGAGTTCCTGTATCGACCAAAGAGCATTGAACCAATCTAAGTTCTTTGTATCGATTGCTAATGTCTGTCTACTCCAAAACAAAACGTCATATTTACGCGACGACCCTGTGTAACGTTCATGTTGCCCGTGTGATGTCGCCGGCTCTTCTAGGACATAGGACTTGCAGTCAGTAAACTAAAGTACATTACTTTTAACGCAAGTAAAGATGTCTACCGCTATGAATTTCGGGTCTAAGAGTTTTAAACCTCGACCTCCAGATAAAGGATCTTTTCCATTGGATCATTTTGGTAAGCTAACACACGGCTAACACAAACACTGTCGCATCCGTGCTATTTACGTTGATGAGAAATGTTGGAAATTAAAAATAATAATTTAATTATAATATTTTGTCAGTACTTTCCGAGCTATAAAACATATTGGAGATAATACATTGTGAATTTACTAATATTTTTTTCATAAATATGATCATTTTTGTCAATAGTTTCTAAGCTAAGTCAGTCTCCTCTTTATATGGGATATTAGCACTTTGTCAATGTATTTGTAATATTAGCTTGGAAGGTATTGACAAAAAATAATAGTATTGATGACTGAATATTATTAAAAGTTTGAATATCGTATATGAAGAGGTATGCCCTCTGTTGGACGCGGGGTTTCAGGATAGATAATGAACCAGTAAGTCACATGGTTCGGAAGCTACCGACAAATAAATAATATATATGAAAAGTGATTATTAGTGAATGAACAAAATACAAACCCCATTAACAGGAAAGTTGGGGCATTTTGTAAAATGCAACAAATCTAATCTGTGATTTTTAACTCGTTTTAACCTTTTTATATATTATTGACAGAAGTACAAAGAAAAGATTTTTCATGTTTTCTCTGACTTTGTAAAACTAAATGAGCATAAGGGTACAGGACGACTGACATACTGAACACATTCACCGTGGTCTGTTGAACTGCATGTTTTAATATCCAACTTAAAACTAACTAGCGGTAGATGTTGTAGTGGTATATGGATTCAAAACATTAGGGTAAACACTATCTGCAATATGCATGGCTTCCTCTTATTTCAGGAGAATGTAAGAACTTCAAGGAGAAGTTTATGAAGTGCCTGAGAGACAACAGCTTTGACAACTCCAAGTGCAGACTGCAGTCCAAAGACTACCTGGAATGCCGCATGGACAAGTAAGAAACCCACTTACGCTGCAGCCCACTGTGTTGAACGAGTAGTGACTGACTGCGTTTACATGGGCTCTAATATTCCACTAATAATAGTCAGAATGCAAATGCCTCATGTAACCACCTCAATCATCAGAGACTGGCCTGATGAGAAGGGAATTTTCAATCAGAATAAGGAGGCTGGTGTAAACATTTGATCATATGTCCAATAGAAAAATATTAGCCATGTGAAAACGGATCGCTCTTTCAGCACGTTTGACCCACGTGGGGGTAACATTGGATCACAGGACGAGTTTTCAGGAGGGACAGAAACATGGCGGCAGCAAAACAAAACTGGTCTGTGGCTGATACAACTTTTTCCTTAGAGACTTAAAAGACATAAGGATTGTTGAATGACTTGATGGTCAAAAGGCTCTTAATAAGAACGAGGGGGGAAAAAAGCTGTATTTGTGTATGTGTATGTATTTTTTTTTCTCCTCAGGGTACGTTGTGGGTCCATGTTGCTCATCTTAACACTAAAAATCTGGAAACCTTACACTTTGGTTATATTTCTGGCAGAATGGACAAAATTGCTTTGGACATGTCAAAAAGTTTGATTCTGATTAAATGCTTTGAGCACATAAACACACATCTTATCAGATCAGCGTTCATGTAAACACTTCATTTGGACAACCACTGAGCACTTGGGACATTTTTAACAAGGCATGTTACTTGTCTCCTGTTGAATTCTGTGATTTCACGTTTCCATTTTAATGAATATTGTCTGTTTTCCAGTCAGCTCATGACCAAAGAGCCTCTGGCGAAACTGGGATTCAAAGACCTCATGGATCCTCCTCCCGGCCAGGCAGATCAAAACACTAAACCATAACCTGCTACACCACGGCTGCTTTTGGAAAATCCACGGACGGTGCAGCTCTGAGCTGAATGTGTCGGGGACGATCGCAACACAAAGTCAGACGAAACTTTATTTAAGGGCAAAGACTGTTGATTCTGATGAAGACAAAACAGGACATTTAGCTTGAGTCAGTTCATCAGACACTTGTGTATATAAAAGAAAATGTAAATAATATATGAAGATGCTGTCTTGGCGTGTCAATAAAAAATTAATATTTTAACTATGTGGGAAGATTGACTGCAGATGAATAAGGACAAAGACTCACCAGGGAACATGCTTTAGTTTTCTGGAACACACACCAACCCTCAGTTAAAATAATCACATAATACCCGTCTGCCACCTCCGAAATGTTCAGATAAACATGAGCTGCTGTGTTTTGAAAGAACAGACAAATATATGTGTAGTTCATAGTTCAAACTGTGAGCTTTATTCTCAGCCAAGTCGAATGGCAGTCATACAAAATGAGGCTTAAGGGAAAACGCGTGCACACACACAAACACACACACACACACACACACACACACACACACAAACACAATATCACACGGGTTGCATCGGTCCACGACAGTGGAAAAACTCACTTCCAAATGTAAAATCACAAACATCTGAATCACATGATTAGTGTGACACAAAAGCACCGAAATTCTTCATGCACTGACTCTTTCAACAATTAAATTAGAGACACACTTCTAACTGGTTTGTAATTTAATATGACTCTTTTGTACTTCTGCCTTTTGTTATGAACGCTCACCGTTAGCAGTTCGTAATATGATGAGGGTGAGTGGAAATGCTCCGAGGACCAGTCACAGAGGGTGCGTTTACATGTGGATATGTAACCTGATCAGCATAATACACACACAAATACTAAAAGGTTGATATCATTTACATACAGCTTTGGAAATAATTGAGGCCACCTGTGATTTTTCTGTTGAAAATTCAATACTGATTATTTTGTTTGAAAATCATCAATCTAATTAAATAATTATAGCAATTTATAATGGGTATAATAAAATCTGATAATAACATAATACATCCAATCAAATATGTATAAAAGAGACACCGTCATTATGTGGATCAGCTATATGTATAAGGTTAAGCTAATCCAGTGAGTTATCAAGTGATATATAACCAAGAGATGAGAATTGCGTGATGAAGAGAAGACGGCCATTTTGGTTCTTCATGAAGAAAAGGACGACGAGAGAGTCACTGCTAAGAGACTTGGAATCAGCAAAACAGCTGATTATTACAACCTCCAGAAGAAAATACAGCCCAGTTCCACCGAGATCCACAATGGAAGAGGCAGAAAACGCATTTCAACACCACGTTACAGTGGACCAATGACTATTTCCAAAGCTATATTTATCTGTTTCTGTGTAACAGAAAAATAGAGAGAAAATCAACATAACCATACGTCCGATATGATAGCTGCAGTGTGAGTGTGTGTGTGTGTGTGGTGATATTAGAACGATCAGAGTTACTGTCACACAGACACACACCGTCTGACACTGTGCAGCTCATTTCATCGTATGTAAAAGCTCTCGTTTTCTCAATAAAAATATTTATGACCTGGAAGAACAGTGCTCTTTGCACAAATGCAAATAACTCCAGCAGAAATATATACCGTAACCTCCTACTCTGAGTAAGGTAACAGGTTTCTTGTTTATATGACAGTTTAAGAAATCTGTTGACTGAAGAAAACCACCTGCAACTTGGTTACTTGAACGCATGTAAATGCACCTCGAGCAGACAGAAAAACTGTATTTGAAGGGCTGTTGCATTTTTCAGTTTTTCTTCCACACACAGTACTGATGACACACTATGCCTAAATTAAGACTTTTAGCCCCATTTAGAATGTTTATTTGGGCCCTGCCAGATGGACATTTTTAAAGACTATTTTAGAGTCTAGTGATTGGTTGTGTGACTTAACTGAAAACGTGTGATTATTTTTTTAACACTACAACAGAGAAGTTTCCCAGCCACTTAGCGGGATGAGTTGGAGCTGGAGCGTGATCTGTGACGGCGGCGGCCGGGCGACCGCGACCTGCGACGCACGGGAGAGCGTCGCCGTGGTGACCGAGACCTACAGTAGTGAGAGGAGGTGAGAAAGGAGAGACAGTAAGACACAGTGCAAGACAGAAAATGTGTGAGAGTGAAAAGCTAAATGTCAGGAAAGAGAAACTGATAGAGACAAATCTTAGGCTTATTGTAGATAAGTGTGACGAAAACGATTTCCCGATTCGACGTCATCCAGTTCATCTGCATCATTTGTTTCCTGAACGATGCACCTCTCCACTATGTCAAGCACCGGCGCCAGTGATCCTAATACGCCTACCTTCTCCTCATGCGAGGCGGAGTGCGTCTCCACATCGGAGGTGGAGGAGGAATCCTGCGGGGAGGTGACAGCCTACGGGGAGGAAGGCGCACCATGGGAGTCAGCACTGCTGTCACTGTGATCTCCTGTCCGTCAATCTGACCTGAAAAGCATCCAAGAAGAGGATCACGAACACTGGAGGTGCTACAATATGTACATATGCTACAACTTTTTTTTCTTCTACCGGGTTCAAACTGCACGATATTTGTCTGTTGCGATGGTCACATTAAGGGAATTTAGAGTCAGAAATTCTTGCTGTGTAATCACAACACCTATCTCTGCCAACCAGTCCATCCATACCTGTCCAGATCCAGATAATATATATAGTGACAACTTTGAAGAAATTCACTAAAAGGAAGTTCTCAGTATAGTGTCAAGGAACAATTCCAGTCTTTCTGCTGCAAATAGGGCTGTATCGATATTCAAATTTGAGATGATGAATTGTCAAGTTGCATGATTATGATTAACAACATTATTGTCTATTCTGTTAACGTTATGCCACCACTGTAATATAAGTCTAAAAATAGTTTCATTACATGCATACACCTCATGAAGAAGAAGAGATATTTAGTGGCAAAGCCTTTTGGAACATATAAAAGGATATATTTCTGTTTCCCTTCTGTTACTAAAAATGTAACATTAACATGACTTGAATAAACAGAGCCCATTACTAACATTTATAGGAATCATAGAAATCACATAAACCATACTGCTTATGACATTTTTGCAGCATTTCTGGACTCTGACCTTGTTACACTGTCTGTTAAATGCACACCCTCTGGTACTGTCATCTCATGGATTTGAATGGGGAGGTGGGTCCGTTTTCAGTTTTGTCGTGTTATCACCTTTGAGCGCCGCTTTTTTGATGCAAATCCCACAAATCAAAATGTGTCCGCAGTGGTGCTGTAGTGTTTAACCTTGCATAAAGGTTGTGACCTTTATTCTCTATTAACTCGTAGCAGAAGAAGAATAGGGCGCAACAAGATGTCATTAAAACAGCACCAGTCGAACAATGGAAAATGATGTGGAAATAATGATAAAATACATTATTTCTGTTAGCTGCACCTGACAATTATCATGATCACCCTGTGGCAGGCTTAGCTGCGGTGTCGCGAGGCGTCCCAGATGTGGTGTCGGTTGTTGTCCACGATGACACACTACACAAGATAAAATGATTGATCGTCATGCCCGAAGCACACTGTTACTCCTGACGCCGGATCAGGCCATAATCAGGCTATTATTACACTATTTAAAACTCAAATAAGCTGGCTGTCTTTCCCACGTCCTTTTTACCTCCGTCCATGTGTTTCAGGGCCTTCTCTGCCTCCTCCGGCGTTTCAAACTCTACGTAGGCGTAGCCCTTCGACAGGTGAGGGTGGAGGCGATTCATGGGCATGTCGATCAGCTTGATCTTGCCATATGTGGAGAAGATCTCCTGGATGTGTTCCTACAAAAGCATGACAGACAGAGAATGTTTGAAACTTGCCTCTGCATTTACATGCATTTTTCTCTCACTCAGACTGAAATGAGCTGTGCAGCATGTTGAACCATTCACCTTGATGACGTTTCTAGTCAGCCTGCCCAGAGAGAGCTTGGTGGGTTTGGGTGTGGGACTCCTCCGTCGTCGCTCCCTCTCATCCTTCTTTGCAGATTGTGATCTACAGTGAAATTTGCATATTTTCATTTTAATTTATCGTCAAATGGCAAGATAGCAGGTTTATTTCCAACGGATTTCCCTAACTGCGACCAGTTCCGTACTTTGAGCGAGATCGCCGTCTGTTGTTGTGCCGTTGCCGACTTGTGCTTGGGGAGGAGGAAGACGAGGAGGAGGACGAGGAGCGGGAGCTGGATGAACCAGAGTGGCTAGAACCAGATGAACTGGAGCCGCTGGAGGAGCCGGAGCTGGAGCCAGAGCTGCTGCTGGAGCTAGAACTGGATCTAAAGAAGAAGCACATTTTAGGATGGGAAGGAGAAGAAGGTGGGTAGTGTACACCAAGTTTCATTTGTCTGCCACTTCCGCACATCTTCATCTTATCTAGCTGCTGTCAAATTTCCACCATTTAATGTGCAATGGCAATGCCAGGATAATAACCAGATTCTATAGAGCAATACTCAAAGAGGAGTCGCACAGATCTGAGGAAGTGACTTCAGTAAAGCTGGAAAGATAATCGCAGATTTCAACTTTACAGATCAATACGTCATTGTTAAAACACAAATAATGCCTCTTTTCCATTGTAGTATGGTAGTTTGTTTAGTTTATTATCCTCTTGGAAAGTCTCTTTGTGTCTGTGGAAACTGTCAGATAAATACGATCGGAAGAGAAAAGACATTACAGTTAAAGACAGACATTTCACAACAAAATCACCGACAATCAACAAAGAGCAAGCGTACAAACAAACATCAGCCAATTTTGTTTCACAGATCTATACTGGAAGGTATAAAAGAACTCTGAGCACAGGAAGTGCACAACGGCAGCACCCTGTACCTCCGTCCTGTTGGCAGTAACTCATATTCACCACAGAGAGGGTGTGAAACATCACTGAGGATTGCTTGGCCTTTCCTCACCCTCATCCACAAAGCAGACTGTCAGACTGTGTTGCTATTGACCCGCAATCTTGCTAGACATATTAACATCCTATTGAGTTTGTTCCTATTGACCACAGACAATGAAAAATCCCAGGCAATAAAGCAGAAGGTCAGGATACTTTACACAAATCGATAAAAACAGAAGCAGTAAATGTCTATCCACTCCAAACTGTTGTACCTTCTCCATAAACTAGTAATAGTAGACAGTTTTTCATCACTTACTGCCCCCAAGTATTTACTTTCATTTGCAACTTCAATACTTGTCTGCGTGTCTTCTAAAGATCATTTCTTTAGTTTTACTGGTATTTAGCTGAAGAACACGTGCAATGACACCTGTTAGCAGACTCATCCACACACCCACCACTGTGATCAAACCAACAATCGCCGTATCATTAGCAAACTTAACATTGAAAGCATAAGAGGAATTCATTCCACATTCAGGTGTGTAAATAGACCGTGATAGACCTCAACATCAATTATCATCAAAGCGAGCCATCCTCCAAGCTCACTCTGTGTAGAGCTGAAACGATGAATCAGTTAGTTCTTGACCATTGAATTCATCTTCAACTATTTTACTAATCGTCAACTGATTTGAGTTAAAACAAAAAAGGTCAAAATTGTCTGTTTTCAGCTTCTTAAATATGAATATTTTCTGGTTTCTTTCATATCTGTCTGAAACTGAATACCTTTGGGTTGTACACCAAACAAGACATTTGAAGACATCATCTCGGGCTTTGAGAAACACTTTTTTTTTTTTAATCATCTCACCAGTTGTCTTACTACAGGTCCTCCTCACCTGCTGCTCCCACTGGAAGCACTGCGCCGCGTCCGGTTCTTGTCTCTTCCCCGGTTCTTTTTATCAGCTCCTTCTTTTGTAGTTCCCGACTTATCTTTGCCTCGATGTTTACTTTTGTCGTCCTCCTTTCTTTTTGTTGGGGAAGGAGCCCTGATAGACACGAAGAAAACAAAACAAGGCTCAAGCTGTAAAGCGCTGGACGTTACTTCGGTGTGTCCACTGTCAAAGAGTTTACATGCTGACACTCAGTTTGTCAGGTCAGTTTAGATGTCACATTAGTTGATATTTATCATCTAGCTAACGTTAGAGGTATTAGTTGCTCGTGTTAGCATTCGCTACTGAGCTAACAAGAGGCTTATCGTTAAAATGAACACGTTTAATAACAAAATAAGGTATTTACTAAAACCCTGCCGTTATTCGGTTGTATTTATTAGTCAAAAAGTACTCATAATAACAGACGCGATTGAGCGATGGTATCGTTGACTTACATTTTTCACCTACCCCCTACGGTAGTCGCACAGACATGACGTAAGGTTGTATTTTGACGCAGAGTTCTTCACACGAGGAAACAATGTGGACGTGTGTTTAGAGACCCACAGTGTCAGCTGCAAGGCTAATATTTCAGACAGATTTGGTAAGAAATGGAATGGAAATATACCGAAACACTTTAATATATTTGCAGACAGTGCTTGGTCGGTAGAGGATATGGTCGAGTGATACGTTTAGCGTGGTTTGGTGGGCTGAAGTACACGTAGCAGGACGGTGCCTGACAGACGCGACCGAGGGGATAAATGGTTGGAATGGTTTGGACATGAAACCGGTGCCGGGTTTAACGATTACCCTAAATGACTTCTCCCTGCCCCTAAATTTTCCAGCTGAAGACATAGGCTCACCAAAAAAACCCTAAATCGCTTTCTGCGTGCTGTACTTCATTGAACATTTAAAGGTTTGTCTTAAGCTAGAGCTAGCTAACTGTACTGCCTGTTTAGACAGTAGGACACAGTAAAGAGGTCAGAAGACAACTGTATTCTTTCCCTGTGTGACAGACGGGCTGCAGATGATGTCTACAGGAGATGCCGAGCCAGAAGACACCAGTAACCACTTGGGAAATGGCAGAACTCTTGCGCTGACTGTGTGCTCTGCTGCGATTGGTGGTACCTTTCAGTATGGCTACAATATCTCAATCATCAATGCTCCAACCAGCTATGTCCAGAGCTTCATTAATGATACCTACATGGAGCGCTGGGGCAAGGTCTTAGACACCCCACAGGTGACCCTGGTGTGGACTCTCATTGTGTCAGCCTTCTCACTTGGGGGTTTGCTTGGGGCCCTGCTAGCTGGGCCCATGGCAGTCCGCTTTGGGAGGAAGAAGTCGCTGCTTTTGAACAATTCTTTCCTATTTGCCGGTACTGTGCTTGTGCTCACATGCAGGGCAGCGAAGTCCTTTGAGATGATCATCCTCGCTCGCTTCCTAGTGGGTATCAATTCAGGCGTGAGTATGAACGTGCAGCCTATGTACTTTGGGGAAAGCGCCCCCACGCATCTCAGAGGTGCTATCGCTTTTTCCTCAGCCGTTTTCACTGCATTTGGAATTTTCTTGGGTCAGGTCATGGGGCTCACCGAGCTGCTGGGCAGTGAGCCTCTATGGCCTTACTTACTAGCTAGTAACTCTATACCAGGATTGATACAGCTGCTTACCCTACCCTGGTTTCCAGAGAGCCCCAGATATCTACTCATTGACCGTGGAGATCGGGAAGCGTGTGCACAGGCACTTCGGAGGTTCCGTGGCGGGGAGGCTCCCATCCTGGAGATGGAGGAGATGCTTCAGGAGCAGCAGCAGCAAAAGTTAGCAGCTTTGAATTCAAAATCATCTGCCAAGACGCCCTGGGATCTGTTTAAGGATCGTGGTCTTCGATCCCAGCTCAGAACAGTCATGGCTGCCAGTAGTGCCATGATGCTCTGTGGAAATGACTCCATTTACTTTTACGCTTCATACATCTTTCTTGAAGCAGGCATCCCTCCGGAGAAAATCCAGTATGTCACAATCGGAACAGGAGCATCTGAGCTGACTGCGTCTATACTCAGTAACTTCCTAATTGAGCGCGCAGGCCGCAGGTACCTTCTGGTTGGAGGGTACAGCCTCATGTCTTGCTGGTCTATAGTTTTCACTGTAGCTCTTACGCTCCAGAGCCGTGGGGTGGGGGGGATGGCCTACCTCAGCATGGCCTGCGTGTTCGCATACATCCTCAGCTTCGGTTTGGGCCCCGCGGGGGTCACAGGGGTCTTACCAGCTGAGATCTTTGACACAGCAGCTCGTCCAGCAGCCTACATGGTCGCCGGTTCGTTCATGTGGACCAGCCTGTTCTTGGTGGGAATGTTGTTTCCGTTCATCGTTAACGGTTTGGGGAACTTCTGCTTCTTGCCTTTCTTGGTTGTGTGTTTGGTAGCAGCTGTATTTTTGGGGATCACCTTACCAGAGACAAAGGGAAAGACGCTGGCTGAGATCACCGCAGAGTTTGATCAAAAGAACGGAGACACTAAGGAGAAGCCACACATGCAGACAGATGAACTGAGTGAGGAGTAGTACCAGCTGGGTAAAGCCACACAAGACATGACACAAGACCTTGATCTTGAGAACAAGAGCAGGGTTTCATCTGTTGAA
This sequence comes from Coranthus polyacanthus, assembly GCA_037367275.1. Taxonomy (NCBI): domain Eukaryota; kingdom Metazoa; phylum Chordata; class Actinopteri; order Kurtiformes; family Apogonidae; genus Coranthus; species Coranthus polyacanthus. The sequence continues at coordinate 689,996 of JAPQRN010000012.1, forward strand.
CAAATGATTGATGCAGCCTGCTGTTGTGATCACTCTGTGCACTTTCAAAGCAAAGTTATTGTCATTTAGTCTCACATTTTGTCTTTGATTTCAGATTTATTTATTTTTAGTTGAGACTGGATGATATGGCCAAAAAATTAAAACAAACATTTTTTTCCAGTGTTATCAATTTGTTTTTGTTTGTTTCCATCTGTGTGAACTCAAAACAAAAAATGAAGGAAAACATTTTTTTTTTTACTAAAATTATATACCATAAAAAACTGAAGAAACCACAATGAATCAAAATCTTTGATTTAGAAAAGCTAAAAGCTGAAAAAGTTAAGATGAAAAGGAAAGAATGTATAACATCAAATATGACTTCTAAAGTCATTGTTTATTAAAGGTCCCTTATTGTGGAAAGCCGTTTAATTCTTGAGCCGTGCGAACACTGCTTGAGTTTTAATCATAGTTTTCATTAACTATACTAATACTGTTTCAGATTTAGATTTATTACTTCATTGATGCCAATCCCAAGTGTCCTATTTCTGAAAGAGGATCTCTGCGTATGTGCCCTGTAATGAGCTGCTCCATTTAAAGCTTTGTGTTTTACCAGCATTGAAACGAAAGTAGAATGTCCTGCTCAGACTGAAATGCAATACTTGACTTAGAACGACCAAAAAACTGCTTTCTCTCGAGTGCTAGATGAAGTTAGCAATGTATATGAAATGTAGACCTTGTATGTATCCTTCAAGCTGTAGTAGAGGTGTTCCCGATAAATTGGGTTCATTTCAGTTGCACTAATCAAACTATTACTGCTCTAATTCAATACATTTGCACTAGGCAGATAACATTGCTTGTTCACCTTGTATTCTATCATGCTTTGTTGACACATCTGTTCATGCTTGTGTACATGTTTCCATCCAGTGATGTTTTTGGATGTTATTTAACATATTTGTGATCTTTCGATTCATCAGAAAATATATTTATTTGCTGAATTAAATACCAAAGAGTTTAAGGTATCTCTTCTAGTTAAGCGTCACCAATTGTTATGACTCAGTTCCACTACCTCTTGAAGCTGTGAACCTGTGAATTAAACGTCTGAAATGCAGCTCTCCATAACAGTCAGTAGGTGCCGCCATTGTCCTTGTGTTTTTGTTAAGCTGTTGTCTGTATTCAGTCATGAAAAAACGAATTAATATCAGTGCAAGGATGACACTTTTAAATCCAACTGCTGTCAGTTCACAACCCGTGAAACCCGTCTGTTGACCATCTGGTCCACCCCTCCTGCTGTTAATTTATTTTATTTCCCTTTAACTCTTCCCATGCTGTATGCAAGGCATTGAGTTGTAGCATGTTCCCGGTGAATGAAAATTGAAAAATGTATGGCACTACTGTTCTGAGGCATGTTGTGACAATCCTTGATGATAGTAACGATTTAAGAAAAATGTCTCTGTATGTTTCTCAGGCTGTTATTATATTCAAATGATCACAATTATTTATTCAATGATATTCATTCATTGACATGTACTACCATATAAATAACAATAAAAATGAACAGTGATGACCAATGTCATTATCTTCTTCATGATTCTGTTAGTGTGGATTAAAGCAGTGCTGATTTCTTAATAACATTTAATCACATTATTTTGGCCTGTTTCACTCCTCAGCATTGTAATCCAATTGCTTCCACCCACTCCTATTAAAGCTCTTAGTCATACTGTTTGTTATTTTATTTCTGGAAACAAGTGTGAACTGGCTGAATCACAGCTAGATGACAGAAAAAGTGGATTAATACTGAGGAGACAATGAAACAAGGAGAATAGCTGTAAAAGCTCTCGAAATCCCAGCTTCCACGTCCGTAGTCCATTGGCATTTAGTTGGAAAGCAAGCAGCGCTGCTAAAAACACATTTTTTGTTAAAGACACTTTCAGCTGAAAACTGTGTCTACAAGTAAAGACCGTAAGAAAGCCATCAGAAGAAGAGCTCTTCTTCAGACTATGCACGTACATAGATTTAAATATCCTAAAGAAGAGCGAGTGTTGCTTGAAACGTCACATTTAATAAATGTAACCACTTTATGGGAGCTTCCCTGGTGTGCAGATTTTTCTGATGGCTTACTTACTAGTGTTTTGATTATCCAGCACCCAGATAGATTATTTTATGAGGATGTGCTTGTTTTTGGTGATCCACTGTCTACAAGTAAAGACAGCACATGCACCACATATTATTCCTTAGGGACGTACCGTACAAAGACAGTAGCGAGCAGATGCATTTATGAGCAATAAACACTGAACGTCCAGTAGTCAGTCTGTCTAGAGTGTTGGCTAATGATTCGTGGGATTGTGCATGCTTAGGGCTGTAGAGAAAGGCTCTCTGAAGGATGTCAAGATGAGACAGTACATAATAAGTCAACATTTTCACCTGGGAAGAGAGTGCATGATGTTGCCTATCCAGTCTTAATTTTCCAGAAACTGAGGGCAGAAGGTAACTCATTTTCAGCCTGGGAGATAAATAAAGTTGATTATTTTGGGAAATAGCAAACCTGCATTTTCTTGTAGACAGCATGAGAAGATTTATGTTTGTAAAATATTAAGTCACAAGACTGGTATACTTAGTCATTCTTACATTCTATGGATCGGTGTTAGGGTTAAGACCTGGGAACGCAGCTATGATCCCCTTAGCTCTGCTTAGCTTAGCAATAAGGCTAAAATAAGGAGACACAAATACCCTGACTGTATCCTGAAGAAAAAAAAGCTCTGGTTACCAACACCCTGAAAGCTTGCTAAATATTTGAAATGTATTTTAATTTAATTTGTTCAAAAACCAAAGTGTAAAAACAAAATTGTCTTGGCTTGGTGTATTGACTTCCTGTCGTCTTGTCAGCAACACGATTTTGCCACGGAATGAGCTGTGAATCCAAGAACTCATTTAATTGGCAAGCTTAAGAGGTGCTAGTTGGTAGATTTTGTTATCTTTGGACCAAGGAGCAAGGACCACAGACCAGTAGACCACTAGATGCCAGCTCCAAAAAGCCCTGGCTTGAAATAATGACAACTGTCTGTAAATCAATCATTTTTTTCCCAGGACTCTTTCTGGTCTCATTTGCTTTTTGTGGACCCTCTAATAAATGTTCTGGTGGTCCATCTTTAAACTATACCTCCACGATTTTAAGGTAAATGGAAGACCTTAATGTCTGTCACACTTTGACTGACAGGTGTGATTCACAGCTCGCCCGCCTGAGTTGGACTTTCAGAGCTTCTGTTTGAAGCTACTTTTTTTTTTTCTTGACAAACACCTTGGTTGTTGGTGTGATTAATAAGTTACACTAACAAGACACACCAATGTTTGATGAAAGGTTACCATTTTACTGTCTCAGCAAGTTAGCTTTTAGCTCATCCATCTGTCCTCGTGCTCCCTCAGCACTGACCTTTTGTCCAGACACTGTTCCTTTTGGCTTCAAAAAGCCAAAATGATGACAGCCAAAACACAAACTGCAGGCTTCAAAATGGTCCAAAGTCCTAAAACCAATGGGCCACGTCACGTCCTTATTGTCATGACCTAGCTCAAGAAGGATGAAGGGGAGAGGATTTATTTTAACAAAGTAGAACATAAATGAATGATAGAAATTGTCTGAATCAGCGTGATCAGCGGTGTAGTGTGTGTATGGATGAGTGGAAGATGTAAATGACCAAAATAACACAAAGCAAGTCAAATCAAAACCAAGTGATCAGGGAGAGAAAGAGAGAGAGAGACTGACAGCTTCCAACACCTGAAGTAGCTGAGGAAAAGCCAGCTCAGGTGTCAGTCATCTGGTGATACATTCCTGTTCTCCAGGTAAAGCCACACCCACACAAGACAGTCCAAACAGGAAGTGTTTGGAGCTGTCACATTATATACAGTCTAGCCCCTCTTCCCAATTCTTAAGTTGTAGCGACTCGACTCCTCCTCCCCCCTCCCACTAGAGATGTGAGTCGAGGAGTCGAGGTGAGGACCTGACGACAGAGGCGCCGAGGCAACAGGCATTTAAATAAAACGAGACATCCTTTCCTCTGAGCCATCATTTTAAATAGACGTCGGATATGTGTGACGTGTGTAACAGCTGCATCATCTGTGTGTTATTTAGTCACAATGTAATGATGTATTTTATGATCTGTCAGATGAGTGTTCATGCAAACTTATGATTAACTATTAATTCAATTCAAAACGTGGCATAATGTGTCAGTAGGCGATGTAGGGATGTCATACTTTTTTTGTTTAGCACACACAAGTTTGATTCCAGAGTTGATCATTTTAAATAACTAATACAACTTCAGAATTCAAAGTCCTGCTCCTGCCGTGGTTCATATAATCCAGACATGTGTCACGCCTCCTTTTATACGTCAGGGGTCCGATCGCCAAAAAGACTTTGGCAAAGCTTTGACCGAGGAAGCTTCTCCAGCCAGCCTCCTTGGTCCTCGATCCTCAGTCCTCAATGTGCATTTTAGGGAACTGAGATACCCTTTGAGATGGTGCGCTGAGATCGATTTCCGGGTCACATGGAGGAGTCGATGACCCGAGGAGGTGAAAAATTAGGAATTGGGAAGAGCCCTATCTTCTGTCTGTCATCTTCCAAGGTGACAATGCTCCTATACATATATATCCACACAAATGCTTACTGAATCATTTAATCAGTATGCAAATCATGTGTTACATTTCGCAGTCTCCAAATCTCAACCCAAGTGAACATCAAGGGGAGATTTTGGACCAACATTTCAGACCACCATCATTGAAACACCAAATGTGGTTAGCTCTTTCAGAAGAATGGTGTTCATCCCTACAGAAGACTTCACAGACTTGGAGAATCATCAAAGAGGTTCTCGTGATACTTGATGTACACGTCCGTTTTTCTGGTCTTTATACTAAGCTAATCGCTTTTGGCTGTAGCTTCAAATTCAACATACAGACCAGAGACTGTCAGTCCTCTAATCTCACTACACATATTTCCCAAAGTTTACTAGTGTACAAGTCAGTACTTAAAGACTTGTTAAATTCTGAAAGAAAGGTGTTTAAACCAGCCATTTCATATGGAAAAAAAAAACAAAACAAACTTTTCATAGTGTTGACTATGATTGTGACTCATATTGTATGTTTGACAGGCAGCTTGATGTTTGGTTCATATATTTTTCATGAATAAAGCCCCTTGCATTCAGCTTTTATAATGAACTCTTCATGTAGCGGCCTGAGTGGTACTTCAAAGTCTTTGGTCTCTTCTAGGTGACAGGGGAGAAGAGCTTTTGTAAAACAGAATAGATTGTGAGGCAAAGGGTGCTATTCAGCCTGTTGCATATGTTTGTGTCTTCTTCCTCATCTGAAAAGCAGGTTTCCTTTGGCAACCAGACGTTGAGTGCAGCGTGGAGAGACTTGACTGACTGCATTTCCTTTTAGATTCTATGAAGATATGAAAAGACGTCGACCAACCCCCCGAGAGAACAAGAGCATAAGACTATTATATGATATCACTGGCCAAGTAATGATATGTATCAGACAACATTGTTTGTCTGGCTGTTGTCTTAGATGCATCTGCTCACACATACACAATGGCATTGACAAGAAAAGTTTGCATAACAAAAGCTGACAAAGAGGAGTAGTGCATGTGTATGCCCACAAAAAAAAACAGGTTGATGATGCCACTATGAAGCAGACAATGGGTCACTGTGGACCGGGCAGTGGACAGACGTCATATAATCATTGTCTTTGATGCAGGCTCTGATATGAGCAGAAAGCAGGAGGAGTTTGAGTGTCTAAGTGTCTGGAGAAGGGGAGTTGTTTGGTATATTCATCAAACAGGACTGAGAGGACATGGTTAAACATCTACATGATTGACCACCCGAATCCCCAGTTCACCTCAGTTCGAAAAAGAGCGGTTTTGTGCTCAATTCTTTAGGTTTTCTGGCCCATGGTATCTTGTTTCAAGCTGCTGTTATTAGCCAAAAAAACAAAAAAAAAACATAAATATCAGTTTAGCTCCACCTGCTGAGACATTTTAATCAACAGTTCTGTTTTCTCATGGCTGTGATCTGTATATCTGACAGTTATGTCAGCAGGCAGCACTCAGGGACTTCAGGGAAAATCAAGTCCCTGAGTGTTTACCAAACAGTGATTTCCTAAGGACTTACTGATCTCTGATGAGGATAAGAGGATATTACGATAAGTAGAAGAAGAAGAAATGAAGATAAAGGAGAAATTGGTATGACAGATTTAAAGAATAAGAAGAAGAATAACTAAATTAAAACTCAGTATACTAAAAAACTAGCTGTTTTTGTGAAAGTCACCTGTTGAAGGCTTTATATCTGGAGGATGAGTAAATCAGTGTTAACTCATTGTTACAACTTGACAGACACCCGGGGGGGGTCCGGGGCATTTTACAGGACATGACTGATGCTGTGCAGCCAGGGAGAGGGCAGCTACAGCAGACATGCAGCGCCGTTGACAGCCCCCCGGCGAATTTCTCTGGATCCCATGACAGGATGATGGAGAAAAATCGTCTCATCTCTATCTCTTATCACCCCTCACTGGGAGAGAATGCATTTAGCAGTGAATGAAAACCATTGCGGACATGATGAGGCACCTGGCAAGCACTCTAAGAGCAGATTTTCATCCAATTTGACTGTAGCTGTCATCAGCTCAACATAATGGAGAGTCGGCGCTGAGTGAGAAAGGTGCGTTCTGGGAGGCCCAGAGGCTCAGAGGTGTTTACCTCTGTGTTTTGGTATTGAATAAGCTGTGAGGTGATGTTTTGCATTTACACATTCTTGTTATGAGGCTTTTATTGTAAAAACAAGGAGTTCATTCAGATGCGCCCTCTATCCTTGTATCATAATCTGTTCACACAGTTCTCTCAATTATGAACAACCTACAATTAGTGACACATTTTTTAGTTTAGCGACCTTTAGTTTATTTAATTAGCAGCCTTGACCTTTCATTTTTGGCCACTAAAATTGAATCAGTTCATCCTTGAGTCCAAGTGAAGATTTATGTCAAATTTGAAGAAGCCTTCTCAAGGCGTTCCTGATATATTGCATTCATTAGAAGATTGGACAGATATGAGGTCACTGTGGCACTTTTTAAAACGGAATGGGGGCCAACAGACCGTTTCTGGTTTTGGAATATTAATTGTTACTAGATTTTTTTTTCAGCATCAGAGCATCTTAATTTATATGCTACTTGTTATTTAGAAAATTGGGTATATGTTATTATTAAATCTGGTAAGTGTTTTACCAGATTTTTGCCTCACATATGCACTCAAGAAAACCCTGATGGCTTTACATATGTTGACTTTTCACTTGGTACAGTGGTCTAATAATGATTTCCAAAGCTGTATACACACACACACACACAGATATATATGCAGTATATATATGTTCAGAACATAGAGTATTAACATCATTAAGTGTGGCCATAGGCTGCTATTGTTGCTATTGTTCGTGTTTCAGTGCCATTAGCCTAATATACAGACATAGAGCATAAATCTATTGTATCCAGGCTCTTTGTAATCATCTTTTCTGTGGCACAAAGAAGCAATCTCACCAGAAATTGGACCAATAGCGTTGAAGACATTATTTCATAGCATAAAATTAAGAGGAATGATGCAGTTCATTTCTAAATCCACACAGAACAGAGCACTGATCGGCATCAAGGCTGAAAACCAATGAAAAATCTCTGAACAATCAAAGAAGAAGAAGCTCTCATCTGTTGTATCTCTGACTCTCAACCAGCTGTGGCACAGAGGACACACTGTTCAGTATCTTGGCAAACACATCTATGTCTGCAAACATAGATGTGCAAAGGTATTCTAAAGTCAGAGATGGAAAGTAACAAAGTATAAATACGTGGTTTCTACATTTAAGTAGAGTTTTCAGGAATCTGAACTTTACTTGAGTATTTATTTCTCTTCTTTCTTTTTTTACATTTACTTTTTACTTTCTAACACAAATATCTGTACCTTCTACTCTTTACATTTGAGGACAATTGGGGGGAATTATCGATGATGTCTTTTTTTTATTTTGCTTCGTTCAGATCAATGCCCAGGCTTTGTCAACAGTAAAGTAGAGAACAGGACGTACTTTGCTCTTAACAAACAGGAGCTGTACAACATATTGATCGATACATGTGAGATTGAGTTGAACAGTATAGAAGATGTAAGTGAGATCCCTACATGTGCCTTCCCAACGTCAGGACAGATTTCATACCAAATGGATGTGACAACAACACGTATAGTAACCATCTGTGCATATCACTTTGAGTACATTTCAGAGCCTGTGCTGCTTTTCCGCTTTTGCTGCAGTAAAGAAGCGGAATCAGTACTTCTACTCTTTGTTTTGCCCAAGTATCTGTACTTCTATCTGAGAAACGATTGTGTGCACTTTTTCCGATAAAGTAATCATAAAAAAATGAAAAAGTAAAATGTTCTAAAGCCAAAAGGTGTGGAAAGGTTGAACATCTCCAGAACATATTTAAAAATGTCCCACCACTTGTCACACCTTGACATTTCCAACAAGAAGCCTTTAGCTCTTTCAAATTTCACGGGCGTCCAGTAACATTAATGCATATCTGTACTAGTCTTACTTTAAATCCATCTGAGAGTCTTCTAATATTTTTAAGAGGGTCTTAATTTCTTAATGAGTGGCCCTGTAATAGAGCGTGAAAATAGTTCTGCTTTATCAAACATGTCCTGCACAATAGATGGGGGTGTTTTACATTTTTGTCAGCGAAAGTGTTATGGTCCTGTCAACCTTTTTGTGTTTTTTCCTCGTTCCCTGTTTCCTCTGTCTGTTGTTTCCTTATTTCCTTTTTCTCTGCCTTGCCTTTGCCGTCTCGCCCGATATCACTAAACACCTTGGGTCCGTTCGAATAGTCTCTACTTTTCCTATCCACTTTACCTTGAGCTCGAGGGAAAATGTCACGGTGTTAAAGAAAGATGGAAAGGAGAATTCAAGAGGACTTAGTGAAAGACACCACGGTGTATGAGAGAATCCGACCGCACTTACACTAAGATGAATGTTATGTTGGTCGGCCGTGGTGAAACTGCAGTGTTCTGAAGATGGATTACAAAAACTACAATTTCGCCCTATGCGTTCACACGTTATTTAATGCAGACTCTAAACAATGACAACCCGGTTTGTTTTCCACCAGGTTGTCATTGTTTATAGTCCATGGATTCATTTCCATGGTTGTAATATAAATAAATAAATGAAGACAGACTCAACAGTTGCTCAGCCTCAGCCTGTTGAGTTGAATCCAGAGTTAGTATCATTGTATGAAAATAGGCTACATCTATGCAAGATAAACATAAAGCTGTGAATTAGGTCTAAAACTCTACTATTGTACATGTAATCATTCTTACATTACATATGGAATTAAAAACAACAGCTGCCCACATTTTTAACAAGATGTGAACCCACAAATATACTTATTCTCAGCCCGATTTGGCAGCATTTATCTTCCTGCTGAAGTTTACAGTTCACTGTTGACAGTTTTATTATGGCATCTGTGTGTTTAATAAAACAAACAAAGCATAACTAATGCAAACTAAGTATCTGTAACTAAGCACAGGTTCTGATACATAACCCTTTTTACCAACAGTCATATCCATGTTCGCCTACTATTTCAAACATATCAACATATTAACAAGTCGCGTGCCCTGTTTGTCATGTTGCTCATTTGTTTTCGTGGACAGTCAGGTTGGCCGATGTTGTCACCGCAGTGAATTGTGGGACATATTCTCTCCTCTCCTTTTGTAAAGGATGGTCTAGTGTATCCTATGCTAAAGGAGACACTAAAGGAAGCACTGAGGCTCCTTTCCTTTGCATTTAGAGAATTCGGACAGCCCTTATCATGGCTGACACTCATATACTTCCGGGTCATTTCACTCAGTTAGGAACCTTCCTAAGCAAAAAGGACTATTCCGATGCACCCCTTCTCTCCCTCAGTTTCCTTCCTTCCTGGCCACACCTACTCCCCTGCAGCCTCCAGCCCCACATTCACCTGTTCACCATCAGCAATCAACAGACTAATGTTATGATCCTGAAGTCATAATGTGCATTTTTCTATTTAACTGTGGTATTTTTGTGCTGTTCTCCCTCCCCACCTGAGGGAGGTGTTTTTCACCTGTGCTCTGTGTTTTCCAGTGTTCTAGAGCAGGAAGTGGCTGCATGCGGATTGGATGCAGGCTGATGGCGTACACTTTAAAAGGACGCCCCCCCCCAGATGACAGCTTTGGGCTTACCTCTCTCTGATTTCTCAACTCAACCGTGCCATTTGCTTTAATCTAGTGTACTTTGAACCTTGTAGTGTGATCAGACCTCATAGCTCTAGTGTGAATCGACCTCCATTTGTACATATTATATATTATTCGACCTTCTAAGATAGCATTCTTGGTAGCTGTATTGGTGTGAATCTATTTCTTTATTCTGTTTTTCTCCTGATTATGTTTAGGGAGTGAGATAAGATCCTTGTATTCTATTTTTTCTTTTCTTTCATTAGGTAAGTTAGCTGTTAAAACTGAGATTTTTCCTTTTGTTATTGTAGCTGTGCGAACCCTGATGCCTTGTGCTATCATTTTGTAAATACATTATCATTGTTTGCACTGCAAAACCCTTGTGGGCACCGGTCTTCCTTGGGAGCCGGAAAAGAGGGGAGTCACTTTTTATGTTATGCTCAGGTTCCCCTAGGCTGGGAGTAACACTATATTTACCATTCGCCTTTCCTTTGTTCCCTGTTGATAGGGAATTTTCCGTGAGCAGGTGTAGAATGACTCTGAAGGCTGAGGTACACCCAGTGGAAACATTTATTGGAACGAGCTTGTGAGAACAGATTTCTCAATACAGGAAAGCCCAGGACACTCTGGAAGCAAAGATATTGTCTCTCAGTGGGATCTTCCTGGTTAAATAAAGGTCCAAGACTGTTTCTTGCACATTTCTCTGATTATTTTGTGTTGAAGTAGCAAAAGACTTTCCCTTATGACTACACTGTGTTACTATTTGCTTTAATTTGATCTATTCTCATAGGAATTAAAGCCTACACCTGCATATGAATTAATAAAAGTCTATGTAAACCTAGGCAGGAATGAAAAGCATTGGGGCTTACAATAATCACTGCTCAATGAGAATGACAGGAAATACATTTTCTATTGGGCATTTGGTTCTTAAGTATCTCAAATGGCGTGAGGGAGAAATGGTCATGATTAATTTTCTAGGGTTGGCTCACAGATCAAATCTGGATTTTCATTAATTGGAAAATATTCAGACAAGTGGGGAGGTGAAGCTTGTTAAAAGTTAAAAGTCATGGCCGGCGTTCAAACTTTTATAATTTCTGTACCGTTGCTGTGGTAATAATGGTACAGTGCATGCAGTCTAAAATGCTTTGTTTTTTGGGGTATCATGGTGTTTAAACCACATTTACATTTGCTGTCTGTGATGTGGACAATAACGCTACCTGGTGACACCAGAGCCTGGACTCCAGACATTCCCTCTGAATTATATTCAAATCCATATTTAAGTATGTGTATGTATCTAATTATTACACACAGTGTTGAGATGCATCACTGCAATAACTTCACCCCTCCAAAAACAGCCACATTGTTGTCACTGGAGGATTTCTTCTGATACAGATAAGCATCATGCATCATGCATGCATCAGAGCACCTTAAAGGTTCAGTAGATTCGTACATGCTCGTGTGGTTACATGATGTTTGCGTTGGAGTCTGTTTTGTGCTGGGAGTCGGTTGTTTGTTGATGTTAGCTAACTCCATTCCTAAGCCAATGACTGTCTCATTTTCCTACATACATAATAACAGACTGTACACTGAGATGTAGAGGACTGGAAAAAGAAAGGAAAAAAAAGTTCTTCAGAGCCTCTTTTCTGCTCCTCTACAAAGGCAACAGTAGGTGTGTTTATGTTGTTATGTTACGGAAAAATTGAAACAACAAACAATTTTGCAAACAAACAATTCTCTTCTACAGAATCGTTTTCCTACCAGGTTGGGAAAAGATTTATCCATTCTGTTATAACAAGAAACTTGTCACGTTATAATGTGATACTGATATTTTTTTTCTTTTCTGACCTGACACTTTTGTATTTTTCAGATGTACCAAATGATAAACTAAAAGTGTGTTAAGCTTAACAGTGGAAGGCTGTTATGTAAAAAATAAAGGATTGCGACATAGAAAGAAGCGGAAATGTTTGCATGTGCATTGTAAGTAATGAAAGTGTTTGTTAAAGTCACAGCTTTTCAATATTTCACTTTGTCCACTGAGTAAACAGTGTAATAATTCCAAACCTTTCATATTTGTCACAGTTTTCGGGCTCTAAATATTCTCTTCCTAAACTCATGTTGCTCCGTTCCCCTCTCTGCCCTCGGTGACGGCAAAAAATGCCCAAGGCTGTCTGCTGCTTTAGTGTAATGCTGTTGACCTTGTGTCATCCCTCCCTGCTCAGACACCAGCCATCTGGCCACACTTCCACTGGTATGCATTAACAGTGACCTCCAGGAGCAGCATGTACAAAGTCCGTCTGCACCATTTGATAGCGTTTATCTTCGTCTGACAGACCACCACAGACTGTGGTGTAGATGGTAAAATGAGCTGAGGCGTGGCTTGACAGAGGAGGCTTAAAAGAGTTAGAGAGGAGGGAAGTGGGAAGAGAGTGATGGGAGGGGAGGATAAAAGTAATGACTAGAGAGAGTACTGGAGATGAGAAATTAGCCTGGTCTGTTGGGCATCGATGTAGAAATAGGGGATGGAATGAGACAGCTGAGGAGAAAAAAACCCCTGGAGTCGTGGGATGAGTCACCAGAAAGCTTCTTGCTATCTATACCTGTGCCATCTTTAAGCTCCTCTGCATAGACAGATTTGTGATGATTATTATAGGAAGTAATAACTTTCACACAAAAAGCACACACATGAAAAGGCTCTGCATGAATATGATTGAATGTCACTTGTCAGCTTGTAGCTGAGCAACACATGAATGGGCCAGAGTTTGTGAAGCATCAGTAAAACAGCTCATTTCAATCCAACAACACAAATAGTTATAGACTTTTGCCATATCGACGGGAACATGCTGTTATTTTGCTGTTATTATGCTATTTTGATCGGTGAAAATACAAACCTAGTGTGAAACCTGTGTTGTTCAGTGCGATCGCATTGCCAAAAATGACTAGTGTGACCTCACAAGCAAAGCAAAAAAACAAACAAAGAATCAGAAAATGCAGAGCCTTTCCAACTAACCTTTTCACATCCACTTTTTTCATGGAGCCTTAATCCAATGGTTAAAAGAAATATGAGGCCAAAAAGTACGTATTATGCTGTTTTTCCACTGATGGTATCAGCTCATCTTGATTCGGCGCAGCTTTTTTTGCATTTCCATTATGTGGTAGCATGTATCATTAGGCACCAACAAGTACTATCGGGTATTATTTTTAGTACCACCTTTGCTGATGTTCAAAGTGAGCTGATGCAACACTAAAACGTGACACGACACCATACAACAAGGGACATTTTTTTTGAAATGTCAGAGCTAATTTTCAAGTAGGCTCTATCTTGATAAATTGACCACAGATTCAAAGTCTAAACAACTATATTCTTGACTTGAAAAAATTCACCATTGCTGCGTTGCTCGTAGCTGCGGTCAAGGTGAGGATGACGCCACAATATGTTTACGCCATGTTGTTATGACAACCAGTCACACTGAGGGGGAAATGCCATGTGCTGGTGCCAAAATCGAACCAAGTCAAGTCAAAGTGAGCTGAGCTGATACCGTTGGTGGAGAAGTATTGTTAGATTTTATTTGAAAGGAAACATCTAGTTTCTCTGTTTAACATGTGGCTGAAACACAACACAAACTACATGAGTTTAAACATGGCTCAAATGTAACCCTAACTGTAAAACTGTAAAATGGGTCACCGGTGACCTGGTAGAAGGCTTATATTTATTATACGCATTTCAATATCTTATTTTGGTAAAGTAGACAAACTGGCCTCACCGTACAGTTCTTCCACACCACTGCTGTTTGTGGTGTAATTAGCTGAATTGATTGGATTTCTTTTGTTACACAGAGAACAGGGAGTCAGAGCAGGCAGGAGAGAACACCAAAAGGAGAGGAAAAAGATAGTCCGCTGATGAATTACTGAATCAATACCACATTAAGAGGGCCTTTAAATGGAAACTGATTCAACCACTATTTATTTTGAAGTAGCAGGTCTTTGAGTGTTTCTGGGTAGATTTGTTGGCCTCGTACCAGATATACTGACAGACAGAGCAGATCATTTATCAAACAGAAGGCGATCGCTGTTTTATCTCAGTAAGATTCAAGAAGGCACTGAAGCAAACCTTGAAGGACTTCAAGTATAGGGGTTAAGACTGTGACACAGGATGCTAAGAGCGAGCAATCTCACACAGTGTTTTAAGATAAGAATGGAACTGAGATTACTTCTCTCTACGGTGCGTGAATGGTTATACTTAGATTACAACTTTCGTAAAAGTTAAATACAGTAAATTGGTTTCAATAGTTCTATGACACCTCAGTCATGGAACTCAAGATTACAATAGCCAAAAAACAAATTCCTGGCTTCAAAACAGCAACCAATGTGAGATGTCACAGTGGCTCCATCCACTTCTTATATTCAGTCTGTGATTAAAAGTCTATTTCAAGTCTAGTTTGTCAGAAAAGTACAGGCAGTTAAAGGCTGCGGTCTCAGGATTTGTCCTTACTATCTGTTTCAAAGGCTCGTACTGAACTGGAAAAAAAGGCATTTTACTTTGTTGTTCCCTTTGCTTGGACCGAATTGTAAGGAGCTACTTTCATTAGATGCACTTAAAGTAATTTTAAATGTCTTGAAGGCAGGTGCATCTGGCTGCACATATTCAGGAGACTGATATGAACAACTTTTGATGAATATTTGTCGATTAAATTTCTGTTACAACAACATTGTTGTATGAATATTTTTCATGATGTACTGTATGCTTTAATGCTGTGTATTTGTGCATTTCTGTCTCTCTCCTTCCTTTTGGTGTGTGTTGTTGTGGTGTCTGTCCCCTCTTTTCATTCCCCAATTTGTGCCTCCTCAGGTTCTTGCCTTGACTCCTCTCCTCTCGTCTTCCTCCTTCTCGAGATGCAAGTGGACGAGTCAAAGAGGAGAAATGAGGAAAGAGGTGCTGTGGCAACAGGCATTTAACAAACTGAGACATCCTTGCCTCGGAGCTGTCATTTTCAATACATGTTAGTTAAATATGACATGAGAGACAGCTGCATCATCTGTCTGTTATTTTGCTACGGTTATGGCTGTAACTTTTAATTCAACCTACAACATGGCGTAATGTGTCAGAAAGGCGATGTAGGGATGTCATACAGTTTTTTTTAAATTTAACACACACACACACACAGCAGCTCCATCCCTTTTGTCCAAATATGGTCACTTCTGGCCAGGCCTGAACCATCACGTCACAGACCCCTGGACACAAATGTTTGGAGACCATATATGGAATGGTTCTAATCATCAAGGAGAGCACTGGACCTCACTGAAAAATTATTTTTTTACCAATGCTTTTGTTTCACCAACAATGAACATGCTTTTTCCCCTACCTTACAGGATGTGAAATCTTTTTTGTCATACGTTGCTTCCACTGTGTCTCCAGGTTGATTCCTTATAGTTTGTATAAAACCACCTGAACACAAACCAAACTAACCCAAGTAAAATGTGACAACAGGCTTTCTCAGCAACAAACAATGCAGCAGGTTAGAAGGGGTGTAAATATTACGTGACAGTTATTTCCACCAAATCTCTCGTAAGCGTGTGCACAAATAGTGTTTCATTCACACACAGTTAAAAACACACAAATCACCCTTAATAGCAGGATCCACTCCTACGGCTGATTTCACACTTCAGTACATTACATATTCTTTTTTGAATTATGCATGATATCTACAAATGCTATTTAGCCAAAAAAAAGAGAAAAAAGCCACCCATTTCCCATCAACTGTTCCCATGTATTATCAGTCACTACCAATTGACTGGAACTCTTCCTTTACCCTGTCTCTTTCTGTGAAACACAGACACAGATGCACAAAAAACACAGACGCACAAAAGCACACGGATCAAATTTTTCCTTTTTATTTGCTTGGACTCTCTCTCTCTCAGTAGGAGAAATCTATTCCCAAAGCCAATTTTTGCCACAGTCAAAATGAGAAAACTAATAACAACAGGAGGATGGGGTTGTGATGACCTGCAAAACTCCAGCTGAGACTGTCTATGCACACGTGTCCTAATGGAAAGGTGCAGGCTGTTAATTATTCACCTGTTGGTTTAGGGATGAGACCAGAATTAGGGGCCCTGCGATGAACTGGCGACCTGTCCAGGGTGTACCCCGCCTTCGCCCAATGTCGGCTGGGATCGGCTCCAGC
>JAPQRN010000012.1:716099-735793 GCA_037367275.1 Coranthus polyacanthus
CCCCCCCCCCCCCCCCCCCCGATCTAGATTTGCTCTGTATTCATTGGTAGGCAGCATTTATTTTATTTCCTCTTGTATTATTTGGTTTGGCCAAGACACTATACAGTATATGTTCCCTTTCTAAGGACAGAGGGTGTTGTACCTTGTACGGACTTTGAGGCAAATCATGATTTGTGATATTAGGCTATATAAATAAAATTGAATTGAATTGAATTGAATCGAATTTTGTAACATTGTGAGAGGTCAGGTTGTTGCGTTAATGTCTCTTTATTTTGTTGCTCTTTTCTGTATGTATGGTTATATTTTGTTGACCTCTTTTATAGGCCTAGTTGTAATATTTTGGCTGTGTATGTTTTTGACCTTTTGGTTAAATAAAATAAAAAAAGGATTTAATATTTTTGATTAATTAATCCTGTCTCCTGAAAGTCTTACTGCTTGGTCCCTAACAAGTAGCAAGAATCATCTGCTTTTAACATGAAGCATATGAAGTATATGAACCACACATGCATGTCAAATTTGACTTTTATTTAAAATGGGAATTAAAATATTGCTGATTATTTGACTGAAGGAGGAAGACACATACATCTGTTTCTACATTCAAAAACCCTAAACAGAATAGAATAAAATTCCCTTTTTATATATTTTCAAACATCACAAGGCATAATATAGAAAATCTACATCAAAGGGTAAAATGTAACAACCTACTGTGAGCTCCAGGTGGGTCAGCAGGTGCATGTGCAGCATGTGAATAAATAGCCTCTTTGTCACCTACTGACATGCCCTGACATGAAGAACACTGCATTCTCCTCTGAATGCATTTGGTCACTAAGGGTCAAATCCACCAAATCCCTAAAGAATAGTTTGCACTGCTCTAAGGAATTCACAAAAGAAACCCTGGAAAAGTGTGTCTGAATTGGCAGAGATAGAAACACTGAGCTCTCCACAATCACAAACCAACTTTCAAGTATTTGGTTCTTATGCTTCTCTAGTGTTTAACATCAATAACACAATCTACTGAGGTGTCATCCAAAATAGGCTACAGCTATACATCTCAGGGATGTCTAAAAAGTGTGAGATTAATGTTAAAATAATGTTCAATCCAGGATTTCACAGTACTTATGTTTGGTGTTCACATTTACATGGCACAGCAGCAATAACTTCATTAACACTAGATCAGTCAGGATATGTGTTCTACAGCTGTTACACATTCTGGGTTTATAAGGTGAAGTGTTTGTAATAAAGCAGCCTGATCTCTATTAGCACTGTGAGGATGTTTTTATTCTTAAGTAGCTGAAAGCCTGAGATAAGCCCCTGACCCATCTGATCCCCCATGTCTGACTGAAGATTTCAAACTTAATATCAAATGATTCAAGCCTCATAAACTCAAAGATTTGATGAAAGAGAGAGAGAGAGAATGAGTAGTGAGTTTGCACACAGTTAACATCAACTACCTGCAGACATTAACTGCATCTGCGTGTTGTCTCTCTGTGTTTGCATTGATCTTTTGTAAACTCTAAAGTTTTTTTAACAAGGGTTATATGCAAAGAAAGATCCATTTGTGGGGGCCATGAATATTCATTCACATATTCAGCAGCGGAATTCATGCATATGGCAAAGGCAAACCATAACATTATTTGCTTGGCAGTGCAGTTTGCAGCAAATTTCACCTTTTGTGGGTGCTTTCTGAATTTAATGCTATCCTTTTGTCTCACTTGCTGCAGACTGGCTGCAAAAGCTGCACAATCATTTTGTGTGTCTGGACCTAAGTGAAGTCACTTCACTTATGTGAAGTAACTTCAGGTTTTAACCCTAACCCTAACCCCTGGTAAACCAGGGGTGTCAAACTCAATCACAGCAGGGGCCGAAAGTTAAAACGTGGTCAAAGTCAAGGGCCAAACAGGGTCAACATTTATTGAATAGACTTAAACTGACCATGTTTTCATCAGAAATATGAATTTAACTGCTCCCAAGACATGTCAGAATCCAAACAAAGCAGGTGTATTAGAAAAAAGTAAAAAATAAATGAGATCAAATTTAAAATAAAAGACAATCAGGATCATTGATATTTTTCGTCTCCCTCTCTATCACTTCTTAAGAGTTGGAGTCTTTTCCAATGAAAGCATTTATCACAGGCATCATAAAGAGCCAGAAAACAATTTCTGAGGAAAATTTAAAAGAATTTTGTTTTTCATTAACGATGCCATCAAGCAAAAGGAAATTTCTAAATATGATCAAGCTGGTGAAAATGTGCAAATATTTCAAAACAAAAACTGTCTTGTGAATATGGGAAAAAGTGCAAAAACCACACATATATGGAGGTGTGCATCAGTGAGATGACTTCTGTGTGTGGTTCTGTTGGTCTTCATCTCAGAGGAAGGTTGCTCTCACAGGTATGAGCTCCAAACATGCAGAGCATCGGAGCAGCTTGTGGGCGGAGATTAGGCATCGTTTTGGGGATGAAAAGGGGAACTGTGTGGGGTCCACAGAGTCATACTTTGCCTTCAGTGTGCCATTATACTGGAGTTCTATCAGCTCCATCTGGGTGTTTACAGGTGCTCTTTCCACATCAACTGCAAACAGATTACTGAGCCGTTCAAGATAAAGTTTCTCAGCTCCAAAAGTGTGCTCAGTTTATCAGCAAGGTGCGCTGTTGGGAACGCAGCGGCAGAGATTATTCCTTAATTACGGCCACATCAGTTCCGCAAACACAGCACAGATGTTTCCCTCCAATGTTAACAAACAGATACTCTGCCTCTACCTGTCTTAAAATCACAGTTTTAAGAAAGTTCACTTTTTGTTTGGGGTTAGTTTAATGTCACTGTATCTGCACTGATCACTGATGAGTGTGTCATTAGAGCAGTGAGGAGGAGTTGGTACAAATCCTATAATGTACTGCAACCACTGCAGTGGTGCTGGCCACTTCTCGCTCCCATAGAGTTGAATTGAACTTGAAGGCTGAATCCACAAAGAATGGACTGTACCCGCAATCTGCTCCACTTTAAGGACCTAGTCACAAAAGATTTTGCACTAATGATATGCTGGCGCAAACACGCCCTTAAACTTTTGCAACGTTTGCCCTTGTTTTGTGTCAGAGTTTCTAGTGTTTCAGGTTTTTTTTTTTTGCATTTCAGCCACAGACGTGTTTATAATAAAAACTGCTGAAACTGCAAAAACGCTCAACTTGTGTGTCTTTAATGAGCTGAGATGTATATACAGAGCTCTACACAATCACAAACTTTCATGCTTCTATAGTATTTTGCGTCTATGACAATATAAAACTGAAATGTCCAGCAAAATAGGCTCCAGCTATTAATGTCATTCAGGCAGGTCTGAAATGTATTTAATTAATGTCTGACTCTTAAAATAACATTATGTGTCATTGAATATATCTGGGATTTTGCAGAAACATTTGTACTGATGTTCTGTTTGGTGTCACAGCTGGATGTGTGTCATGTTTCTCCAAACTCCAAAAAAGACTGTGTGCATTTATACATACAGCACAGCAGCTGTAACTTCATGAACACCACCAGATCAGTCAGGGTCATTCATGTTGTGTTCTGCAGTTGTTGCACTCTGGGATTGTGGGATATTAAGGTGAAGTGTTAATAAAACAGTCTGATCTGAATTTACCATTTTACCATATCGTAAGCTAGTGTTTAGCATGAGCTCACCCGTGGTCCCCCAGTTCTGCCCTTTTGCCCAAATATGGTCACTTCTTCTCTGATTCAAACTATATTTTTCACAGGCAACATTAAAGACAATTTGATTCAAAATGCCATGTCATGAAAACATAGTAACTGAACTAAGAGAGGGAATATTGAAATGAAGTGTTCACAATTCAAATTAAAAGCTGAGTTTGAATGCATTTAGCCAAAATATGGATAAACTTCTGGCCTCAGCTCTAATTGCAAGGCATTGTGTGACACTAATGAGCTGGAAATTAATTAAATGATTCTGTGACCAAGGAGGCTTGTTTGCAAACCTTTTGCATGCCCACACCTACATTTTTATGTCATCATATTGCTAAGGACAAGCTGTATTCATGCTTTCACAAACATGACAGGCATGCATAATATCCAAGTGGCAGGCCTTGATTCTGGTCATGTAAGTGATACTGACTGTATTTCATGCCATACTTTCCCAGCGTCAAACTCATTTAATGCTGAGTGTACATTCTTATTCACTGACTTGAAGTCTTTGCGTAAATGACACTCGTGTCAAAACCTTTGTCTTTATGACTTGCATTTGTACTTTAGTTTTACCTTCTCTTGAGGAAAATGAAGGTTCAGTACACATGCTGAGGCTTTGACAGGCATTCCACAACCCTCCAAGGACGAAAAAACCTAGTCCAAGTACTGAGGGTGCACTTTGATACACTTGCACTAAGTCATGCCTTTAGATTCATTTTTGTCTTTTAAACTATATTTGTTTTTCAATAGCAGCTTTGAAAATGAGCAGCAGCAGGCTCACCTAACACCTGGTATTTTCATTGCAGTTCTAAATAAAGTGAGCGAGAAGTAAAACGAAAGTAGAGGCAGAAAGCTGGAAGGCAGAAGGTGCCGGCAGATCAGAACGTGTGAAGCGACTTCCCTCCATGATAATTAGCAACCTTTGACACTGGACCCGCCACAACTGAGTAGCAACTAAGCAGACGGAATCCATAGCATGCTAATTAACAGAACATGTTAATGAGATGATTTGTCCATGAAGCGAGCTGTAACCATATTAGGGAAAATGATAAGAGGAGAGGAAAAGGATGAGAGAGGAGGAGACGAAAGCAACAATCAGCATGGAAGCAGTGATATTTAAAGGTGATTAGAGCTCATTTACTGAAGCTTCACCCCAGAGGTCTGCTTTTTAATGCAGGTGGAAATCATGTGCAAGCAGTGGAACTATTTAAGTAATTAAAGTAAAGGCATTTTCACACCTGACAATCTGAACCAAGGTTCATGTTTTATTTTTTCATTGTATACATTTGGTCTGGTTAGTTTTGCTTTCACACTTTATTTTGGGAGCAGACAAAACAACTTTGCATGATATACTGTACCTACATCCTACCGTCATCAAAGAGTGCTGCGCCTCCTTTGACATTGAAGTGTTTATAGACAGATGTGTGCCTGACATCAACATGTTGTTTTAGGCTTATTTTGCATAACTTTTGTTATGTCATAACGTAATGTGTCCAAAAGTCTAAACCATCCAAAAAATGCTATCACACTGCAAACTATGGTTCACTTTGATCTGGCCAGAGACCAAAGACTGGCTGTTTGGTCCACACCATGGTCCAGGGGAGGTTGTGCAAATTAGATTAGATTAGATTGTATTCTTTATTGTCATTGTCATAGAATAATAGGTCTGTTTGGCATTGAGCAGATAAAGACATTTAAAAAACATCTAGATAAAAAAGAATAAAAATACTCAGGAGACAGGAAATGTACTGTTTCATTCCACTGGCGATAAATATGTTTGATGCAAAGTTGTTTAATCCGTTCCCAAAATTGCGGTGTGAAAGCAGAACTAACCAGACCAAATGTATACAATGTAAAAAATACATGAACCTTGGTTCGGACTTTCAGGTGTGAAAAAGAACTCTTTTAGCTCCAGTTGGTTCTCCACCAACTCATTATATAAATATCTTTCTTATTAGTTGCTAAAGGCTCCACTCAGTTCATAGGCTTGGCACTTGCAATTTTTTGAGGTTTTTATTAGGTTGTGTGTAAATACCAGGAAGTCAATATAGTAAATTAGTCATATATTCACAACCATTGTCTTTGAACATACTGTTTTATGTGGCTACGTAATAGTTTTCAGATGTATATGGCCTCATACTCTCTATTGCCTCCATCTATAATGGCTGTTATCTACAGTTTAATTTGTGAGCTCTAATTGAGCTGCTTACACACACTTTCCTCGACTGCATTCCTCCCTCCACCTCCTCTGCCTCTGTTTCCTTTCCTTTCGACATCAGCCCAAGTTATTTTTAGCTCTGTCCAAGGGGAGAGGCAGAGGGAGAGGATGACACAATCCCTTATAGATGGGTGGATGAGGAGGAGGAGGAAGAGGAGAATGTGTGGGCGCATTCAGAGTAGGTGCTCATTTGAATATTCATGCTAACAGCTGTGTTCACAAAGCTGCTGAGATGGTGATGAGCCCAGATGCATTGGTCGAAATCAATAGAGACTCCCATACCCACTGAGAGTTTTGGATGATAGGCTTGACAAATAATGAGAAGTTACGTGGCAGTTGCTGACGTGAACAATAAATAAAAGAGATGATTTATTTTTGCCTGAATGTCAGCAGGGTGACATTTTTATTTTTAAAGAACAGAACAAACATAGTGGGGATGCTACTATTGTAGCTGCTTTTAACAGTTGCAGTTGGGAAGCATATCAACAACATAATTGTGATTTGATTCCATTAGCAAGCTATTTGTTCCACCAAGTAGTGAGATAAGCTACCAAATGCTACATTTTATTTTCTGTTGGGGGTTAAAGGTTCAGTTTGTAATATTTAATGGCATCTAGTGGTGAAGTTGCAGATTGCAACCAACTGAATACCCCTTGTCTCATCCTCCTCTATGGTGACCACTAAAAACATGAAAAACACCAGAGTTTGGTTTGTCTGTTCTTGGTTTTCTGGTTAAGGGCACAAGAGGTGGGTTTCCATGTATTGCAAATTTTAACCAAATTCAGAAAATCAGCAAAAGAAAATGCAAATTAATGCATGTTTCCATCCACTACTGTTATGCAAATATTAAGCTTTGGTTCTGCTTCATCATTATCATGTTTAAAACTTTGCCACTTAGATGATGAAGTATTTCATACCCTAACATAGTACCTGCTGCTTTTGATGCCCCAACCGAACCACTGGTCTGGAGCATATAATGCTGTTTTAAACTCTTCCATGGTTTGTCAAAGCCTGACATTTTGCTGCTTCCATCTAAAATGTAATTTTTTCAAAAGTGTTTGTTGTATTCATTCAGTGAACGTCTCCTTCAGTGAAATGCGGCTACACTCTCAGTAAGACACAGTACGTATTTATGATATGTTGTTTAGAAGAATACTCAGTATTTCAGAACAAATATGTGTGCACAAAGAACTGTATCACGATAGATGTTATGTGACATCACCTATTCTTTTTTTGGACTGCAGTTTTGAGGCCAGGAGTTTCTGTATTTTGGACAAAAGGGCGGAGCTGAGGGAGCACGACTGGTGATAGGTAAACTAATGCTAAATGCTAGCTTACTGATACAACAAATGGTAAATTTTATCAAACATTTGACAGTCTTCGTAATAATAAACAACAGATACATTTGAGTTGTCTGTCAGGAAAAACGTTTTATTCCAAAAGTCCAACTTGGCAGGCAGCGAGCTGTCATACACACCCGTCAATCAAAGCCCAAAATGACAGACATCAGAGCCTTGTATTAGTTGTAAAATTTTGAGGCGTAATTTAAAGACAGACAATCCAAACACTTACTAGAGAGTCCAAATAAAACTAATAAGACCAGAATGAATAATTGGCATAGAATATTTTGAGAGAAGTTCAATGTAAGTCTATGTGAGCCAAGCCTTTTTGGAGCCAGCATCTAGTGACCGTTAGCGGTATTACATTTTAAGATACATCCACATTGACTTTGCTTTCAAGCTGTGGTTTCATATTGTTGCTCTCTGTTCTATTTATAGTACTGTGTAAAATGGAATTAAATGGAATTTATTAACATACATATACATTTACAAACATTTTTTTTTTTTCAACGGAACATTAATCAGGCGTGGTGTATTACAGGAATGATGGCACGGCAGCAGCTGTGGATGCAGAGAGAACTGTGCCACAGCTGCCTGTAAAGTGTACGACAGGATGAGCAAAAAGGTCAGAGAGGAGAAAATGGTGGTTGTATCACTCAGAAGGACGGACAATCATTCTCTACTAATGGCGTTCAGGAGCACAATCCCCCCAACACGGTGAAAGGGGGAAAAAACAAACTATGCAGCTTGTTACCAAAGTCAGCTTTTGCATTTAATAGCTTACAGTAAACAACAAAAATGTACATTCTTATGGACATTTCAAAGACAAAAAAACCCAACTGACCAATATACAGTATTTGGTATTCTTGGTGTTTAACTAAAGTAATTGTATCAAAATTTGACTTAAGGTTGCACACCATAAAACACTCACACAGAGTTAATTTGACTGAAATAATCCCTCTCTTGAGCTACTCTTTAACTGGTACCAGTAGTCCTGCACTGCTTACAATAACCGCACCTTACAGAGTAATATTGATGCTGCAAGTAAAAGGCACTCAGCTGGGCCACATAAAAGCCAAAGCAAACTTATCACAACCATTAAAGCAACTTCATAGTTTCATTCCAAAACATGGATATTTTTTTTATTATTATTTTTTGCTGAATTGACTTGTCAATGTTAAAAAAGAGTAGATTCTGTCACTGAAAATAACTATAATTTAAATGCATAATCTGCTTTCATTTAATGGTGTTATCAACTCAAAAGCGTTGGTTTCCAATGGCAGAGGTCTTATTTTTGGAATGAAACAAGTTACAATTTGCACGTACAGAGACACACTTGAAACATGGAAACAATAAAAAAAACCCCCAAAAAAACAATGCAGCTCTTGTAGATAGATACATACTGTGCTGTATGACTAAATTTATTCTGTCTACTCAAAATAGATGTTATAATCTGTACAAGGATATTCATAAGACACTTACTGTTGGAGGTACATTCAGAAAAATGTGGCTACAGTAAGACACAGTACCTATTTATGATATGTCGTTTAGAAGAATACTCAATATTTCAGAACAAATATGTGTGCACAGGGAACTGTATCGATACTATTATCTTGAATCGTCTTGGCTATTATTAGCAAATGGTGAAACACCCCCATGAAACTGGATACTCTAGAAGTAGGATGTGTGGAAACCAGGGTTAAAAAAAAAGAAAGATTAAAAGTACTTTTGGTGTGCTCAAACACATTTACCCATAATTAAAACTGACGGGATTTTCCATGCAAAAAGGTGATGCCCTAGTAAATGTTTTAGCAAAAAATAAAATTATCAAATATGAATCAAATACGAGAATGTTGCTACAGCCAACAAGAAGCTACTGGGTATTCCTCAAAACCACATCACCCGCTACTAAAGACTTAACTATTGTGATTTACATTGCTGCTACATATTGGCTCAACAACTATGAAGAAGGAGGAAGATTTTGCTTGGATTTCAGGTGTTGTAATTTACAAAGATCCCTCTGAAAGCCAGCTGGCTTCTTTTTCTACCACATGTCCATGACTTGCATTAAGACAGATTTTCACAATAGCTGCCACACTTATTCTCGCATGTGATGCACAAACAATATCAAGTTAAACCTGGATAATGTTAATTAATGTTACCTTGACGTCCATTTCTCACATCCAGTTCCCATATATAAACAAGTAGAGTAAACCCTTCCATGGAGAGAATGGAGGGAACAAAAAGAATTGATTTCCCCATACTGCTGGTTCCTAGATGCTCGATGGCATCTGATTGGCTAAGCAGGATGTCAAGGAAGGAAATATATAGGTAGGAAAGGATAAGAGAGTTATGTGCTTTGTCTTTGTTGATCCGTGTTCACTGGGGTGTGTTTTTAATGGGAAATACCTGTCATACTGCATACAAGTCATCTCTGACAAGTCCAATGGTGCTGGAAAAAGCAATTTTATCAGCAGGGACTGAAAATGCAGCCCATTACCTCCAAAAGCTTAATACTTCACGGAAAGATGACTTCTATTGATCCTGCACAGCTGGACCATGGTGACCAACAACAAAGCTTACAGGCAGAAAAGAAATGTGCTGACCTTTGTCCCTGGTAAAACTATAAAAGTGTACGGGTATGTAATTTTCCCCTGGGAAAGTTTGCTGAGCATGTTGGGTCTTTTTGTGTGACTTTTGCCTGAATAAAACCCTTGCTGCTACCTAATGAGCAGCTGCACTGCACTAAGTAGCGTACACACAAAAGGGCACCTCAACAGCCGATCTGCTGGAAGGAGAAATCAGATATTTTTGCCCAGCCAAAGTTTTGCACTGGCAGATTTGTGGTTGTGAGGTTCCCCCTTTAGGAAACACTGAAGAAACGCCTGTTTATAAACCAAACTTGCTGAAATCAGGGGGAAAAATGCCAGACTTTGGAAACACACACCTTCCGTCTGAACTCTCTCCTCTCTGTACAAATCAAAAGACTAAATATGAAGTTAGATAACCTGACGCCATTTCACGCTGCAATGAAAAAGTAAAGCCACTTTTCAAAACTCCTGTTACAAGCAACAGAGTAGAGCAGTAGAGTTGCGTGTGATGGAATATGTAATTACAGCTGTCAATCCCCCCACCTCTCTGAAAACATCTATCTCAAAATCTTGCGTCATTGGGTAGATTTTCTACAGCCGAGATGCAGTTTCCTTTCAGACCACTTGAATTACAATATGCTCAAAGGTAAAACTATTGCGCACTCAAGTTTTAACTACCATGCACAAGCACATACATGGAACTTCTAGAGTATCTTTGAAACTGCGCCTCTGGTCAATTCTGCTGATCCATATTTATCTGGCAAGACACTAATAACCATACAGCCAGGATGAGTTAAATAACTATTCCTGAGGTGCCTATCTCTAATACGTTTCCCTGACACAATGAGATGAATCTTGGAGAATCTAAAGTGCTCTAGGCTCAGCACTCCACAGGAACTCCAGGTAAATCGGCTCTAGAATGACCAAGTGAGGACGAGAGGAGGGGTATGACGCATGCTTTACCCTGTTTATCTGCTCAGAATGGTGATGACACGTATGCTAAACTGGCAGTTTCCTAAAACATCTGTTACAGTCATCACTGGCACATAAACAGTATATAACCAATACTATCTGACTCTTTTACCCTCTTCATCACTGTCCTAGTGCAGAAAAGAAAAACACGGGTCTCTGATCCAAGTGTCTCTGTATCTTATCCTTTATTTAGAAGTCCTTTGAATTCAGAAAGTCCAACTCTAAGTGCTCTGTTCAGACTAACAAGGATCTAGCTGGTAGTCCACACCTCTGTCACAAAGTGCCCTGATCAGCAGTGAAGAATCCGCCTTCTTTCTTTTTTCTCCTCCTCAGTCTATGGGCCCGCCAACACATGGCTGCCATGAGGAGCATCACCACGCCGACACACAGCAACGCCACTGACACCACTTTTGTTTGGAGCAGTGTGTTAAAGGTGAAAGTCACCCCGGTACCAGCCATCCCGATTACAAGCGATATCACGCCGAACGGGAACACACAGCGGTACCAGGACTTTTCCGTGCCGCCCGTGGCCTGGGCCAACCTTTCTAAAGTGTGGAGAGACTCTGGTGGTTTCACCGGGTCTCTCCCAACACTTCCCTCTTCCTCTCCTTCTCCTCTGGATCCATTCAAACCCTGGTTCTGGTTCTCAGAGTCTTGGGGTAAGGTGTTTGTTTCGCTGCTGTTGCCACAGTCCAGGTCTGGGTGAAGTACTGGGGCAGGGGGCTGGCGGCCTGAAGAGCAGCCCATCTCTGAGTTGCTGTCCTCGTGTACTGATGCAAGGAAAAGCTCCCGGCTGGCGGCGGGACTCTCGGCGTGCCTGTGATGATTGTGCTGCTGCTTATGACGCTACAGGGGGTTTCTCTAAACCTGCTTCTGGTGCTGTCAATGCCAGAGAGGTTGTTGCTGTTGATCTTGCTTTCAGTACTTGCCAGCATGTGACTGCAATTGGAGAGATGGAGGGAGAGAAGCTTAAAAAAGAATAAGACATGGCAAGAAAAATAGGACACAAGACTTAGAGGAAAAACAACAGGAGAAACATTACAGCTTAGGATGTTCACAGAAGAGTGAAATTAAAGGATGTATTTTAGTTTTAGCCTAACACACATACTAGCTACATAAAGGATGCACTTACGCCGTATTTTCAGAGTCATCAATGGGTGAGTGTTTTCAGTGCAGCATCGTTCTCCCGGCTGCACACGACGGCGGCAGCAGCAGCAGCAGCAGCAGCACGGTGTGTGTGTGTTGTGATCTCGATGTCCATAGACTATATAATCACAAAGAGGAGGAGGAGGGGCATATGGGAAGTGGTAGACAGTTTGTAAGATTCTGATTGGCTCATGGAGCAGAAAGACTTCAGAGAGGAGGGGTGGGGGGTGAGGTTAACTGTTCAGCGGTCTCATTCAGGAATATAAATTCATTATTTAGTATGACCGGGAATTTGAGAAGATTTTTCACTGAGGTTGTGCCGTGTTAGTCGGCTGCTCTTGTAGATGTCACCTTGTAGAAAGACAGAAAAGATGTGTCACTGAAACTGGTGCAACATTAAATTGTGGCAATTTTCTTCCATCTCCGCGTGGCAGATATTGCTGTCTGTGAGATATGCTGTCTGGCTCCCTGTTTTTTTTGGGGGGGGGGGAAGCTGTCTCACACTTTTTACTGTTGAAAACCTTTATTCCCAGTCCTTAGAGGAGCATTTCTGTCTAATTAGTGAAGGTACAAAGAAAAAAGATCATTCAAATTGGAATTGAAAGATTTCACATGGCCACAGTGACAAGTAATTCAAGATTTAAGTGAAAACATCCAAGCTGCATCAATTAAAAAAAAAGGCACTCCCCGCTTTCCTCCCTCCCTCTTTCTTCAAATGTATCCAAATGAAGTGCGTCATCCGTGTTTCCCTGCACAAAAGAATGACAGCCTTGTCACGGCCGTCTCCCTCACCCCACATATATATGCCCTTGTTGTTCACGCACCTATTTCTCCTCTCAGACAATGACAGAGACACATGAGCCAACCGGCGTGCATCTCAGGGGACGGCTCGAATCACCGGCAATAGGACAAACAGCACATTGTGTTTGTGTGTGTGCACGCGCATGGGTTTGCACCTGCTTTGATCTGCATTTTCCATCATCTTCTCTTTTTATTTCCTTGAGGCAAGGAAATTTACCAATACACTGGATTGGCTGTAATAATCCCATGTCTGATTTTGGCTGATATCTCACAGGCACAGCTGTTCCGGGGACAGAAGTAATCTCATTGGTTGAGTTAAATCTGAAACAGTGCAGCAACAGAGCCACAATTTCCTATTAGAAGAAATTAGAATGGTTGAATATCCACAGTTAAAGCTTTTTTGTGCACAAGCTCGAAAATAATGTACCCAAAATAAAGCAGAGCTGTTGTTAGCTAAAGTTGTTAGTGATGTTAATTTATTTTGTTTGAGCTTGCCAATTGATGTCAGAGGAGTCAGGTTTCTTGAACAGTTTACCAGACGTTTGCTGGAAAAGTATCAAATAGTTTTCAAGTTCTGTTCCAAGAATGAACTGATGACAAACGGTACAGAGCGGCCACAGACAAAATAGCAAAAGGCACCACTCCAACACAGAACAATAAACTGTAGGAAGTTTGGTGAGAAAACATTGAATGGTTTTCCAGTTATTTGTGGAAACTCAAAACACATTTGTGTTTACTGTAGCGCCCCTTTGTGGTTCACAGGTTGCTGAAGAGCAAAAGTATACAAGAAAAGTGTCTTTTTTGTTTTTTTATTACCCTTTATTAGAGATAAAGGGAGTATAAGGCCTGTAGTAGTAGCCATTGAAGTAAATGAACAGTTTGGTATCACAGCCACATGTCTAAAACACATCTTTGTCAGCTGGTGATGATGGCAGTACAATGAGATTTCTACAGATCTCTATTTAGCACAAATGGCACAAAATGCATTATGGGTCTTTTCAGTATAATTACCAAATATCTTTGTACTAAAGAATAAAAGAGTGATTTACTGATTTAAAAAAATGTTCAAAAATACTGAAAAAATGACTGCAATAACAACGTATGGCATTGGTTTGCCTGTAGACAGTAATATTTTGGAAGGACAGAATTGTCCCCAGCAGTATTTGAGCAAACTCATATTATCTTATTTTTCAGATAGTCAGGCCTGTTAGGGCCATGTACTCAGGGGGGCAGAACTGGAGTTACATCCAGTAACTCTCTACTGCATTCAAGGCTAATGGGTCGTCCACACCAAGAATAATAACTCTAGTTACAACAATAATGATCATAACACACTGATGAACAGGGGCATTGTGCAAGTTCCCAGAAAAAAAGAAAATTGTGACACGATTTTCTACAGTTTCACACTATATCCACAAGGATGATAATTTAGACAACAAAAAATAATAATGCAACCAATGAAAGGAACCTGACTACACGGTAACAGCTGTATTCTCATAGGAAACAGACTGAGCGGAGATTAGACTGTACTGACATGACAGTGTCTGCTCCATTAACCAACGGAAACTCCAAGATCCATCATCACCACTACATGAACCATGAGTCATCATGTTGTTGTTATTGTTGTGACAAATATCAGTAGGCTTTTCACATCATGTTCATCTCCTTCACACAGATCAGCAGCTTCAACTGAACCAAGTCATCATCATCATCATCATCATCATCATCATCATCATCATCATCATCATCATCCCTTTGTTGGTCTGACATGGTTGGATTTCAGTTAAATCTACATACATTTCACCCACTATAATTTACCTGTTGAACTCTCAGCCTCCTGACTGAGCACAGAGCTGAGGCTCTCTGATCTCAACCAGCTAACTATAACCTGTGATAGTGATGTTAAAATCAACATGCCACACACAGCTCAGCAACTTTAACTGCCTGGTTAATATGAGTATGATTGTATTTTATATAGGTATTTTATATTTGTTTGATCATGTTTTATGCATTGCCATTTGTATCCAGACTGACTGGTGTCTATGAGCAACGCTTGCACTCGCTTGCACTTCTTATGGATTTTATGATGTATTTTTAGTGCTTATGTTTGGAATTGCTTCTTTTTTCTTTTATGTGGTGAATTATCTTCTACACAGAGGCAATGAAAACGCAACACTGTTTCTTCCTCATCTAATGTCCAGACCAATTTTCACAGGCCCAAGACGAGGCCAATCATTCACAGAGCCCAGTTGGTCGTGACGTTGACGCAACCTCGTGACAGTTCACGAGCACTCACTCCGGCCTCTAAAACACCTAAGGCATGGTTCCTGTTGGCAGTCGATAAGCCACTGCAGCCATTCCATCTCACACACCTCATGAACCAAAATTAACACAAAGCAAAAGTGTTGCGTTTTCATTGCCTCTCAGTATACATTTTATGTGTCTTTATCTTGTAAAACACTTTGTAATCTTGTTTTGAAAAGTGCTATATAAATAAAGTGTTACTTACGTTTTAAAAAGGAACTGGTGCTCTACCAACCACTTCGGCAACACACCATTAAGCTGTAGCTTACTACTACTCCCGCTGTAACATTTCCAACACAAATATCACTGTACATTTTAAAAACTTGTGCATCTCTCCTCTGGATCCAAATCTACAGACTAAATATAAATACAGATAACCCGATGTCGTTTCATGCCGTTACGGAAAAGTGAAGCTACTTTTCTAAGCTTCCAAGATGAGACACGGAGTAGAGATGTCTGACAGAATCTGATCAGCCATTGGTAATTATAGCTGTCAATCAAATTCTTCTTAACTATCTGCACCATGGAGATTCATACGTCTGCTTGATTGAGACTTAGAAAAACTCTGATACTGTTATGTTACAGCACATAACATAACATATAGACACACACACAAACACACAAAATCTGATTGTATGTATGTATTATATTACTTCTGGCACCTCTGGCTGAAATTTAGTGTAATACAAAGGTCCAAAAGCACTCCACTACAAACAACTTTTACACTACAGTGTTTGCTCAGGGTGACTATAATTCAAGCAGTACAAAAATCAACACATCTCTGCTCTGAGTCCCTGTGTTTGTGTGTGTTTTGATGGTTTACTGACCTGGTCTTTCACTTTTGAACATGTCTCTTTTGCTAGCTGTGACTGTGACCGGGCCTTTTTTTTTTAAATTCTCTCCCTCTCTGCTCCACCTTTCCTTTTCTTGCAACTGTTCATTTTTCCGGACGATCTCTCCAAGCGTTCCTCCTAGTGAAGCAGGTAGGCGGATGCTTGTGTGCATTGAATGTCATAACTCGTCCTCACCCTCGCTCGGGTGACACCGGATGAGAGTCACACCTGACACTGTGTGTCAAAACACCCACTGGTAAATGTCCAAATGCTCCCACATCTAAGTGTAAGTAATAGATAGTCAACCCACCAGCCAAAAATGAAATGAAAACCTACTACTTAAAGTCAACTTTTCCTATGAGGAAAATGTTGGCTGATATTAGTGTTTGCTATAAGCATCCTGGCATCTCTTACCTGGAGGCTAGCAGTCAGGTTGCTAACAGGAGTCAACATAAAAGCAAAGTGTGGTATATCAAATGTATGAAGGAGCATTAGGGTCACAAAAATATATTTCGAGAATAAAGGCATAATATTACAAGAATAAAGTCATAACATTTCAAGAGAAAAAAAACACAATGTTACGAGAGTAAAGTAGTAATTCTACGACTGAAAAATTGAATATTTTTATGAGGAAAAAAAATATGACAGTCAAAGTGACCAGCTGAACCCCGGAAGTTTGAATGTGTGAATTTCTTTCCCATTCCATTTCATTATTTGTGAAACTTAAACTAAAGTATAATTTAACGAGATGGCTCTGCATTCTACGAAGGAGGATTATACACATATGATATTTTGAGAATAAAGTCATAACATATCGAGAAAAAAAGAAATCTGAATAATTGCAAGAATAAAGTTGTAATATTTTGAGGAAAAAGTCCTAATTTTATGAGAATAAAGTCATACATGTCGTGGTTTGAGTCATGTTTCCTGTTTTCTTTTGCTGTTGCTCTCCTTGTGTGTCCTTTTACTTCCTGTCTATGTTTACTTTTCCTTCCACTCGTTTGTCTCACTTGTGTCTTGTGTCTCACTTGTGTCTTGAATCGGAGCAAGACAGGCAACGGCCTGTCTTGCTCCGATTCCACTTCTCTGCTTGTCTCCCCTTCAGTTACCAGTCTTCCATCCACACTCACCTGTCCTCCGTTGTAATCACACAGTCTACCACTCACTTTCCTTTTGCTCCCTGTCAGTTTGTCTCACGCTCTGCTACAGATGTTGGCTCCCTGTTCGTGGTCCCTGTCCTGCCTGATCCCATCGCGTCTTCTTCTTTTCACCAGTTGTTGGACACCTTCAGTTTACTGTTCGTAGGTTTTCTTTTCTTGTTGATAAATCCCTTTTTGTTTGCCCTTCATCTGAATCTGGGTCCCGATTTAGTGAACTGTGGTAAGGGTAAATTATGACTCTTCTCTTCAAATATTATCAATTTATTCTCGAAATATCATATATGTTTTTTTAAATCATCAGTGTGGCCCTAATCCTCCTTCATACAAATGAGTTTAATATCAGTCTAAAAATCAAATGAAAATGTCAGAATTAATGAATTACTCAGCTATACTTGGCTGGTAAAATAAGTTCCATTAAGAATGTAATCCGATGCTTCAAAATGTCACAGTGTGAAATCACCAGGTCCCAGAGAAACAGGATGCTGTTCATGTGATGAGTTAATTACACCTGTTCTTGTCCCAGTACGGCACGCCAACTTATTTGCAATCACAAAAGTCTCCTGGCTTCAGACAAGCTTCAATGGCCTGCAGCTTAAAGGTGCAGAACATGATGGAAGTGGTTTAAACATTGCCATTTTATTACATTTAACCACATAATTAGCACGTGAAATGAGGTTTCTGGTTAGTTCCTGTTTAATAGATAATGTTTGTGAGGCAGTATTGCTCTCAACAGCATTCATTGTTCAAGGTAAGTGTGACCAAATGCTGTTATTTTCCTCACATTAAATGGAATGAGTGACGAAATCCTTTAAATAAATTGTATTATTTCAGGTAACATTTTTAGGTATGAAATGTTGGCAGCACACAGACAGAGCTTATTATGTTTGATAGCAAAGTCAGACAAAGACTGAAAATAATTGCGGAAATTATTACCTGGCTGTTGGGTGGAACAAACATGTGCACTCTGGATAATAAAGTGCCAGGTTGTGCTCGGGTATGAGATTATCTACACAGTAGAGCTGCACCATTCAGTGAAAAAGTAATTGTGATTTTTCTGTGTGATTTGCGATGGCGATAAGTGGCATCATAAATCTACTTGCTTGGTTATCAAGGACAATTAAATGTGTATTTTTTTTTCCAACTAAACTATAAATAAAGTCAAAGATGTTCATTTCTAGCATTTTTTTCTTGGGACGACTGCGGCCAATTAATCAGCTCTCAGCTTTTTCCTTTTGCTATCGTTATTATATTGGCCTTTAAAAATCTATTGACCTCTGATCCAACCATCCATCGATCCATACATACATCCATCCATCAATAACTTGGATTCCTCATGTCTTGCCCCCTGGGTCTTTTGCCCTGGGTTGAAACCATTTTACATGCTTTGCTGCATTTCATGCTCCCAACATGAAACACTGTCCTGATGTAAAAAAAAAAAAACAGAATAGGGAAATTACGCACATAATAAACAGACTGTACGCAAACAGAACAGGATGTCACGTTAACATATGCACATTTTTTATTTAATTAAATCATGGCCTTTTGTGGTTATATAATTGCACAGATCGTCAGTGAGATTGCGATTAGATTAATCATGCAGCTCTACTGCTCAGCAAACTGTGAAAGAATTTATTTTCTAACCTAGCTACACCTGGGCCTTTCCTGTAGAATCAAGTCAAAAGCAAATTGAATGAAAGATCTGTTGTTCAAACTATCACCAGACTTAATTTTACAGCTTCCTTCTACCAGATATTCTAGTAGAATATGTGCTGCTAGTGGGAGATTAATGTGACCATGGCTCAGTTCTATTTAATAAAGTGGAAAGTTAGTCCCAGGGAGCTCACAATAAATTTGAATGAATGGGACTTCATGACACTTATGTTCATGTGGACAGACTGTACGAGACCTCATCGTTATCCCTCACGTTTGGATTAGAAGCACATGATGAAGATTCATGCCGAGCTAATGGAGTTTTTTCTCTTTCTTATCTTGGTGTACTCTTATATAAAGTTTTGACCATCTGAGAGGGTGATAAAATAAATAAAAGCTGAAATGAAAAATTCTCTATTAAGTCTCTATTATTCTGAAATTTTACAAACCAAAACAAGAACCGTGTTGATCCAGATGCGTCCACTATCCTTGCATCATAAACTGTTCTCTCAACTTACAATTAATAACAGCCTTTTTAGTTAAGCGACCTTCACCTTTTGAAATCTAATCAGGTCATCCTTCAGTCCAACTGAATGTTTGTGCTAAATTTGTGAAATGGAAGATTGGAGATATTGCATTCATTAGAAGAGACAGACAAGACGGCACCATGACCTTGATCTGTGATGCAATTCAGAGTCTGAGCAGTAGAGACATGGGGACGTCACATCCACCCGATTCGTTTGCTGCCATGTGTCTGGCAAACTTAGGGCCACGATTGGACACTGCAGCTGTCAATCACCCGTTTTTATAGCAATAAATATCTTAGAAACAAGCCGATCAGAGAGATGACGATTTGAACACAAATCAGTCTCAAGAACTCTACCTAAAAACATTGGTAGATGGATGCCATCTCTCTTATTAGGAGAGATGGCATCCATCCCACCTTTGATGGCGCTGCTCTCCTATCTAGAAATATGGCTGTATTTATTA
>JAPQRN010000012.1:740631-754974 GCA_037367275.1 Coranthus polyacanthus
TGTGGCTTGGTGTGATAACTCTTTCCTGCTAAATGTGACAAAAACAAAAACACGTGATGAGTGATTTCAGAAAGTCACTTTTAAACCCACTGCCAACAGCTGCCAATACATAAGGTATTGAAATTGACCAAGAGCTAAGATGCAAATATTTGGGCATTGTTCTTGATAACAGGCTTTGGAATCCCACGTTTATGCTGCCTCCTGAGCAAAATATACTCTTAATGTTTCTACTGCGATGATTCTTTTACAGACATTTTATTGAACCTTTAGTATTTTTGCTCGGTTTGTAAAATCTAAATCGGACCAATAAGAACAGACTTGGAAGACTTAGGTATTACGATCTCAGGGTCAAACTTTTGGTCAGTTATAAGAGGCAGGTCCTTAGGAGGGATAATGCTACTGCCAGGACCATCCAGTCCGGAGCTGTTGCCTTCAGCCCTACTCCAAGGAGCTGTAGCGATGAGGACATTTTCCCTGCGGTGATTTTCGATGGCTCAACAGTACAATATGCGGTCTTATAGGATATGCAGCAGAAGAAACATGTTGCGAGCAGGTTTAAGTGGACAAACCGAACACTTTTAGTGCTGACAGACACTAAAGGATCACTATAAACAACCTTGAATACACCAGCCTAGCAACATTAATGCAACGCTGTCTGTATTTACACCGGTAACTCTGCACATTTAAAACAAATATTAGTGGATGCAATTTATTAGAGATGCAAACTATGATTCCTCTTAAAAGCAGATGATGTGACAAAGTTAATAATTCTGTGGGTAACACTGCTAGATGTATAGCCTCGTGAATAACAGAACACTTGTGGCCGTAGTGGTTGTCATGGTTGCTCGCCATCCCCTGTTGGTGGCTTTGTCAGTAGCGCAGCATTACAGTGTTGCAAGGTTATTGCTACAGTCTGGAGGACAAAAAGACTCTAACACTCAAGCAGCATTTCTCGCACAGTTGCACTTGCAGTCGGCATGAAAACTGATGGGTTATAAAGGTAACGATGAACCTTGGGCAGGGCTGCAGACAGACTTTGCAAAGAGGCTGGTATTGGCCTTTCTGGAGTAAGCAGTGACACACTGTTGTACCTTGTACGGACTGAAAAGCCCTTTGAGGCAAATCTTGATTTGTGATATTGGGCCATATAAATAAAACTGAATTGAATTGAATTACTTCCCTTGTCACTTTGTTTCAGCCTGGAAACAACAGATACCTGAGTTATAATAATACCTGGACCTCTGAAGTCCTACGACATTAAAGACACAGAGAGAAGTCACTTCCTGTTAAACAGAATTCAAATGAAAACACAACTTCTCAATGTAGGCTTCACTTTGCTGTATACAACGCGTCATTGTTTTCAGCCCTGTTAATATAATGTAATGTTTATTCATATGCACTTTCTAAACAGCTTGATAAGAAAGGTCAGATGTTTGGTTACACTGAACAGAATAAGTGTGTGTAGACTTGTTGCTGTAATTTCAGTGTCTATGGCTTTCGACAATGTGTGTGAAACATAAAATGATGTCAAAGTTTTAGTCATAAGAACAAGAGCAACAGGAGATTTTAGGCCTTAAAACCCCACTCTCAAATCTCAATTATTTTACACACACATGCACACACACAGTGGGATTAGACTCCATGGCATAAGTGGCTAATGTAACAGAGGCAGTCGGATCCGGCTTGGGCTCGTTTCCTGCATTGTTAGACGTTGGAGTGCGATAAGTCAGAGTTTGGACTGCTCCGAGTGGGATAGTCAGTCATGGATTAACTCTCTCCTACCACCTGAGCGCTGAAACATCCCTGCTTTTGTGTTGCTGTTTTTTTTTTTTTTGCTTCTACCTTCCTGTACAAGAATCTGGGGTTTGGCAGCTCAACAATTAGAGGTCTCAGACTTTTACTCTTATGCAACATGATGTTTATACAGACCTACAGTGACTTTACACTAGATAATATCCAAAACAGCTTAAGTTTCACACATTGTGGCACCTGCATGCATTAGCTGATGCCAAATCCCAATCCAAGAATAATATTTTAGTTTATATTGTCACAATTTTGTACAAATTGTCATATAATGTGTAAAAAGAAATCTGTTTAAAATGATAGCCCGCATCACAACTCTTCTATAAAACCAACAGACCCTGGGTTGTAGATCTGTAGAGGTTCAAGCATTTGTATTTCAGCACAAAAATGAGCCACAGCGCCGCGCCATGCAGACCGCTGCCTTTCTGAAGGAGTGATCCAGCCTCATCTGAACCCAGTCTAGCAGTTGTGGAGCCGGGAACACAAGATGGAGGAACATCACGTGTCCAACATCCGGCAGCTCAGAGACGTCCTCACAGAAGAGGTAGAACATCCAGCAAAGACCTCGGTGGAGATTCTAAGTGACTGTGCTATAAGGGTGCACTCAAGTTTGTTGCCACTGTTTTCAGAAAAGTCAATGGTTTTATTTATGCAAATACAGTATATCACAGTATGCCTACTCTTTAATGAACTTCATGCCAGTGTCTCTAATGCAGCTGCTTGGAAAATTACAGTGAAATCATTTCAAAAGTGCAAAGAGAACTACTATCTCCAAGCCAACAGTCTTACAGTTGTGTGTGTTTATAATAGGTTTGCATTCATCATGCATGTTTGTGGCTTTCTATCTAAACCGTCAGAGTTTTCTCGTTAAGCATGGCTAATTTGGCCAGAGGTACACAAAGTCATGTAAACAACTCAAAACAAGAGGCCTCAGAAATTATGTCTGAGCCTTGCAAGGTTAGAACCTAAACCAACTGCAGGGAACAACCAGAAAATAAAAGGGTTTTAAAGGAAGAAGGAGAGACATGATTGCCAGCACTTCCTCATGCCTAGAGAGCCGAGCGTGACAAAAAGAGCTGAGGGCAAACCACAGTCTGGACTCATGCTCATCTGATATTCTGCTATTCAGTAATATGTCCTCAACTGGTATGTCTCTGAGACATGTTGACCTTCCTTGTCTTCAGTAACTGTGAAACTAAACACAGGAAGCTGTCAGCTCCAATTTTCAACATACTGTATGCATGTAAACATCTAAACTTGGTTTTAATTGTAATGTTTGTCAAAGACTACTACTATCAGTGTCTGCGTTGCTCAAAAACCACAACATATGAGTGTGTGTTCGGTGTAGGGTGTAATTAGCTGGTAGCTTATTTAAACAAAAGGTGACTAAAGGGGATGAGCTGTATATGTCTGAACAAATCACGGCCTTATCCAAATGACCACATACAGACACACACATGCACATGTGTATTCGTGGTCCAATATGCATAGTATGTGCATAGAAATATACCTAGAAATGCACACTTGCAATACAAAAAATTAAACATATAAAACAATGCAAAATGGGTATCAACGTCTGTGGACTGAAAGTGAAACCGCAAACAGTTTCTCTTATTGTAAATGATTTTAAAATATAAAAAAACATGAGACCTTAGTTCTTTATAAAAGGTGAAGCAGTAAAATGAATAAAAACACACAAAAAAAACAGCACAATGTACTCATTTAAAATAAAAACAATTTCACAAATATTCACAAGTAAACTTTAGAAGATATCACTTGTTGACCACAATGTGCATCCATTCTATTTTTAAAAGAAATAACAAAATTTCCACAATTTGCATAACATACTTTTATCAAACAAACTAATAAACTTAATGTGATAATGGGTAACATAAATAAAACAGGAATAAGCTGGTTCTTATGAATATGAAACACACTGGGTGTATTAATGATAAATATATGGCTGTGGATATTTGAATATAAACTTCATGTATTTATTTATTTGTACTATCTCATTTGTACATGAAGATTTTGATTCTACTTTTATTAAATATCTTATTAAATCAATACAAATGCATGAAGCAGCAGAATAATTCCACTCACTAGAGGTTTTACTGTCAGCAGACATGTTATAATTCAAGTCGCTGTTGAAAAGTGAACCCACTCGGATTGTTTTCCAGTTAAGTTGGTCACCGTCCAAATAAGGTTGTGAGTAAATAAGTGCAACCAGAGAGAGAAATCTTGGGAAATTCTGTAACATCATTCCATTCCAGTCGTTCTATGTTTCTGCTCAACACATCCTTGTTTTAAGTGAAACAAATTACTATAATAGTATAATAAAACACATAAGACAAAATCATTTCTAGTACAACAATCTGGGCTGTGCATATAGACCATGTCAGAGGATCCTAGGGCCGAGACAGACGACAATCCTTATCTGACAAAGAAAAACAAAACATTTTCACATCTGCAAAGCTGTGATCTGAAAAAATCAAAGTCTTCTATTGTGGATCTCCCACCGTGAGTCCTGAAAACCTCCAGTCAGGGCGATGTCTTAGTTTTGAAAAATGTATTTTGATCCTTAAAGTTGTGCGTAACACAGTGGTGCAGTCGGGTTTTTTTTGTTTCTTTAATCCAGAACACACTTGCCAACTTCTCTTTTTACAATATGAACATATTTAAGCAGTTTGTCAGTAAATCACACACGGATTGTATTGTTTTCACTTAGGAAGAAGATTGTACGATACTTCCAAGTTAATGCATTTAGCTTAAATAAATGAATAAATGAACTATGAAAAATGGGGAGTTGTAGCTTATACAGTTTGTTTCATATTCACCACTGATTTAAAAGTTATAATGATGGACAAAGTTTGGACAACGTCGATGTCAGTGCATTGGTTTATCTACCGACTTAAGCGTTTTCCTCATTTGTTTTAATATGCAGCTGAACATCTGGGATGTTCAACGGTCAGGATTTGTTCCAAAATGTCAGTACACTTATTTTTCATGTTATAATGAGACTAGAAATGCATGTCAGTACTGGCTACTATTTGAGGACCACTACACAGGAGGGGATCATTATTTTTCAAATAAAAAAAAAAAAAATATTGTAGTGTAAAAATTGAACTGACTTCAACTTTGCTTTGAAGAAAAGCATCTGCTACAGTGGCAATTTTGGTTCACAAACCGTAACATGAGTCAGCGAGGAGGTTTGGGTCATATCCCACCACGATGGTTCCTGTCTCTTTCTTCTGACCCCAAACTCATCTCCTTCTGATCTCCGTATGCCTTGGCAAGACCCTCAAAGCCTCCCCCTGGCACAGGGCTGCTATCTTCTCTTTTCCTGGGATAAAAAGGAAAAACCTCTCACCCAGCGAGCATCCTGGAGAGCTCTGGAAATGCTCCTCCTCTCAGTTCTTGTGAGTTCTCTTTGAACTGCTCACTTCCTGGCTAAAAAAGAAGCAACCAAATGATATAATATTAAAATGCCGCTCAATGGGCTCTTTCATTCAGTCTATTAAGACACAAACATACAGCTTTTACATCTTTGCAGCAATGTTTCCAGTAGTCAGAGAGGTCCTTGAACTAAAATTATGGATTAATTAAGCGAAAAAGGGCTTACTGGTTGAAAATGACGCAGTTTACCGTTTCATAAACAGCCTCTGCTGCAGAAAGGTTCTTTAAATGCCAATTTGAGCCACCACTTTAGAATGAACTGTCTTCCAGAGGTACAAACAGTGCTTACATCTTGGATTACAGAGGTAAAAAAGAAAATAAGGGTGGGTTCTATTGTGTAATAGACCGACCAGGGCCAAGGCAGTGCAAAAATAGAATCCTAATGTGATCCACCGGTGTTACACAACTGGTTATGAGTAGGGGACTCTTTGACATGTGTTATTAAATTCTGTAAAGCTGCCACATCCATGCAGCATGTTTTTGCTGCTGCTGAGTTTGACGTCAGAAGGAGAAAGGGGTGAGGGGAGGATGGAGGAAACGATGTTGAATTTCACTTACATTTCCAAAGTAAAAGAACAGAAAGAGATACCGCCTCTCTCGCTTTCTTTCTCCCTTTCAGCCACTTTCTGCTTGAGCACATGTTGAAATGTCTTGTTGACACAGTAGGAACATGCACATGTACTTCTGTCTGCACACATGTACTATGTATGAAACATGCTCCATATACAGTAAATAAAGTTGACACCAAACTGAA
Organism: Coranthus polyacanthus; assembly: GCA_037367275.1. Lineage (NCBI taxonomy): Eukaryota > Metazoa > Chordata > Actinopteri > Kurtiformes > Apogonidae > Coranthus > Coranthus polyacanthus. The sequence continues at coordinate 746,645 of JAPQRN010000012.1, forward strand.
ACTGCAAGAAGCTTTTCATAAACACATTTATCAGTATATTGTCTAAGTATGTTTGAAAACAATGATCTGACTACACGGTCGCATACATATAGTTTGAGAAATGTTGTACTTGTCAAGTTCAGTTGACAAATCCCAACAGCTATTCATCCAAGCCAGTAAAACAGCATGCATTTCACATCATAGCATACACATGCACGTCTGCATTTATGTCGACTTATTACAACAGTTTTTTTTTTTGTAGAAGTGTAACATTATAAGCATTTGTTCTTACATCAAGGAAGTGTCTTTTGCTTATGAAGCAACAGGTCCTCCAACCAGAATTACCACGTCCCTTGTTTATGATGTGATACATAGAAACAGCTTTACCAACACGTTATGTAAAACCAAAAAAAACAATCTGTCCTATTTTTTAATAATACAATGGAATGAATTTCCTATGTCTTTTATCTACTATTGTATTTTTACTTTTCTTGCACACTTGCGCATTGTTTTTTATCCTTGTTTGCATGGCTCCGCTGCAACTACACACTTTATCAAAATATTTCACAGTGGATCACTTTAACAGCAGAATATGTTTCATTTGTGTTTTTTTTTTACTTGTGTTCAGTGTCTTATTGTTGTGTCCATGTTTTCGTTGCCTGCTGCTGCAAAATAAGTTGATTTAGTCTTTATTGAATGGCTAGTTTACAGCTGTTGTCCCTTGGCCGGATGTTGAATTAACCACTGAAACAATAAAACAACAACATTCAGTCAGAAAAAAACACAAAAAAAACTCTGGCAAAACAGGATAAAAGCTTAAAGGAGTGAAACAAAAGTCAAAGTACATGCAAAGTAAGACAATGTATAAAATATGACTGGAGAGTTAGCACAGGCAGTTAAAACATAACATACAGACACATTACACGACAAAAATGACAAACGTAAAACGAGAAGGGACACAATCTGATAAACACTGACAGAAGACATATGAGAGCAGACACGACAAGCATGCAGTAACTCGGTATGATGGCATGTCTGATTGTTTTGTTTTGAGATTATGTGCAAAGGAATGAAAGGAGTCAGTTAAAGCCAGAGTCAGCGTACCTAGCACCAACAGGCCTGACCTGCATGAAGCCATGTTCAGCAGCTGACACCATGTAATAACCAACCAAAATGAGTGTCTTCAGCAGTATACAACGATTTAGCCAAAATTAAAACTCCCAACTATTACCTGGACCTGTGTTATAGTGTATTCTGATCTTATTCTAAATAGCCACAATAAAGCTATAGCAAGAAAACAACAGCGTTTTTATAATATATATTGTATAAATACAGCTAAACTCAGAGACTTCATGTCAAAAGCTGAGGTGGATAAACATTTTTCCATACTGACTCCTGGAAAAATGTACTGACTAATGCCGCTTTTCCACTGTTGGTGTCAGCTTGACTCGCCTCGAGTCTGCGTGGCTTTTTTGGTGTTTCCACTGCGTGAGAGCAGGGACCATCAGGGATCATCAGATACTATTTCTAGTATCACCTTCGGTGAGGCGAATGATGTACAATCATGCAGATTACAGATTTGTCGATGCATCACTACATGTGTATGCCATCATGTCACGACATGGGACTTGAAGCCAAGGTAGAGGAAAATCTTTGAAAACGTCAGAGCAAACTTTCAAGTAGGTTCTATCTTGATAAATCAACCACAATAATTTAAGTCTAAACAATTATTTTCTTGCCTGAAAAAATATTCGAGTAAAGTTTTATTTCAGAAATTAGAACTTACAGTTTTAAGTTTCATCCTCCTCCATTGTTGCCTCACTCATCACTAGTGTCGGGCTGAAGACGCCGTCACAATTGTTTATGCTGCGTCACTATGATGACCAGCCATGCTAACTATGTATGTGGTGGAAATGCAACGTGCTGGCGGGCAAACCGAGCCAAGCCGTGAATCGAGCTGTGGAAAAACAGCATTAGTATTTTTAGAGAGAAGTTCAATGTAAGTCTATGGGAGCTAGCATCTAGTGGCCATCAGTGGTATTACACTTTAGGGTAGTTGGCTTCACTTTCAAGCGACAGTCCTTGCCTATTGGTTAAACTCCAAAGCTCTGTTGACCCGTCCAGCACCTCAACACCCTCCCTATATGGATGTTATGATTACGGTCACTTTTTTCATTTAACTTTATCACATAACTTCCTACTCTTGTCACTTTAATGTCTGACACTTGGCACTGCAGCACATGCTATACACACAGTTGAATCTCACACTGAGTCGCCCTCCTTATCCTTTCATTGTTTACATAGGCTCTGCGAAGACTGCATGAGCTGCAGAACCAGTGAGTTCCTAGCCTATGAAGTCATATAGACACGGAGATTACAGGCCCCCATAGGCTTACCAATAGCTAATATCACACACAGTTTGAGTTGAGGATTTGACTTCCTCACTTTTTTGTGCTCTCGTATGTTTGATAAAGCCAGAAAAGCAAAGAACAGGGAGGAGAACCGCTTAAAAGGGCAGATTGAGAAGCATGAAGCAAAGAGGTCTGTAGAAGTTACAAAATATTGTTTCCTTCACTGTGCTGCACAAAGTAATCCAGTGCATTTTCATCTCCTTGCGCATGTTGTCTTTGGTCTTAAACAAACATGTAAAAATCAATTTTACTATAGCTCTAAGACCTGGAACTGAGTCGGAGGTTTTAATTTACTCACATTCGCCTTCTCTCTCCTCTCCTCTTGCTCAGCCCAAAGCCATTATGGTTAGATGAAAATGTGCTTATTACACAACCCCAACACCCCCACCCTGCAACAAGACATATTTGTCCATCATAAAATGCTGCATTAATAACCCATCACACGTAGCTTGCCCAATGCTGTATATTTATCTTAGCCTTTGCCTAGCGTGCAAGGAAAACAAACACACCACTGCGGTCGATCAGGCGGCGCGAGAGAATGGAGAATGTGGCCTCGGGTATGTATGATATGCTATGAGTGGTTTGTTTAGAGTTGCAAGCTTGGAGCAGTGAAGTGAATTAAACCCGGCCAGAGTCACATGATGAATTCCTTATCGGTAGGGTTAGCAAGCTTTTGAGGTCAAACAAAATTGATTTTCTTTCCCCAAAACTATTATTTAAAGCAAGGGTTAAAATGGGCCTTAATTGGTTCAGTGTGTCGTTCTACAAACTACTGTATGTAATAATGAGGCAGAATATTGGGTAAATTCAAGAACAGGGGGATTGTACCAAGATGATGAGATTTTAAGTGGTGACAAGGATTTCTGTGACGCAGGTATTGAGCTGAAAGGTTCAACAGATTGTTTGGAAAATACAGGCTCATTAGATTTTAGGGTTGAGCAATATGGCCAAAAATGTTATGATGAAAATGTTTATATCAGTTGATATTGATAATTATCACAATAAATGTCAAATCAATATTTCTCTCAAGTTTAAAAGCTAACTTTGGTGATTGAAAGAAACCAGGCAGTTATTTGTGGTTTTAAATTCATCGTAAAAGATGTAATGAGATGGAAACATCATTTAATGGCGCAACACGATGAGAAAGGTGTTAGATGAATCCATCGTAAAATATGAAAATGCAACACACTGTAAAAGATGCAACACAAAGAAAAAGACCCAAGAAGATGTAAATGACATGAAAGACAAAATGAAATGAAAGTGATGCAATGAGACAAAAGTGGTGTAAAAGACATAACAATGAGAAAATTATGTAAGAGACACAACACGATGAAAAAGACAAAAGATACAAGAAGAAGAACATGGCTGAAAAGATGTTCATGAGAAACACTTGCCAGGCACCAGAACATTCCAGAAATATAGAGGTCGAACATTCAGGACCGTTAGAAAGATAAGATGTTCTTTCAACATTAAAATATGCATGAGTAAAATTAAAAATCCGTCTGATTTCTTCTTACGATGCTGTACAATCACACGGTGAAGACAAAGAAACGGTGTTACTACGTTTGGCAGGTTGATCCATTGGACCTGTGGCCACTGGCAGGTTTGCGTTCAAACTGACCATAGATTTTCCTTTTTGCCCCAATACACTCACTCCCCAGTCAGAGTTTCCTGCTGTTCCAGGATTCAAACTGGCAACCTTCTGGTTCACAAACCTCCCTCTCCAGTCTCCATCACACCATTGCCTCATATTTTCATTTGGTGGGTGATAGTCCACCAACGCTGTGGTACGAGAGGATTGGAATACGAACGTATCATTACTGGTCCATTGGGAGAGGCTTGAAAAGATTAATGATCGTTTCAGTCAATATAGGGAGTTATAGCTGCTGGGGTTGCCGTGGTAACAAGCTACAGTTGAGCGTAGGTGGATAAACAGTGTGGTTTGTGTTTTGGATATGGTCTTATGGTGTGTGTGTGTGAACTGCATATGTATGTGTTGAGTGCGTGCACATATGCATTGAATGATTAAGTGTATGTGCATGTAACGTGTTTGTGTATGAGTGGGTTTATGTGTAATGCCTATGCATGGTGCATATTGTACATATAGTATACTGTTAGTGTGCCCCCTGATATTTTTTTGCACACAGACTTTTTGGTTCACTAATGCTTTTCCCACAACTCCCAACTTTCCTGGAATGACATCTATCTTCATGAAAGTAGAGCAAAGGATATTTCACCTGTTAACATCCCTGTCAAATCATGTAGGAAATTACAAGCAAACTAAGTTTCACGAATACAGTAAAGATACCAAGCTTCAATATCAGTTCCTCAGCGTTACTGTTGTCGATACCGGTCTCTGTTTTAACAAAAAGAGAGTTTACACGTTATGGTACAAATCTTTGGTTTTGTTTTTCAGCTAATTTTTCTACACTCAAAGCAGTTTTACAACATCAAAAGTAAACCTATTTACTCTGAATGTATAAAAGCCGTTTATGTGACACTGATGAGATTTACTCCTTAGGTACTGAAATTTGGTAGCAAACATTTTTCAATTCTCAATTGTATCAAGTAATTCAGTGTCATAAATGTATTGAGGTTTGGTACCCAGCCCTAGACCTAAATAAAATACAAAACAATGTGCAAACTGCATTGCATTGCTCTTTGAAGCTGTCTATGAAAATGTAAAAAAAAGGATTATTTTTTATTTTTTTTAATTGGATTGTTGTAACTTCAAAAAACCCATAACTGCTAGTAATTAAGAGAACTGCATGAACAGATCATGATGCAATGATAATGGGCGCATCTGATTAAACTTAAATGCAATGGAGTGCCAAAGAAATAAAAATATTAAACATATACCTCAAAATTATACATTACAGTGCAAGGTGGGAAAAATACCCTTTCTTTCGAGGCCTCTGTCAAAGTATTTTTATTGGCTGTTATAAGCTATTGTCCAAAACTTCAAATATTCACTGAACAGTTCTTTTTTAATCACAGTTGTGATGATCCATTGTTAACATCACTTGAGAGCAAGGTTTTTCGGTGTTAAAGTCACCTGAACCTTTTCTCAAGATTACTTTTTCTTATTGTTGTTTTTTTTTGCTCACTTCTTGAATGTGGTGCTTTTGTGCAGCTAACGCATCCTTATATAAACCAGCAATAATCCCAGCTTTCCACTGCATTTCCACTCAATAATGGAACTTTGACAAAAGGCTAAAGACTTGAGTGTTTTGGGTTTTTTTTTTGCTCTGACAGATTACTCAGAAAGCACATTTAAATCTCTTTTTTTATACCTGTTGTGAAATAAATGGAGACTGTGGCCAATCCAAATACATGTGAGGAAATGTATTTCCATTCAACACACTGTACATACTGATATAAACAAATGGAAATGTGTCGTTTAGCAGTACATTTGGCAAGCAAAGCAACTAATAACAGACAAGAGCTAAGGAGAAAATCAACTGACATTATGCCAGAGTTTTACAGTTCACTCCTTTTTCTTCTCCCTGCTTTAGTCAAGACAGCAGAACTATTCCTCCAGAGGAAAACACAGCAGCAGTGCCTCTGCACATTACACGCTACTTCCTGTCATGAGCACTCAAAGGGAGGAAACACAAGTAATAATGCCACAAAAATGTTCCTTTTACATTATTGTCATGTTAGCATAGCTGATCTTAATAAGTCTTTTTGCAGTTTACAAAGGGATTAGCTACTGTCTGCCTGTTAGAATTATCTTAAACACCAAAGGGGCAACTTTATCTCGTGTGAATGTTAAGAGAGAGTGTGCTGGTTTATAGTCTCTTGTGTTCAAATCCAGATCCAAATGGATCCTACACTTCCCATATTACTCACATATAACTCTTCCATGCACTGCAGACTTTGTTTAGATAACCTTGATGACATTGTTATGGGGTTTGTTTGTCAGATTGGACAATGGTCATTGCACCAATGCCACATAAGTAATGCTCTACTTTGGCAGCCTAATGGCTTAATGGCTGCAAAAGTGAATGTGACTCACACAGCATACACAAAGGGTGAAATTCACTGCGAACTGCACTGCCAAGCAAACTGTGTCATAGTCTGCCTCTTCCATTTGCATGGATGCAAATTAGGGACAATTCATACTTTTTTCACCAATTCAGCCTGTTTCTGTACAAATAAGTCATGTCCACAAAAGACCAGCACAAATTGCCACATGCAATTAGACTAGTGCAATTAATGTCTACAGGAAGCTGGTGTTAACTGTGTACACACTCACTCCTCACTCACTTTCTCTCAGTCTCTTTCTTTTTCTTCAAATCTTCAACTTTGTGAGGCTTGAATGATATTGAATTAATATTTAATGATATCACGGTGGCCCTGCGATGAACTGGCGACATGTCCAGGGTGTACCCCGCCTTCGCCCGATGTCAGCTGGGATCGGCTCCAGCCCCCCCGTGACCCTCCAGAGGATTAAGCGGTTACAGGAAATGAATGAATGAATGATGATATCCCGGTGATAGATTGTGTTATAGATACAAAATATGAGAGCATCAAACCAAAAACTATGAATGTTTGTGACTATGGAGAAGTTTGAGTGTGAATCTCTGCTAATTAAATGAATGCACTCTCTGCAGTTTACATTATGGAAAAATCTATGTTCTGAAATGTGGAGAAAAGCCTGAAACACTAGAAACTCTGACACAAAACAAGGGCAAATTGCATTCAGCTGCAAAACATTATGGGCATGTTTGCACCGGCATATAAGCACAAAATCTTTAGTGAATAGGACCTTAAAATGGATCAGATTGGACGCAAAACAATTCACAGGACTATTCATGGACACAATCAATATTTTGTGGATTTATATTTTGAATATTGTGTTGCATAATTTCCTTAAAACATATGAAGTTAACTACATTAAATTCTTCTTATTTTGTTTAATACTCAAACAACTGACAATGGCATGCAATACAATTGACTACAAAATTTCTAGTTAACTAATGTAAAGGCCCACATCCTGCAAGACTGCAATATTATGTAATACTCGGCAGAGGGAGATATGTTTTTTTTCCTCCTGTGGGGGATCGAAATTGCCCTTAAATATATTAAATCCAAGTTAAATTCATGCAGTTATTTGTTGTTTGAAATACTACTAATGAACAATTAAAAAAGTCTTACATATACTGGAAAAACCATAGTCTTTATGACACAATTACATATTTTTACTGGCATTTTGATTAAAAAAGCCACTAATACTTTATGTCAGTTTGCATTTGTATCACTTCACACCTCTATAAGAAAAGAGAAATGTAGAAAACAAGAGTAGAAGTGCAAATGCAATTTTGTTTCAAGGTTGAAACTGTGAAAATCACATAAAGGAGGAGAGGAAAAGGAGGCCATTAAACATTGGAGATGCTGATACATGTGATATGAGGACGAAAGGGGTGAAAAGAGGATGCAGAATGGAAAATAAATTGGAAAAGAAGAGGTGATTGATGAAAACCATGTCTGGCATTCACGCTCTTTTTCTATCTATCAATATCTTGTTCTTTCTTTCCCTCCTCCTTCCCCTTTTTTTTCTGTCTGGTGCCATCATAAACAGTGCTAATGCTAACAGAGTAGCCCTGGAGCTTGCCTACAGGGCCTGTAACCATGGCAACAGGGCCAAACACAATCCTGACAAAACCACTAATATGTAGCAGAGGAGACTTTTCAGCTGCCGAGACACACAGACACACATTTATGCTCTTATGCACACACCCAAACTGACACTTTTTTGAGCCAGCACGTCAAACTGGCAACAAAAAAAAACTGGGACTGAGTTTAATGGTGCGATGTGTGTGTATTTGTGTGTAGGAGTGATAGGATAGAGTAGAAAAGAAGCATTTTAACACACATCCATATGCTCTTAACAATAAAGCTCCATCATATATTGTAGATCTCATTGAACCGTATATT
>JAPQRN010000012.1:777886-794916 GCA_037367275.1 Coranthus polyacanthus
AAATATCCAAATCTCTTCCTATCTTTCTTTGAGGATCATTGATTTAAACATTTCAATAATTTTCTCACACATTTATTTACAAGCTGTCGATCCTCGGTCCATCTTTGTTTGCTCCTAAAGGACTAGATCTTTCCTGGATGCTGCTTTTGGACAAAATCATGATTATAATCACCTGTTCACATCACCTGTTTCACCTGTTATTTCATAATTTTTACTCATTATTAGTCCTAAATTGGTCCTGTTACAACTTTTGTGTGTTTATACTGTCTACAATGAAATACAAGCCAAAGTACATATTAAATCACTGTTTTCTTTTTTAATTTACATTTTCCATACCGTTCCAATTTGTACTTATTTGGGGTTGTAAAAGCACATAAGGCTATGATAGTTTTTCTTATATCGGTGTGGAATTTAGTGCATGCTGTAACCATGTAAATGTCACTGTCAGGGGCTTTTCCATCCAGCCAAGAAACTCTGAGTTGTCAAAAATATAAAAACATGATATTTTGGAATGGGAGTGTTAAAATGTGAAGATATTGAATATCGGGAAAAACTACTCTTCACAGGCAAATTTAATTTAATTTAATGGTGTTGGTCAAAGCCTTTACAAAGTCATATTCTTTGAAACTTCACAGATGCAGGATTGATGCATAAAGACCTAATACAATGGCCGCCGCTGGACATGATGGTGCTGTTATGGCCTGTCTGTGACTTACGCTGTCCGTACAGTGGGCGTAGACTGTAATTAGTAACGTATTAACTAGTATGTGAATGAGTGTCTGGATTGTTTCGGGTCTGCGTTTGGGTTTCAAGTGAAATTTCAATGACAGAATAATGACTGAGGCAGAAACCAGCGTGACTCATATTCACCGCTCTATCACCCTCGCTGCTCTGCATCACACGGCAATTATTCTCTTTACTTCTGAGGGATCTCAGGCCACTGCTGCACCCTGGACATACCACCAATGTAGTTTTGATGGGCCTATTAGGTGAATACAAAGCTGCTACAAGTTGCAATAATTACAGTTTCTTCAAATGTGTTGACAGTGAAATAAGTACCTTAATATAAAAGTTTGTTAAATTAGCATTAGGAGTTGACACAATATGTAAAAAAAGCAACTTTTGGGTTACTGGAAAGTGTATTCGTCATTTTGTGAGAAGTTAGCTGCCAACCACACATCTAACCCTTGTGCCAAGCTAGCTGACAAGTCTCTCCTTTAGATGCACTAAATTCAACTTTCTATCAGGTTTGTGGTACGCTCAGCAGAGCCCACAAATGTCATGGTAACTGAGCATTACTTAGAATAGTTACTGTGAAGTAAAAAGTTAACTGTAATCAGTGTTTTCCAAACTCTTTTTATTTTCTCCCCAGGGACCAAATTTTTTCATGTCAAACCATTGCTACTCAATTCACAATAGGCCTTCTCTATAAAAAGTGAGAGTTGAGCACAAATGAATATTCCTGACCAGACATAAACCAGGCATTTTGAAGAGATATTTGATAAATCACAATTTTGTTTTAATCATGTGTTATTGAAACATTTGTATACATTAACTTAACTTACAGGTCCAGAAATGGAATATAATATTCACAATTACGTCTTCATCAGTGTATGTATGTATTTGAGGCTTCAAAACAACAGTGCACAAACAAATGGGTGATGTCACAGAGGCTTTGTCGGTCATGTTTCCTCAGTTTTCTCCGGACAGATCTCTTTTTTTCCATGACAATGACAGTAATGCAGGTGGCATCCAGTGTTAAGGTGCATTACTGTCACTTCCATGCTTTTTGCAGCCACCATAGGGGAGGGTTGGGGAGGTTTACTCAGTTGGTTGCAAACTGCAACTTCACCACTCGATGTCACTGAATATCCCATACTAAATGATAAATTATAAATTCATTTAGGCAGCAAATCAAACACAATGTACACTAGCCTTTCATACTAGATTCAGTGTTGTAACTGAACAATATAAACATTCAAAAATATTCTTCAAAAATGTTTTGAAATTCATATGTATTTGTATGCTTTAAACTGTTCTGCACTGGTCAGCTTTAAAACTGGCTATTTCTACATTCTCAGTGCTCTCTGCCTCACATTTCTAACTCTGACCACTACCACCTTCATGTCTCTCCACCACAGGCGCGTCTAGTTAACTGCAAACTTGATAATGTGTGGGAAGTCCCTGCCACCTCTGAATCACTGACTGGGTCATGAGCTCACTCCATGTTTGCACGGTTTCGACCTGGGGTTTACTGGGGCATTTATCCTGCATGGTCACGATTGGAGTTAATATCTCACTTCTGACTGACAATGAGATAAGAAGCCCAGATAACAAGACACAGCTGAGGGTCATATGTGGAGTGGCAATGACACATCACTCACACACTTTATATTCAGTGTGCTGAATTTTGGGAAAACACATAGCCACTGTAGAGGAAGTGAGTTGATTTATTTACTTAAAACAGTGATTTCACCAAGTGTAAAGAAATATGAGGAAGAAGATATGTAAGAAAATTATGCTCATAACTTAATTATATCATTTAACTTTAATTCCAATACTAAACTTGATTCGAACACCTTTCTAAGAAAGTGGAGAGGGTTTACTGTGAAGTAATGACATCATTCTGCTTGTTGTGCACTGTAATGTAATGCATTTTTGTGCACACTGTGGTGGTATTAGCTCTTTTTTTTAAATGATGAATTTATTTATGCTTGAAATCCATGAGATTATAATATAAAAACATTTCAAAATGTCAAACCTGTGTGTGGGAAGAATCAGTTTATATTCTCAAAAGTATTTATTTCTTGAAACTTATTTCAGAATTTTGCTCCAGCTTTTCTGTTTCTGCAATTTGCTCTCTTCATTCTCCCTGCCCCTGATTTTCCAGAACTTGTTTTTTGCACCAGTTCCTCATTTTGTTTCTTATTAAGTGGGAATTATCACGTATCCACTGTCTACCCAGTAGCGGTGGTGATTTCTTAATGGATGCTGTATCACTGTGACACATGAAGCAGCTGTACCTTTCTGCTCACACTTTGTTTCTAATTTCTTCTACACAAGGTCTGAATGTACTCATAATGTGTATGGTTAAATAAGGTGGCTTTATATAGGAACATTCCTCCACAGGAAGAAATTAACTCACTGCTTGAGTCAATGGTTAGAGGTTTGGGCCACAGTGTTGTGGGAGTGAACAAGAAACTGGGTAAGGTAATGGGAAGGGAAGAACCATGCAGAGTCATAGATATAAGACATGCATGTTTATATTGACAATTTGAGCATTTAATCCCTCCCACACCAAGAACAATGACATAAAAAGCATCTTAACTCAACCGTATGACGGAGTCTATACCACAACTATAATGACAACACTCTGTGGTTAACAGAGCGTGGTTTGGTTCAGTCTAACTCCTCTTATCCACATTGTATTATCACTAAGGAATAAGAGACCAAAGCTTTTTTAGATGCGTCCACACATCTCTCTCTATAAGGCCAGTCTGTTCCCATTACGTTTAACATGTAACATCTCAGGAATGGCTCGAGTGAATTTCTCCAAATTTGGCATAGATGTTCTCTTGGACTCAACGATAAAAGTCTGTCACTAATTGTAGGTTGCTAGTCATTGAGAGAACTGCATGAACCGATTATGTTGCATGGATAGTGGTTTCATCTGATTGAACTTGAGGTTCTTATAAAAGCTGCAGTGCTTTTTCATTGTTTTTTTGTTGTTACTGGGCACAATGCCATAGATACCTTTCAGCATATTGTAATTCAAGTGGTCTGAGAGGAAACAAGAATTTGACTCACTTCTGTGGACTGTTTTCGAGCTATAGAAATTATACCTTGTGATGGGATGTTTTGACTGCTCATAGACATTTTCAGACAATTAGGAGGTTAAATATGTGATTGACAGCTGTAATTACTGATCGCTGTTAAGATTCAGTCAGATGTGACTCTACTGCTCTACTCCGTGGCTCAACAGAGAAGCTTGGAAAAGTGTTTTCATTTTTCCACACATATTTAGTCTTTTGATGTGGACAGAGACGAGAGAGCTGCAGAAGTGTGTTTAGGGTCTTTGTGTTTTTCGTTACCTTCGAATGAACTGTATATATACAGTATACAGAGGGAGCGAGTTGTCGTTTATGATATTGCACCACCATGTTTGGACAATATCGCAGAACGGAGTGCCTTCTCTTCATCCGTCCAGCGTTAAGGTGCATTACCATTACCTAATATGTTTAAGTGTGGACCAGAGTTAATATCCCCTTAATGAGGGCAGAGCAGTGTAATCTTAAACTTCACCACTAGATGTCACTAAATTTCACACAAATCAGTGCCTTTAGTTATCAAGCCATTAAATCTCTACCGTTCTATTTGTGTAGTTATGTGTTTGTGTTTTGGCCTCTGAGTGTGTGTGTCTGTGTGTGTCTGTATGTGTGTGCACATTTGTGTGTTTGTACGGGTGTAATGAGTTCCCCCATAACTGCCAAGTTTAGAGACCTCTCAATTCACTGGACAGCAATAAGAACATGATGGCCTGTTATTGCTTACCGGAACCATACAGACTTAAATGGTGACAGAGCGAAAGCTGCAGAAACTCGACAACTTGATCCAGAGACTCTCTCCGAACAAATGAATAAATCAAGTTCACGGCATGGAACACTTCACACGAAAATACAAGCCAAAACCCCAAGCATATGGCAGGGAAAAACATGACTTTTCATTCTTAATAGCAGACTTAACTGTATTAATGATAAATTTAAAGCTAAACCTTGTGCGTTGTGCTTTTGCGAGTGTGTGTCACCTGTGTGAATGCATGTCTGTGTTTCTATGGCATTTTGCATGCGTCTTTACTGTTAGGATCACATGTGTTTGTGTGTTTTTTAGTGTGTAGAATGTGTATATGTGTAGCCATGCCAGGCCTAGTCACCTGTCACTTCTGTGTATTCGCTGTACATGGGAATGTGCCAGTGGAAAAAGCCCTCACTATTTTAATGCTGCTTATTTCCCAGCACCTCACACTGGTCTTTTCCTCTCCGATTTGGCATAAGACTGAGGAAAACCCTCTGTGTGTGTGTGTGTGTGTACGCCCTCGCACCTCGTCACCTCTGATGCTGCAGCGGGAAGCCTTCTTTGCCAGGAGAGCCCCAGACTGGCAGGCATACCGAACGCCTACGCATACACACACACACGGTAACACGCATGCACATGCCTCTACGCACTCAACACATGCTTTCACACACACGTGAGCTGCTCACATTTACCATGTACTGTACACAGGCACACATGCTTTTAAATATACACACACACACCCCTCCTTCCACGCACTTGTGTTCCACGTTTTCCATTATTTTACTGCTTTTTAACAGTGGCAATGAAGCCCACATAGCCCAGTCCACTCTCCAATATAAACAGTAGGACTCGAATGTGACACCCAACTCTAGGCTTGGGAGTGGGAGCAATCAGGCGACCAGGTGGTGAATCACACACTGGCTGACAAAACCTTAAAAAACCAAGATTAGTCTTTCCAACAGTAGTAGTTGCTTTTACCACACAACTTGTTAAATATTCCCAATTCCACACATTGGAACTTATTCATCAGTATCCAGTATCCAACACTGGAAAACACTGGAAAATACAGAGATGCCAGATCCAAATCACGCAACCAAAATTTCAGCAATGAAAACCTGCATGTCTGTTTTATTTTTACTGTAACCTTTACTTATCTGCATGGGGAAAGTTGGCTCAGTAAGCTTGATGCTTTTCATTTACACCTCACACACACATTTCTTTCATCTGTCATCTAGCATCTTTCGTCAAATTTGTATGTGCAAGACAATAATATACATATAAAAAGTCCCACTGTTCTGTAGTAGCTAGCACTTTACTGTGCATTGAAAATTAGTTTCTTACAGTCCGTGTTATTGGAAATATGGGGATGTTTATGTTTGGTTTCATGAGGCTATGTGCAACTTAAATAATAATTTAATAGCAACAAGACCCAAGCCCCCTTAGATCACGGCCACCATGCAGAATAATTCCACTATGTCGTGAATACACTCAAAGAAACACATATGTTAGAAATTAGTTCCTTGACCCTTAAAACATCCTCCAAGGATTTCACTTCCTGTTTCTATCATCAGTTGTTTTGAAGGACTATTATCAGAATATGAACAGGTCTAATATGAAAAAGGAATGAACATTGAGTGAAAATGCCAAATCTGGAATTACTTTGTTCAAAACTGGGGTCAGAGATGCCCATCAAATATGACAGATTTAGAAAAGAGATGAATATATGCTCTCCGACCCGATTGCAATACCCTCACAGGGAAGATGATCCAGAAATGTTTGTCTGTCTGTCAGCACCTGTAACTCAAAACATACAGTACATTTCAACTTGAACATTTTTCCTAAGTTAGGTTTCTACCGCATCTCGAACCTTCTCGAAGATGGTCTGGATCACCATTGAGAGATAGGGCAACTGTTGACATTTTTGTCATTTTCTTTGAAATTAAGGCAGCTATTGCCTGAAAAAAATCACACAAATACCCCATGACAATATCTATCACTATGGTGATTTCTTGATCTGATTTGTTGAGTGTATATATGTGTTTCTTTCAGTGTATTCATAACATAGTGGAATTATTGACAGTGGGGGATATGGTCAAAGGGTGGCGAAGGTCTGCAATCTCTGATCGCCTTGTATTCAGAGCAATAGCTGCTGGTGTGATGTCCCTGTCCCATGCATTCAGAATAAAATCGGTCTTGATGGGAAGTCACTTGGTGATACAAAATAATCAATAATTCACCCTGTTTTGAAAATGTAGGGAGTAAAGTTGACAGAATAAATAAATACTCAGGTGAAGTTCAGATATGTGAAAACTCTACTTAAAGGTAAACAACTTCACATTTCTTGCTCATGTTTGAAAACAGAACTGTTCAGTCTTCGTTCACCCTCCTCTCCACTCAACGAACCAGGGAGACAGCAGTGGTCGAGCGAGCAGTAGAGTAAATGGGAGAGTGTTTATTTTCTGATTGTTTCACAGCGATTATGCTCTAAAGTACACATAAACACACCCACACCTTTGCAAAACTCTATGGGAATGTTCTAGAGGGATGCTTCCTCCTCCTCTTGTCTGCTGTGTGTGTCTGACTGACAGGTCTGTTTAGAAGGCGACAGGCCTTCAGGCGTCTGTGTGTGCTTTGAGTAGTGCGTAAGTGAAAAGAGCAGAATGAACCGGGGTCCCTTCATTTTTATACTGCGATGTAGTTATTGGCGTTAGGTAAAAACTCACTGTCCAAAGACTGACGCCCAGAAACACCCCGAACACAGCAAAAACAGTTTATATATTGTTTTTTTTAAGTACACTAACTCATTTTTTTGTACTTACATGTAGTTGCGTCGTACCTTTGGTAAACATGTGTACGTGTGGGTGGTTGTAACCATGTACCTGTAAATACTGCACCTTCAAAAGGGTGATGGTTTGCGGACATCCAAGTTGACGCCGGCCTGGCACTAAGTGTAAATAAAACATTGCAAGTTGCAGAACAGCTTCACATAATTTCATCTCATGTTTCAATCTTTGGCCATATTCAGTACAAGCACCCAATATCATAACAATATTTACAGATGACAAAAAAATATGGAAAACAAAATAATTTTTCTATAAATAGTTAAAACCTTTCTTTTTTTTTTCTTTTACTTGTTAGCTTCTTCTGCTAATTTTCAACATACTCTTCAGATTTGGCTGGTGAATGATGCCCAGTGTTTGGTATGCCCATGTTATGGTGCAATCAAATCCACAATAAGACCAGACCAAACATACTGTATCATATATGAAGAGGGGAAAATATTGGTGGTCAGAGGGCGTGACTTGGATGAGAATCAGCTGTGGCTGTGTTTTTCCAGTTGTGTACATGTGTGTAGATGGTTTACATCAAGACGTGCGTGTTTGCGAATGGCTACAGCCTACAGTAAGGTATCGCTGGCAGAGGAAGGTGGGATTAAGTTTCTCCAGTGAAATGTCAGCTGAATATTGTTACCGCCAGGGGATCAGAGAGCAGTCGGGCACCACTGAACCGTTTCCGAATGGAAATAACTTCTGCTGGATCCTACCCCAACAGGCCAGCCTCTATTTCCACGCCACTCCTATAGATTCCTCGCCACTTGATGGGGGTTTCCCACTGTTTGTGTGTGACTGGACAGACAATACACAAGATAATGTAACAGAGGATCTCATGGTGCATGTTTTTGTGTGTGCTCTAGCAGGTGTTGAAAGAGGTTTGGATTGTGATGAGCTTGACTGTTAATGTTTGAACTTAGACACTTACACACACACAAACACACAAACACACACGTGAAGCGGTGGGTAATGGTAACAGTGATTTGCTATGCAAATTCCTGCATCATGAACAAAGTGTTGCTGTGTGAGAAAGAAAGCTAACCAGGTGGTGTCCAGTCTTGTGTCTCGCTCATGGTGGTCCTCTGAAAGAGGCTGAAATTAATCCTCATTACATTAATCAGGCTCACATACACACACACACAATGAGCCAGCTTAATCACAAAGCACGTGTGTTGCAGTAACTTTCACATTCCCTTGTCTTACTAGAGGCATATTACACACAACTGCAATAAAACAGTACACATTCCAGCTTATGGACACAATTGTGTGTAAATGATATTGATCTCTGTATACATGAACTTGAACGTTTTTACACTGTCTACATTAATACTGATATTTTTTCTCTGTATTTGGGCCTCTCATCCACAGATTTTTTAAAACAGGTTCCAAAGTTTGGTTAGCCATTGCAGTTACAACAGGAGAGTTTTT
The DNA here is from genome assembly GCA_037367275.1 of Coranthus polyacanthus. NCBI lineage: Eukaryota > Metazoa > Chordata > Actinopteri > Kurtiformes > Apogonidae > Coranthus > Coranthus polyacanthus. Next base: position 786,718 of record JAPQRN010000012.1, read on the forward strand.
GGTTTTTATTTTAAGTGGGCTTATTACCTGCAGTAGATCACTTTCAGTTTAGGAGATGCTCACATGTACCAGTGTATAATATCAAAATACACTTCAAAGAAACTGAAACAACACATAAGTTTATAACTTGTCATTGCTACTCAACTTCGTGACAGATTTACTTGAGCCACAGTGTCTAAAATCCAACACAAACAACGTCCTGTGTGAGCATCTGTAATGTGTTTGTGTTCTCGTATGGAGATGCTTTGTAAAACGAAGGTCATCCAGACACAGATATTGTGAAGTTATTTTAATTCTGCCCTGATTACATATCAATCTCTGCAGTCTTTGGTTGTACTGTAAAATTGAACCACTGTGCCCTCTTCAACTTCACCAAGTAACTATAGGTTTGAAGTCAGTGTTAGATCAGATCTGCTCAGAACCAGTGTAATAGTTAATCAGTAGCAGAGCTCTAAAATACCTCACATCTGACTTTATGATGGTGGGAGACCACAGGATTACAGCCGGCAGCTTCAGCCTTTAAGCCTTTGTAGGTACAAATCTAATTTGCTTTCATTTCAGCTGAGGCTAGTGGTCAGGTCTAGTTGAGTTTAATAGACCCCAGAGGGTCTCATAAAAACCCCTTTCTCAAAAAACACATCAAAACAACACATTGTACTGTATCTTCACATTAATAAACACCTAAGCAACAAATGAGGAATATGAAATCCTCTATTGTGAGGACGTTATTGTCTGGAGACATAGACACTTGACGTGTTTATCTGCCTGAAAAGAATAAAATTGTCTGCATTACATGTAATGATGCCTTAGAAACATTTGAGTGATGTCAAGAGAATTAAATTAAACCTCGAGCCATTTTTGGGTTAGGGTTACTTTTGAGCCATGTTTAAACCGATGTAGTTTGGACTGTGTTTCAGCCACATGTTAAACACATAAACTAGAAGATGTTCCCTTTCACATGAAGTCTAATACGTGCATATTGGCCGTACACTTCTGTTATAACCCTACCCCATAATAAGAGTGGATCTTAGACAAAGGAACATAAAGAGTTGCTGTTTAAATACTGCATGTCAGGAGCTATGCTTTGCACTCATCACCTGTCTGCCTCACACTCATTTTGATTGACAGGTTAGCTTGTTGAGTTCTTGTTCTCTCTCCAGTAATTCTTATACCTGTGCTCACTCTACCTCTATGCATGTGTCTGTATTTGTACATTGTCTTCAGTGTGTTTATGCCTGCTGATGCATTTGCCAGTGTCGATGTACTAATTGTGTCTGTGTATGTGAATAGAGACATTTCAACGTGCATGAGCTTAACTGTGTGTATGTGTGTGTGTGTACATATTTCCAGCGGCTCTCCCTCCAGGAATGCAGCATGGCTCTTCAGAAGGGGATATTAGTGCTGACCGCAGGGCCTCTTTCCCCTCTCCGCTTCCATCTGGTGTCGCATTAAATATTAAACTTTTTAATTTGATTCAATTCCCGACGACAAACACCCTTGATTGGATCCAGATGCCGGCAACCAGTGGGCCCACCCTGGGCCTGGTCTGTGCCTGGGGTTTGGATACTCTGGAGCTTGACACAGGAGCTGGAACTGAGAACCGGATTAAAGCTGGAACTGGGAGTGGAGATACGGATTGAGCTCCAGTTTGGAGTGGGGGTGGGGGGTTGGAAGTGGTATTTTGGTTAGCAGAGGAGATGGAGCCGAGATGGAAATTGAATGGGCACTTAAAACTGGTACTTACACAGGAGCTAAGGCTGAAAATGGGGGAAAAACATTCAGAGCATAGTAAAGGTTTTCTTGGTGTAGGGCTGTGTTTTATGACAATGTATTTTATGTGACAGAAGAAAAATGTCTTTCATACGATGCTCTATCATTGTTGCTAGTCGATGTGTACCCAATTTATTCTACATGTTGAAAATGCTGCTTCCTGTCACCAGTAAGTCTATTTACAGCAGTGTCTGGGATTTGAAGACAATGAATATGTTACATTTGGTTTTAGTAGTTACAAAATGTAAGATTAAGTTGTTTTTGGTTTTTTTTATCAAATACTTTTTTTCAAATAGTCAACTTAGCTAGCTAGTGAGTTATCAGTAGCTAACATTAGATACTGAGCTAAATGTCAGCTGACAAGCTAACAGCAGCTAACATTATTTTGCTAGTTCAGTCAGACTGAGGGGAGATTATTCAGGTTCAAACGTACAAGATGTGGGGCTTTTGAGAAAGCATTTGTGGACTGGAGCCCCAGTTTATTAAATCAAAAAAGAAAATGTAGCTAATCTTCTGTTTCATCAGTACCTTTGCAAATCATGACTGGTCTGGTCTCCACAACAGAATTAAACACCACTAACCTCTTTTACCTGCAACATTCACATCAAACAGTACAGTTTAAACGTGAAAGTGATTCATGATTACACTGAATGTTTTACATACCAATATTTAACTTAGGCCTGTAGTCAGTTAGTTTACTGCTACAATTCAAATGATTCTGCTGTTAAAGAGTATTATATTTTTGGTTAAGATATTTTTCAACGTACTCACAATTTAGGCCCATATTTATTTTTTTTGCAGCCACAGCTGTATGTGTTTACCTTTTTATATTTGTTATGCTTATTGAAAATTTTCACTAACATTCCTTGTGGTCATGTTATAACTTTTTATTTATTAAATTTGCAGAAAAGGTGCTTTATCATGATATATATCGGCATCTGAATATGAAATGATGTATATTAGAGTATGAGATTTTGGTCATACTGCACAGCTGTTGGTTGATGTTGGTCAGAATGACGCATGGAGTTCTTATTGTTTTCATCACAACCTTTTATGAAGTGAGATTTACTTCAAAATCAAAATAGCAAGTAGGAATTTGAGAAGCTGAAAGTAAATTCTGAAAGTCTGAGCTAGTGTTTTTAAAAAAAAAGTAATTATCCTAAAGTGTACTATTATTATGCTGCTAAGCAACAACGAGCGGCTTAACCAAAACATCATCTTTTGACTTTAAGTGCAATACAGGAAGCCTGGTGTCACTGTTATAGAGCACCAGAGTCAGCATAGGGAAGCTGCACTGATGTGTAATTTTATGTACTGTTGAATGAAGTTATTAATCTGTAGTTTAGTGTTACATACCAGAGTCCTTGCATCTGGTCTGAATGGTTTTAGGGGTTTCACAAAGTGATGATAGTCTGAAAAACTGCAGCTGGGAACATTCTGGATCAGAATTCTGCGTTTGTAGACATTGTCCTGGCCCCGAGTCGAGCTCTTGACTCATATATTGGATGCTGTCGTCACTCCTCAAGCCTCCATTGTGATTTGCCTGCATTTATTTAGTTGTATTCATTAATGGTTGATATTCTTCCTGTTTTCTTACTGTCCTTCAGAAGTCTTCAACCCTTTTCCTCTTACACTCAAACAAACTTACAGCCAAGTCCAGGCTGAGGTCTGGGGATTGAGGACTGAGGTTTGGATGACCGGCTCCATGCACTGCATCTGCGAGGGTCTCCGAGTTGAGACTTGAATGTGGGCTCATCGCAAAATAAAGCCATCAAGGTTACAAGACTTCACTTCCTATTTTCTTAAAGCACATAAAACATCTCCTTTTCTTTTTAACAACTAAAAAAATTGCAAATGGGGTGAGAGAATTTCATTTGTTGCCAGCGTGAATCATTTTTGTGTTGAGTATTTGTTTGCCTCAGATCCATTGTCTTGATTCTGCTGGATGCATTAACATGTCTTGCTCTAACACATTTTGTCTGAAAATTCTTAAACTAAATGAAAGGCTCTGGAAACATGCAGTATTATCTCATTTTATTGGCAGTGACTTCTCTCTAATTTTGTCACGAACATTTTTTTGTACTAAATGGCTTGTTTATACCAAATGTCCTATTAGATTACATATTTAACATCGTATTAGAGTCTACTTTTGGCTGTAACTGTTAATACTATGACACACCAGTAATTCTCTTCTCCAGTCCCTCTAGCTCTGACTTAGTGTGTTACCTAACATATTGTAGTGGAGATAATAGGGATCAGAGGAGACTGGAGCGCTCCAGATATCTTGGGGCTAAATGTGACTTCCCTCGCCTGCCGTGAGGACCTGACAGCGGGCTTTGGACCAGGGGTCCGTGTTGTCCCCACCCGCCATCCCATCTGCCGCCGTGATCCAGATGTCTCGGCAAGGATGAATCATAACTACTTCAGCTTGTGTTGCCATTTGATTCTGTGTTGTGTTTTTCCAAAATGATTTCCTTTCACAGTTAAGGCAGAAAAGAAATGCAACGTGAAAGAGAATAGAACGACTGAAGGTTAGTCCAGGTTATAGAGGGACTGAAGATGGTCTCTGTGAGACTGCATTTTAGTGCATCTTTGTGGCCAGTTGTTAAAAGTTATTTCTATTCTCCACCTCCAAGGTGTTGCTGGCCAATTGTCTTTGTTTGTTTGTTTTTTTGGTATTGATTACCCTACACGCTGAAGCTGAACAGGGTATTGTTTTCACTCATATGTGTGTGTGTGTGAGCAGAATAACTCCCCAACGGACACGTCAATCGTTGTGAAACTTGGCACATGTACTGACTAGGGCTGGGTTTCGTTCAAATACTGGTTCCTAAACAATACTTTTTTTCCCATACCAAATTTCCATTTTAATAAAAAGAAGATTACAACACATTGCAGTAGAAATCTTTTATACACTCAAGGCAGTTTCATAACCTAAATAAAAAAATAGTAACCTATTTACCACAATGTGGTTTGACTTAAGTTGTTTCAGTTCTTTAGCTTTATTTTCAGCACTCTGACATTTTTCCACTCAATGCAGTTTTATAACATAGAGTTGTAAAAAAAATAAACCACAACTTGAAGTTTTCTGTTAACATACTATCAAAAAGCCACTCTTGCGTGCTGCATGCACTGATGAGATTTACTCCTTAGGTATTAGACGACAAAACATTTTTCGATTGATTGATAGTATCTCAGCAAATTGGTCACTGGTGCCATAAAAGTATCAAAGTCTGGTGCACTAGTGAGAGTAAGAGTAAGAATGAACAAAATGGAGCCTGAAAATCCATTGTTTGCCATGTAAAACTACACTGTCAATGCAAACAATACTTCCTGTTTCAAATGAAAGGCCCTCTAGACAGAACGCCTTCATTTCTCAAAAAACCTTCTGTATTGTGAAAAACGTCACTATGTCAAACACTGATCTTTTAAAGGTTTTCTGGCTGAAAATGTAAGAGAAACACTGATTTTACTGATTTTCACTGACTTCCAAGTGGTGCTGGGCGATAAGGCCTAAGATCTGAATCTCAGTTTTTTGGGGGTTTTTTTTCATGATTTTCTTATGTCCACATAAACATGGTAATAAATCGTTTTCTTTACTATAACTATACAACATATGTGTGCAATGTCAACAAACAAAAGCAATAACAAAAGCCAGGCAGTGACTGGAGAAACAGATTCTTTTGTAGAATATATTACAACAAATAAAGGATGCATTTTGAATATTTGCTGCGCAAGATCTCAGAGGAAACACTGATCTCACTTTTACAATTTTCAGAAGATAAAAACTCTATTAATATATTGGTATTGGTAACTTTGGGGGGGAAATAGTTTGTCAGTATATTGTGACATCAGACAATTCAGCTGTACATTGACTATACATCTTTTCCTTCCTATACATCAGCCTTTAAAAATTAAAAATCCACAGTCGATCAACCTCTAAGTTTGTGTTTATCACGGAAGGGTGTTAAAACAGTGGGGAAGAGGAAGGTGAGTGTTTGTGTTCCTGTGGCTTTGTGATGGTTTGCATCCCCTCTCGGCATTTTTCATTAAATCTGACTTCCTGTAGCTGCCACTCAAAAATGCGTGACGATTATATGCAGTGAAAGATTTGGACAGTAGAGAAAACATCTAAGTGAAGACAAGAAAAGAGATATTTATGGAGGGAAAGTGAGTGAGTGAGAAATAGAGAGTATTATTATTATTGTTAGACTTATTCAGCGTTTCGTCTCCCACCGGTTCCTATTGGACGCTCGCCTCTGACCAGATTTGGCCTGATGTGGCTTCTTTCAGTCCTCAGCGATCAGAGAAAAAGGGTGTGAGAGAATTTTGCAGGATCTCAAATTAGCCTCTCTGTGGATCTTATGTAATATAATCTAACATTATCTCAGAATTCACAGCTTCTTGTGTGTACCTTTTCACCGTCCAGCTGCACCGACTACATGAGCAACTCTGCTACAGTTACAGTTCAATCTAAACTTCTAAATGTCTATTATTGAATAAGTCCCAAATCATGCATTTGCTTAGAATCTCTTTTTCATAATACTGCAGGGGGTTCTTTTCTTAATGTCATACAGCTGAGCAGATTAGTATATTGTTTCATAGAACTATGTTGTATCTCTACCAACCACACAGTTCCTTGTAACGTCTGGCAGTTAAAAAAACCCAAACTGTTCATCTTGGACAAGGAGCTGAGGTGCAGCGTGAAGTAAAAGTAAGGTTTATAGATGTGATGAGATTAGATGAAACTTCTGAGAAGCAGCAAGCTGCAGCAAGAAGTAATGGATACATCAACAAAAATAGGATATAAAAACAGAGTGAATGTTATTCAAACAGAATTGTATTATGATTTACTACAGCTACATCTGTGCAATTTAACTTATGGCAAATCTTCAACACTAAATGTGTATTTTATGTGATTTGAATTATATGTGGTATACGTAACAGCAACATTTCGTTTTAAAGTTGGGCTCACGCTTCACGACAGTCAGGCCGATTGTGAATCTAAGTTGGACATGATCGACGACTGATCAGGCCCTGAGTCTGGTTCAGTCGTCAAGCTGGGAACACATTTGACGATTAGTCGAATCATTCTAAGACGAGAAACAACATGTTAAATACAGAAACTAGAAGATGTTCCCTTTCAAATGAAGTTTAATAACAATGACATTCGTAACCAGTAATGACTGGACATTCGGTTGCTTGATAGCCAGCAGCAGCAGAGTGGGGCCATCATTCATTAAGACCATCCCCTCCTTTGCAAACACATTTAGCTAACACTATGTATGTACATATAAGCATATATGGTAATTAAATACTAAAAGATTCACAATTAATTCTATATAAAAAACCTCAAATAACTAGTGTCATTGCTTACCTGCTACTTTCAAAGCCAGTGTAATTGTAGCCCAGTCTCTTTCCTTGTCAAGATTCATTCCGTTTTGGAAACTGTACAGTTTGAACTTGGCAGGGCACTATTACATGTCACCTGTATTTCTATTGTGTTCCCTGGTGCAGCCGCGGACAAAATCACACTTCCAGTTCAATTGCAGGCCTTGCACTGAGACAAAAATATAGTGTGTAATTCACAAAGCACTAGCAAAGGGTGGAATTCACCGCAAATTGGTAGTGTCATGGTGCCTGTTATTTGCATGGATGTAAATTAGGAAATATTCATACATTCAGCAAAAAATTGGCCAGCGCACATTATTACACTGGTGCAATTCATGTATGTTGAAAGCATGTATTAATTGCACACAAAGTCACTCCCACTCTCTGTCTCTCTTTCTCAAAATCTTGACAAGCTTGAAACGCTATAAATGCAGGTCTGACAGCTCAGATGCAAAACAAGGGCAAACTGCACTCAGGTGCAAAACTTTATGGGTGTGTTTGCGTCTTTTATGTCCTTAATATGGGCACGAATGAAGGGGCAATTTTTGACGCTATTAGCGGGGAGTATCTTTGACTCCATGTGAATGTTTTAGCCAAATTTAAGATGTTTCTCTCAAGCCATTTGTGAGATACTGCGTTTTAAACAAAATGGGGACCGACTGATGGACAATCCTTCTTACTTGATAATTCACACATGAAAGGGTTAGACTTTTAAAAAAAAAAATAAACACAAAGGTCTCAGCTTCTATTAATAAATGTCATTATGTGTGTGATTCTCCTACAAAAATTGTCTATGAGAGATTGTGTCATGTAGCAGAAGCTATAAATAAAAAACTAACTCGGATGCAGTGTTACGAAACTGTGCAGTATTTACTTTTGCATTTCCCTCTTTGGTTAATGTACAGGAAGAGCAACATCCAGAACACACCACTGTTTGTGTCTGCATACAGTACAAACACACATGAACATGCTCATGTATAAGCCTGTTTTTCTATATGTTTGTACTCTGCAGAAGTGTGTGTGTGTGTGTGTGTGTGT
>JAPQRN010000012.1:795016-814375 GCA_037367275.1 Coranthus polyacanthus
GTTGGCAGGCCTAATAAACAGGCAGCGGGTTGGGAGGTGGAAGGAGTCCACCGCCTCAGATTATTGACACAATCCTGGCAGAACGGCGTGTCGGGCGCTCCAAGAAATCTGGCTGGCGGGGCTCAGTGCTGCAATCTGATCCCCTCCATCCAACATACAGCACTGAAAACACAGAAACAGGCTGCGAGGGACACAACTCTATCTATTCTTATACCCCTCTGACTGCCTGATTTTCTTCCTTCCGTGTAACAATCAGCTTTAGGGGATTTTGTTTTTTAAGTCCAGTAGCTGTCAGTCTCTGTCTCATACTGTCTGCTGGCACTAACTCGCTCCCTCAATCTCTGTCTTGGGACGGCATGTTGAGAGATGTTAGGACCATGTGCAGGTCTTAAGGTCTGAGGTCTGGGGCTTGAGGTTTGGACTGGAGTCTCAACGCTTTATTTACAAGAGTTGTTTGTGTGTCTGAGTGTTTTTGAACTGAATTTAGGAGCAGCCCTTCTCTGTTGGGGTTACATGCCAGGCAGAGGTGTAAAGAGGATGATAATCTGCTGTTGAATACTTACCAATGGAACAGTTTTGCTCTTAAGGATCCTGTCACTTTGACTCCTGGATCACACTGATTTTGCTGGATGTGTTGCTCACACATGGAAGACCATTCCTTTTAGATGACGGAATTGTTCAGATCAATTGCAAAGCAGATGCATTGCAATCATGCGTTGGGTTTATTCGACTATTGATTATGTTTCCATAAACTCCACACAAATTTCTGCCCCTTTCTCCGCAATTGCGTCAATATGAATGAGTCAAAGCTGCAATTAATGTCCATGTTAAAAGTCAGTGAGTGACTGCGTGCCTCATGTAATGTACAGAATGTTTCAAGAAGGCTGGTGCAGCATGAATGTGCTGACTGTGATGTTAAAGGTTCAGTGTGTGATATTTAGTGACATCTAGTGGTGAAGTTACAGATCGCCACAAAAAATGAGAAAGGTTTTCGTTACTCAGTGTTTCTTTTGTCCGTTCTGGGCTTTTTAGTTAAGGGGATATAAAGTCTGGTCCACACTCACATTTAGTAGGTGATGGTATAGTGTGCCTTAATGCTGGACGCCACCCGTTATAAAACGAAAAAAGAACAGGACAAAGTTCATTTTGAGTTACTGTAGAAACATGATGCACAACATGACGGACTCCATGGAAGGCGACTCACTCCCGCTGTAGATATAAACAGCTCATTCTAAGGTAATGAACACACGACAACCCTTATTTTTGCACGATTATACACTAATGAAAACATAATTATGAATATTATATTCCATTTCTGTAATTAGATCCTCATAAATCCACCTAAATCTTGCACACTGGACCTTTTACCTTACTTCTGCCCTCAGCAAAACTGAATTGGCTTCAAGTACTGTATGACGGCAGAACAGTATTTACAGATGTCATCTCCAGCCTGTTGGTTGAGCCCATTCTCACTCCCAAGTTGTCACATACTGACGCTTTGTCATGACCCCTTGGTGTCAGTTTTCAACAGATTCTCTTATAGAGCCATGTTTCGACATGTAGGGTAGTCTGATAGAAGTCAATTTAAGTCCACAGACATTGGATATTGACGACATTGGCCAGGTACCACTGTTAAATGAATATGGAGGAACACTGAATCAAACTGCTGTGTTTATGTTTGCTTTCTCTCTTTGTCTTTCTTATTTTAGCTCTTCCCATGAAAGTTGTTCATATGTTGAAACCTTTACTGCGTCTTTCCGACTGCCCTCCACACCAAAAAATGATGCTATAAGGATAAAGGATACCCTGTGTGTCAAAACCTGACACCCTGACTGAATGTGTACGTTAGTATCCTTAGCTGCAGTTTGCTCAATAGATAGGATGGAACCTTGATCAGCTTTTTGAAGAAATGTCATTTATTGGTAGATAGTCAGCTGTGTTTGTTAGAACTTGAACCTGTCTCAGTAGTTACTGCTCACTTGTCACTGCCTCCAGATAGGGCTGGAATGTGGAGATGGATAAACTCAATGTTTTTAACTATACAAACAGTCTACTGTTGTATGTCAGTCTTTGGCTGTTTTTATATAGTCTGCAAATGCTGTCCAAATGCATGTTCTGTTACAGAATTTAACACTCTTTCAACCAGCTGTTTACTGTTACTTGAAAATGTAATCAGTTAAAAGGGCAGTAAACGCACATTTCTCTGTGTGATTTCCATTTGAGATTGGCAGAAAACCACACGAGTAAATATTCTGTGTATAATTTTGATAACTGCCTCACCTTTAATTCGCACATTTACATTTGCAGTCCCACCGAGCAGCTGTAACGGAGTTGAGCATGATGTGCCTTCCTCCACTTTAACTCCACATGCTGCTGTGAGCCAGTACAGCACTTTTTACATTTCAACAAGTGTTCATTTTTTAACCATTTCTTTGACTCCAGACTCTAGTGGGTTATCTAAATCAAACAAATGTTTTGAAGAAACCATTTGATGAAACGACCTGTGTTGACCTGAGGGACAGTAGTCTGAGCTATCTGCTGTGCTTCGCCGCTGTATGTTTAAGCTATGTTTCAGTGCAGGACTAGAGTAAGGGTTAAGAACATAAGCACTGCCATGTGTTTTGCTAGGCAGAGTGGGTCTGTTTTGCCAGGCCAATCATCTGCTGTTGGCTGTTTAAACTATGGAGCTGGGACTTTCTTCTGCCAGCCTCAGTTGCCAGTGGACCAGTGGACTTGGCTGAGTAAAACACTCTCCCTCCATGGCACTTAGTGCAGCAGTATTCAGCCAATAGACTATGATCTTTCACAGAAATGGGCTGGAAACAGGGCTGCCGAGGGCTGCAGGCTGGGTTATAATCTTCAGCAGTATGCCCAATACTCTTGGCTTAGCCTGAGCCGCTCTCAAATAACCTCTAATTCTACTAATGCAAGGCCTTGGCTCTGTGATTTGCACAGACAAACTTTATGCCAGTTTGTTACTTTTTATTATCTTTATTAAGTTTTTTATTTATTCTTAATATCAGTTTTGCTGAAGCTATCATTATCCTGATAAGCTACTGTCTGTTCTGACCCATAAACACAGTGGTGCATACACCCAGTTTTTTAGGAGTCTTGCACAGTTCAACAAACACAGCCAGGGTGGGGGTTATATTCACATAAGGACAACCATTATTAAACTATTAACATCCATTCTTTTTCATGGAGCCCTAACACAAGTGTAAGGCCAATATGCATGTATTAAACTTCATTTGAAAGGTACATGTTCTAGTTTCTGTGTTTAACATGTGGCTGAAACACAACCTAAACTACATCAGTTTAAGCATGGCTCAGATGTAACCCTAACCCTAACACCCCAATGGGTCACCAGTGACCTGGTGGATGTTAAGAAAACTCAATCATTAGGAACTTCAGATACATACCAACTAGATGACCTGCATTCTAAGACAAAAAGGATTTGTTGTTCAAATATATTTAATTTTCAGAATCCAATCTGAGTGATAAAAGAGAAAAAAAGGGATGAACTATTTTTTTTTTTTAGAAAGTAGTGCAAGTTTAATCTACAAGCCATCTGTAGCTTTGTTTTCTGTACAAGTGGGGAGAAATACATCTGTTACCAGATGCACCATTAGTACAATGGTGTACTTAAAAATGAATGTTAATTGAACTGAAAACAGCTAAGGTATCATATAACATAAGCATCGGCAGAAACATCAAACCCAATCAAAACAGCTGCAAATGTAGAGTTTACATTATCACAACACAATTTTGATTGTGTGTGTCTGCCAGCTGGCACAGTCATTTGATTTTTGACTCTAATCACAGTGGACAACAAAGAGAAAGAACAAAGTGTCTTTTTGAACCTACAAGGAAGTGGTGTGGTTTTGGAGAAGGAGCTTACTGGCTCCTTGTTTCCTGGTTTACAGTACAAGCTAAGTGTATAATGAGAGCCCTGTAAACCTTTGGTGCTGCGGTCAGAGAAAGCTGCATTGCAGTTAACATAATTAGGACCAATACCACTGTAGTACCGCATGTAGCACTTATTCACACCACTGGGCTAGGCTGAGATGACCTCTGCAGAGCCTTGAGGCGCAAGCTCATGTTTACGATCTCGGAATGCGATGTGAATGTTTTTTATATATTTAATATGTGAAGAAATTTGAATGTTTAAGCTGGATCAGAAAAAAAACAGTAATCAGAAAATGCAATTTGCTCACACAGTTGGAATGTGGCATTTAACTCACAATAGAGGCCTGGCCTAGAGTAGGGGCACAAGGAGGTCTATGTGATATCTCAAAAATTACAGGTGAAGCTTTCTCAACTATTGCTTCTTATTGCTTTAAATGCTATTTGATGTGACTGCCTTTTATTTTGACAGACATGCATTCAAAACGTGCAGGAGGCTGGCTGTTGCCATGGTAAAGCAGAAGTTTAATTGTAAAGATGAGAGAGACTAAGTTTACATTTGTCATTTGTAGGCAAGATGTGTGTGGGTGTATGTGTGTGTGTGTGTGTGTTAAATATGGATTTCCACACACTGATAATAAAAAGGGACTGAAACCCAAGTGTGTGATACTACGCCAACTGAAATCTCAAAAGTCAAATGTCCTTTAGAACCAAAACGCACACTGTTTTCACTTAATGTGTGTTAAGTGAAAACAGCCGGTTTTGTAAGTCTTATTTATGCTGTGTGCAAACACTGTTGCGTCATTGTGATGTTCACTCAGTTTATTATAATTAAGTAATGTGCTCTGAATGTAGTTATGAAAATATGAGTATATTTTGTTTTTAGAAAAAGCTCACAATGATGTATTTTACAAAATGCAAACCAAGCCAATGTATTTTTCAAAAAGTGGTTTGCGACTTGATGACCATTGAATAATGTGGGTCCCAAGGTGAGACCGGTTGAGAAGCACTGCATTAAGACCTATTAGAAAGAGGATGAGTTATATATACTGTCCATAAAACATCTGTTTCTAAAAAAGAAGAGTGAGTCTGAAAAGATTTCAAAGTTTCAAACAAGTAATATGTTCATTTCATTCACTTGCTGTGTCCACGTGTGCTCAACAATTTTAGAGCTAATGTACACCAGATGCAGCAACCGAAAGACCCAGACTTTTCAGAAATCTACCCAATACATGATTGCAGTACATCTGATAAGACAGTGATCATTGTCTTATAATTTTAATATGCACGTGGGTTCATGGGTTGTTTTTAGCATTCATTTTGCTAGACTAGTGAGTGTATTTGTCCATTTGTAGTGAGTCTGTCAACACTGAAGGTGTTCCGTTAGTCCACTTTTACCTGTAGGTTTTTGTGTGATGTGTTTTTGCTGTCACTGAAGAAGTGTCGATTACTTTAGCGAGTTCAGATCATTCCACTGGAGTAACTCAGTAAGCTGATCGTGGCCTGATCGTGTGGTAAGCCTGGTCTCACGCAGATGCTTTGCCAAAAAAGACAGTGTTGAATATCTTGTTGGATATGTTAGTATGATCGGTGAAAAAATATTTTCAGTTGATTATGAATCTTTGATGGGACAAGCTAGACTGTGGAAGGCTACCACAGTCCAGTTAATTAAAAGGAAATGCTGCGGGTTGAGTACCCGCTGTGGGTTATGATTACGGACACGGGTCAGGTCTCTAATTGGTCGGGTCCAGATTTGAGTTTGAGATGACTTCAAGTAATGGGTCATGTCCAATATCAAGCACTGTGGGTGTGGGACGGGTGCGGGTTTGCAGGACTCTGTTCTTTTAATGAAACATTTCAACAGCTGGAATTTCCATGACATTTGTTGCAGACTCTTATGTTCCCCTCAGGATATATTGTAATAGCTTTGAGGATCCCATGATATCTCATCCAGAGGCATCATCAAGCCAACATTTTTCTACACCCTGTGCTGAGTGCAGCATAGTTTTAAAGCATGTCCATCGTGTACATTAATGGAATCTCACTGGGATAAAGGTAGAATTTCCAAACACTCCTTATAATTGGATTAACTACCTTATCCACAGCCAAAAGACTTGATTGTGTATTTACCCAGAGATTGTCTCATATAACTGAGTTTACAAAAAAGAGGCACAGGGGAAATTTATGTTTTGAGGGTGGAGTTGCAGGCCAAAGCTAGATTAAAAGTCTTTTATTATGGAGGTGGTGACAAGCTCTTGGTCTTGGAGAGATAGCCAGATGGCTTGTTTAGAGGAAACGTCTGAGAAGATTAGATTGGTAGAGCCAAATGACTGTTAAGTGATAGCAGAAGAAGAAGTCTAATGACAAACTGATTTCAAGAGAGGATTTGTGTGTTTGTATGTGGGATAATAACTTTGCTTTAAATGTGTATGTTTGTCTGTGTGGGTTGCTTTGGATTTTTCCTGGCAGCTACTGTAAGGGCCACAAATCTCCCCAGTAAGTGACTGATCAAGCCCATTAACTACGACAGTGACTGATAATACACAAACCCTACCACATCCCCCCCTCTGCTACTGCAGTTTGACTTTGGCATGTCATGTTCTGGCTGAGCGGAGGAACGCCTGGGGTTCAGTTTTACCAGGAATGTTATCTAACTTGCATGGCAGCAGATGGTCCATGCAACTGTGTTTTACCCTTGGGAGGGAAAAAAGAAGACCTTTTAGGAGGAGTGAGATCCAAACATGCATCATGTTGCAACCCCATTTAGAGTTTGTTTCTGGTTTGTTGTGATTGGGGCTTGGCTCTGAGGAGGGAGGTGCTGGAGGCCCTTTTAACACAGTGTGCACAGCGGACTCACACTCACACACACTTATTCTCCCTCTCCTGAGGCTGTTGGAGGTTTGGCTGAGGAGAGGAGATGGTGGTTGTGGTCTTTCCTCAGACACTGCTGGGGGTGGTGGAGACGCCTGCCCGCTTAACCACCAGCCACGTGAACCATTAGCCAAACTGTGCATAATGTGTCCAGCTGGATCCTGTGTCTCTGTATTTCTGCTTATGTGTGTGCATACAGTATGTGAATCCATCATATAAAATCTTTAAATGCAATAAAACTGTGTTGGAAGCACTGCTGTAACTTGTGCAAACAAAGTAAACAGCCCTATTCCAGGAGTATTTAAGGTTCAGTAGGTAAGATTCCCACATGCCCGTCAGTGTGTGTTGTCCCGGGGGCTAATCGTTACATTAGCCAACTCCCTTTCTATGCTAATGGTTGCTAGTGTTGCACACTGTTGCCTCAGTGAAGGAGCAGAAGCGAGGCACTGGGTGTGAGCATATTTTTGCAGAAAAAAAGAGTTGTCTTCATACTGTTCATGGTACAGCCAGTTATGATGGATGTAGACAACCAACAGCCCAATACAAACTTCACGTAAGCACGCTTTTAAGCAAATCCAATGAATCTTCAAGGCAAATCCAATTTTATAGATGGGACCCATTGACTGGACGGCTGTTTTCAAGTCTCAAGATGGCCTAGTTTTATGGACACGTGTGGAGCTGGGGAAGAGCGAAGGGTGAAACTCACCAAGCTAACGCTAACTTACTGAAAACACCGACAACATTGATTAATAGTGTCATATTAAACACCACCAAGTAATTTCAGCTACTAAATATACATTAACACGTTTGATAAGAGTAAGAACTTTATAATGTAGAAACACAGTACTCAGTGTTAGCTGGCCTAATTAACAGGCTAGCTGACCATGAATGGGAATGACTCGTTTCAAGTGGACATTCGAGTAACTGCAGTTTTTGACGTTTGACTTCATTTTTCAGCCCCTGAGATTGCTTCTTAAGGGCGGTGCCCATACTTTTCTTCCACGGACACACAAAAGGACAAACATTGTTGCAAACCATTGCCAGAAACTCTAAAGCTTTAAGTTTACTAACGCAAGTAGGCTCTAAATAAATCTGACCCCATATGATACAATGTACAAAGTTCCATTAGATCACTAGGATTTGATCTTCGTGCAGTTGAGGTCAGTGCTGAAGCTCATATGTGGCATTTCAAACCGACCCTGTCTCCCAGAAGTTACAATTATACACAACCAATTGATTGTGCCAAATATGTTTTGAAGAGAACAAGCTTGGGCTGGAAAATATTCACTGGCTCTAATTTAACAGGCATGAGAGATTCACTGAAATTACAGGGGGGTGGTCTGGGTGGACAGATTTGGAATTTTTTAAATTAATTTTATTTGCTGTTGTTTACTATTATGAGATCTTAATTTTCCAGATATATTGAAGACATTGATCTTTACCAGCTTCAAGAACCACGTTGAAAAACTGCAGTTTCACTTGCCGTGCCATGTTGTGTGGCCATGTTGTGTGTTTTTAATTATCACTTCCCTCGAATCTTCCCCAATTTAATATTTTTTATGTAATGCCTTTTGTTGAGTACTTTCTAAAGTCTGGTTTGTATTAAAAACCATCATGTCACTCTGGTCACTGTATTGCATCTAGCGTATTCCCAGCAGAATTACTGCAATCTTTGTACAGTAAATAGATGTAGACATTGAAGTAAACTTTGAGTTTGACCCTGGTTTACCTCACACTGTTTCATCACCCTATTCTCCCTGAAAAGCTGCAGGTTAACTGGGGACTCCTGAACTACCCCCTTCTCTCTTTTCTCCTTTCCTTGTTTTACTCCATTCAGTCAGATTGCCTAATTTTCAAATCTATTGGGTAATATAAACTTTCATTTAAAACACTGGAACATGAAATTAATAAGATACAGTTGCAGTAGTGGCATGTGTCAATTAAACTTTTTGCGTTATAGTCATACAAGATAAGGAAATATCTTAATCTGCATCTGAGTTTAAGTTTTAATTCGATTTTCATTTGATTTTCTTTGTCTTGATCATGACTCGTGGGAGTGAAATGGTCAATCATATGCTTGTCATGAAGAAGGAGATAACCCTGGAGGACTTAGTAACTGTCTTATGGGGAATGCTCCAAACCCTTACAGATGAAGCTCTGGGTTGTGTCTGTCTGGAGGCTTTTCTGGGCACATCGAGATTGCTGGGTAAACCCAGAACATGTTGGAGGGATTATGTATTTCGGCTGGTCTCGGGACCCTCCGGGGGAAGACGGAGAATGTTGCTGTAGAGTAGGATATCTACACTACACTGCTTTAATGTTACTAGTCAATTCCTTCTAATATGGTAATAAATGGATGGATGGATGTTTCTAGATTGTATTTGCTTTCCCTGCCTTTGCTGGCAAACTGTACATTGCATTCAGTTGTTTAAAGATATGTTCTAGGGTTTAAGCGTTCTTAACAGTGCAGGGCATACATATAGAGATAGTTTACCGATAGAGGAGGGGTTCCTAAAACCTTTTGAGACTGGAGATCCAAAAGAGAAATATGGTCTCTCCCTGTGACCCAACCTTACAAAAACACATTCTGAATTGCTAAAACATCTACATTTTTCACTAACTCAAAACATGTGTTGAATAAATGCACTTTGCCGTCTGAATCACATCACAGATAAGCCAGTGAGTTAGAGAAAAAAGGTCAGAATGTTAATTGCTAAAAGATAACCTCAGAAATCGCTAAGACTAACAAGTAATATTGGCTAGCTAGTAGCATACTAGTCACCAACTAACAGACACACAAAAACAATTCAAAAGCAGACACACAAACACATGTCTCCTGAAAGTTTCTTCTTTCCCCAGAAAAGATTCTTTTGACTTTTACCATGATCCTGAGAATGACTTGTTTGGAGACTTGTTTGCAATTTGTTCATTTTTAAGCTTTCATTGCAAACTCCTCCCCGTATACACTTACAACACATGGACGTCTCCCCCTGTCCATTTCAAATGGCTTTTTGGTGGAGCAAGAAAGAACACTCTCCTTTATTTTAGTTAGGAAAATGGATTGACATATCATAGCATTTTCTTGTATTTTAATCTGCCAATTGGCGACCCAATAAAAACAGGTCTGCGACCCATTTTGGGTCCCGACCCTAAGTTTGGGAAAGGCAGCCTTAGAGTAATGAGAAACAGAAGCTAGTGCTCTGAGGAGGGATTTCCACTGTATACCACTTCGTATTGCTCTGTGATGTGACCTAAAGTATCCAAAATGAATGGTAACAACGTTTGCAAGTGACTCATCTGTTCTTATTGTACTTGTTGAGTCACACAGTAAATCTCATTTTTCTCTTTGCAGATAGTACCTCTGGTGCCATATCCTAATGCGTCATATTCTGTAAGGAACGCACCAATGGTAATGTCTTAAGTAACATTATCTTAACTCTGTTTTCATGGTTAATTGACCATAAAAACATTACCGATTTCTGGAAATATACAGCAATATGCACGCCATATACTGCATGGCACAGAGGTCAAAATGCAGCAAAATACAGTAGCAGCTTTTGCTTCACTGAGAAACCAGCCAAATGGTGTCACTGTCTTAGTCTGACTTTCTTTTTATCTGTTACTGCACTGTAACTCTATCTTTGTGATGACTTGTTTTAACAGTTTAATCGCATTACTGTCAGAAGCGAGAAGGATCCTTATGTTAGCTAGACGGTGGAGACACACGACTTTTGTTTCACAACAAATGAGCTCTAATTGACCGCATACAAGAAAGAACAGTCTCCAGGAATAATGAAAGGTAGATGGACGATAGCAGAATTAAGGGGAGTTACACAACACTTGCCACTGTACGGCCTCGTGCTGTTCTGGCAGTGTTTGCAGCAGAATGTGCTGATCTACAGTTTGATAAAGATCTCATTTCCATTCCAGTCTAGGTTTACTGCTCCTTACAGGACAGCTTATAGAGATTTCAGTCTTGGATTCTGCTTCCTAACTCTGACATTTACAGACGTGGGGTTTTGGATCATCCAGACTCACACAGGGGCATGGAAACATAACCCCTGCTGTCCAACTCATACACTCCACCATCTCCCCCTACCCTCCCTTCTCCATCCTATTATAACCAGACCCAGCTCCTATAAAGCTCTCTGGCTGGTCCTGCGGTCCTGGCACGCAGCTTGTATATTCGCTATTCTGCTATGCTCTGCTTGCAGTGGTCTTGGTGCTGGTTCTGAGAGGGACTCTGGGCTCAAGGTGACCCACATCGGTGCCACTCACACTAGTGGCAGCCACTGTAGAGTCACTGACTGTTTCTTCACCAGCAGTATGTCCACGGCTTAGAATAAGTGGTGACATTGTCAAGTCAACATTTAATACTTTTGGTTTGCCCTTGATTGTTTGTCTGCAATGGATGACTTTTACAACCCTTTGAAGATGATCGCAATGACTAGAAATCTGGTCATTTTCAGAAGCTTGATAACTGTAAAAGGCAAAGTCAACACTTGTGGGATCAGTTTATGCTGGAAGCACATCACAGCACATAAAGTGAGCAGATGTGAAAGCTGTATTAAGCACTGCGTAGATCTGGCATGCCCACCTAATTTGGGAATTAATAAGGTCAGTATCAGCCTCAACATTGGTGCATCTCAACCAAAAACTTTGAATTTATTTTTGTTTTAGTTAGTACTAGCATTCCATGAAGGTTAGGCTGTATTCAGGAAGAACTTAGTCGCAATTTCATAATGTTGCCATTGTACATTTCCTCAAACCACAGATATGTATAATTTCAATAGATGGGTTTCCACCCAAATCCATCATAAATTAAAAAAAAAAAAAAAACATCTGAAATTCGGCAAAACAAAATGCAGATTTATGCGCATTTACATTCACTACTCTTATGCAAATATTAAGAGCTGATTCTTCATCATCATCATCATCATCATCATCAACATGGTTTAAAAGTTTGCTTGTGAAAAGTAGTATAGCCTTCCTGAGCTGTTGATTGAGGAGCTGCAGCTGTTGCCCTCAAATCGAACCGAACCACCGGCGTGGATCATATAATGTTGTTTCAGACTCTTCCACAGTTTCCACCTTTTTTGCGATATTTTGAGTTTTTTTCAAATTTTTGGTGTTTCCACTCAGTTTTTTATAAGGTCAAATTAAAAACAGCTGGATGGAAACACCTAACGCCATGGTGTTTTAACCGCTCATGGCATTTTTCAGCTATGTCTCAGAAATTACTATTGAAGGGTTTTTATGTGTAGGTTTAGGCACTGACAGCACTTGGTTAGGAAAAGATACCAGGGCTTTGTTAAATACAGAAAAAGTCCACAAAGATGTCATTTAAAAACATGACTCACAAAGTATTTAGTAATATGTAAACCAAACCACAATCTTTTCCTAACCCTAACCAAAGTGTTTTTTTTTTTGTTTTTTTGTTTTTGCCAAATGGGAGTCGGGATACGAACGCCAGTCTCTAGTGGCAAAGTTCTGGACTTTGTATATCCGCCATCCACTTCAACCACCTCCTGTTGAGGTAGTGAGGAAAGGCAAAAAAGTAGCGGAGCGGTTAAAACACTATAATGTTGATATACACGTGTCTAGAAATGTTGACATGAAACTTATTTTTGGTTCACAAATGAGATTAAACGTGCCTGTGGTTTACACAAATGTACAATGGCAACATTTCATTCTGGCGACTGGGTTGTGTATAAGAACAGTCGTTGTCAACATGGACAGTACTGCACAGCAGTCCAGTACTATGTGCTAGAGCTGATGATTGAGTACGGCAAACCACTGCAAACAATTCTGGACCGCTGGGCAGTTCTGTAGCGCCATCCTTTTAGCATGAAGAACTCATTAAAGCACTAAAAGCATGAATGCCAAGGTGTGTGGCCGCCTTGTCTTTCCTCAAATGGGTCATGTAAGACACCATGAATGTCCAGAGGCCAAAAGCGATGAAAGAAAGCAAAGATGGTCAGATGAGCAAAAGTAAGCTCTTCATCCAAAACCTAACAATACTCTGTCAAAATTACATTCTTGCAACAAAATATCGACCATTTTAATGACTGACAACACACGATGTACTTTATACAAAACGCTGTCTTTTGTACTTTTCATACTGTTTACCTTTTCACATACAGACTTCTGTAAAGGATTGAATCTAGTAATCGATACAACATGTTACTGTAAACTCATGGAAACACACTGTAAAATTACAGTATAATGGTCCATAAAAATATAGTAGTACTGTGGATGGTTTATGGATGCCACCCTCCGTTAGAGTCCTCATTCACATCACAACTGATGTGATCCCTGTCTAGGCAATGGCAAAAATATCAGCCTGATATTGGCAGAAATATGCCCACTCTTTGTTCTTGTCCCCTCACTTCTCTCTCTAACGGCCTCCATACTTGTAAAGCTGTAACTAAAGGGCTGATCCTACCTGAGGTATGTGTGTAGTTGTAAGGCTCAGACTGACCAATTAAGTGTTTTCAAATGTGTGTGTTGCTAATTTTAGGTAGGTGAATTGAATTTTGAATAGAAGTGTTTTCCCAATGACAGCAACAGTTTTCATTCATGAACCAAGTGTCTAATGTAGTAAGAAAGAAAGAAAGAAAAGTGTGTAGTAGGGTGTAGCGCTGTCATGATACTGAGATTTGAATTGACCATTAACTGTCATTGCAGTTCATGAAATCATTGTCTATTCTATTGGCTTTATGCCACCACTGTAGTGTAAGTCTAACAATAGTTTATTCATACGCATACATCTCATGAAGAAGAAGAAGACGAGACATTATAGAATTTTGAAACATATCAAATTAGTGATATTTCTGTTTGCGACATTCGTTGTCCATTGAACTCACAGCAGAAGAATGGGATGCAACAAGATGCTATCATTAAAAGACGCCGGTCAAACGATGGTGAAAGATGTGGAAATAATGATAAAATATGTTATTTCTGTTAGTTTCACCCAAATGTTTTCATACTGCTGAATGATGATTATCACAATTATATAAAACACTCACGATTATGTTAAATTATTTAGATATGGCGATTATGTAATATATGTAGTAGGGCTGGGCAATATATCAAATGAATTTGATTGAGTTTTTGCTTTCTGAAAATCATGAAAAATGCCTAAATCGCAAAATCAATATCATTCCCCTGGAGACCTTTCTTGCCCAACAAAAAATCTAAACGCAATCCACCAAATTTAAAGAAGCGCAGACCAGAGAAAAGACTAAAGACGAGATGCATGGAGAGAAAAGTGGTCAGGAGTGGTCATGTAGGAAATCTTGCGGCGACATGGTGGTGACACGTGCCTCGTCTACCTTCGTCTGCAGCGCTCCTCATCCCTCCTTTCTCTCCGTCCTTTTCATCTGTCATCCCTCAGGTCAACGCCACCTCAGCCTGACAGACCGAACACG
Source organism: Coranthus polyacanthus (assembly GCA_037367275.1). Taxonomy (NCBI): domain Eukaryota; kingdom Metazoa; phylum Chordata; class Actinopteri; order Kurtiformes; family Apogonidae; genus Coranthus; species Coranthus polyacanthus. The sequence goes on from JAPQRN010000012.1 coordinate 809,221, forward strand.
CCGCCAGGGGAAAAACAGGATGGGCCAGCGCTGTCGACGTCACAGCGTTGCCTGCGAGGTGGTGGCTGAGTGATGGCCTGCGTATGTAAGTGCGTGTCTTTTATGTATGCTTTTGTAGGTGTAGGGCAAGCCGTGCCAGTCAAAGAGCTACTGTGACCCCACTTTTGCTTCATTACTCCCAATTTACCACTAAACATCCACGCAAGTGTGTGTGAAGTTACTTATGGGGTGATAGTAAGATGTCAATGAGCTTTTACCCACACTACGCTGACTTGAAAACATTCAATGGAACATTCAAAACCACTAATGGCTACTAATGGTGAATGACATCAGAGCTGTCATGTTTCTTGTTATTTTTCACTTTCTCTCTTTCATTTCGGTCCCTCTCTGTCTGTTTCTCTGAGATGAAGTGTGCGGTTTTGTATGGGGACACGAGTGAAGACCGCAAGCCTTTCTAGGTCTGCATGCTGTTAAGATTTAGGATGGAGAGGGTGTGACAGACGGAGTGACTTTGTTTAGTACCTGACTTCTCCTTCAAGTCGATAAAAAACATGTGAAAACTGCCCAAAAGCTGGGTGTCGGGCCCAGAGAGAAGACAAGTGGAGAAAAGGGAAAGTATGATGGGTTCATAGTGCGACCTTCAAGCCAAAATGTCTGCTCAAATCTCTTTTTCTTGTGTCATTTAGTGTCATGCCTCATATATTAGCTGATACCAACATGAACTGACAGAGATGTTGAAAAGACATATGCCTACAGTAACAATAACAAAACATGTCACATCTGTTTTTGTTTCAAACACGTTTTAGTCATGGGATATCATTCACAATTTGACTGAAAGGAGGCGTCTCTTGCAGTACCAGTTCTGTCAGTGATTTGGCTTTCTTTTCATTGTTGTTTCTTTTTGTTCTCATTGTATAAGCTGCCAAATCCTTGACATTTGTCTCCGATGAATTGTGAGGGGAAATGTTGACATAATCTGATGTGAGTGTTGCTGTGCATGTGGTTTGTCAGTTTAGAGGCCCAGGATTTGATTGTGCACAACATTATCATTGTAAATTAGACAGGGAAACATGTTACATCATGCATTGTTGATTATCTGCAAATTTTGGTCGCATATATGGAAATTAATTTAAAAAAACAATGGAGAAAGGTGTATCAGATTCACCTTTTTGATCACACTGTAAGTCTTGGCTCCATTTTAGGCCAACAGTTACCAGACTTTTTAGATCAAGGTTGACTCACCCGTTTGCTAATACATGAGTATTCAAATGTATGAACCTGCTCGAGCATTTAAGGAACAAGTGAGCGTGAGGAGCGCACACAGTTTGCAAGACAAATTATTATCAAAAGGCGAAAAGTGTGAATATTTACAGTGACATTAACATATCTGCATCGAGTCTGATATACTACTCAGTATTTCTGAACATTAGAACGGCTGTAGGATAACAATTTGACTTGAAAGACATGCAACTTTTATATGATACTGATCAACAATCTTAAAAAAAAAGCATGGCACAAGCTACAGAAAAAAGTTGTTGAGGGTCAGACTGTACAGCAGAGAACCATTAAAAGAAAATGAAAATGTTCAGAAGTGTCCGGTGGGACATGATTCTTACTGTAACAGTCAAGGCAACTATAAATTAAATCAAATAAAAAAATGTTCAAAGACAGCAGAACATATTCATAGTTTGCTTAAATCAATCAATAAAGCCACTAATGCCAGTTTCAGCTTTACACTAAATAACTGCTGTCTTTCTCTCTGTCAACACAGAGCTCATCTTGACTCCTTTCACTCTATTTTCAATGTCTGGTCTAGACTAGATCTAAATCTATCACAGACATGAAACTAAATCTGGTGAACTGTCTGTTTCTCCCTCTCAGTGAATTAAAATCAAAATGTCAGGTTGAACTCTTCACGTTTCTTAGAAATTAAATGTATGACTGAACGGAAATCATATTAATGGCCGTTATCGAAGGGAAACTCGATGAACAACAAGTCGCGGAGCAGTGAAGTAGCCGTCATACAGGTGAGGTCTTCAGTGTGTCCCAGGTGTCTCTTGGTGCAGATTGAACCGTACAGTGTGAGCAGAGAAGTCACAGATTCAGGCTGCAGGAAGGAAGGTCATTTAAAACGTGTAGCGTGAGTAAACAAAGCACAAAGTCTGCACAACTTTCAAGGCTAACCCTGCTAGCGCGCTATACTGATGAACCACAACTGGTGTACCGAAGCACACTGTAGACTTCTGACACACATCGAACCAAACCCCATGAACCAAAACAGTTCAATACGAATACACGTACAGTTGCACCCCTGAGGTTCATGGTTTTTCTTACTTTTTTCTGACACCATCTGTCCTTGATCGGCATCTTAAATGTTAGTAACTCAATAGATTCAGTTTTACAGCTTATAAATGGTATCAACTCATTGATACATGGTTTAATGAACTTACTGATAAATGGACAAGATAAAGTAAGCTAAGCAACTAGCCAGATGTGATATTATCAGTGTTGCTTAATAATCTTAATCAATGTATGAAAACTGTTGTTCATGTGTTTATTAATGACATATAGTTCTTACAACCCAATTAATTACCTAAATATAAACCATTTATAAGTTCTTTATAAGACACTCATGTTGTAAAGTGCTACTGAAAATAGTTTTTACTTAAAGATTAAATGTACTACTGTAAGGAGTTATATATTAAGGAAGAATTGTATAAACACAGAACAGAGACTATATGTGCTGTACTTGTAATAAAAGTGGGATGCAGAAGGTATGAGGTTAAGGATTTTTGTTTTGTTTTTTTTCCCAAAATTACTAATGAATGTGGTTTTGACTTTTGTACAAGATTCTGTGCAAGATTAAAGAACATAAGAAAGATTTTGAGTAGCTTAACCAGCACCATTTTCATCCCATGCAGCAAGCCACAAGGCTGGATGGCTCCTTTGACCAATCAGGTTCCTGTTGCTGAAATTACCCGTTGTATAAGGCAAAAAACACAACCTACATGGGAGCTTCCACAGAAAGAATGAGAGGAAGACCGACAGAGAGGATGACTCAGGCTCTCCTCCGTACTCATCCATCCGTCTATCCCTCCATCTGGTTTACGTTTGTGTGGATGTCTCTCATCCTGCAGGCTCCTGCCCCAACAAACCCCCGGTTCCTCCATTACCCCTCCCCGCATGCTGCCGCTGCCAGCTCAGGATTCAGACAGAGGTTCCCTGGACATGAGGTAGAAACATGTTAGTGTCTGCTGGCAGAGACAAAGCCTCAATAAGATACACTGGACTGGACTGAGTGTTGGCATAAATCTGGAAGGAACAGGACACGTTGTTCTGTGTGGGAGCAATGGTCTGATTACTGGGGTGATAAAGTGGGCTAAATTAGACAGGCCTGGCTTTGGAATGAAATACACAAGGCTTTGGCTTTTATGCTGCCTTGGTTGGGATAGTAGCTGACAGTTCATGGCTGGAGATGGGATTAGAGCAGAGGAAAAAGTACCACCCTCTAACTGGAGCTCAGATCCTCTGGTCCGAGGGAAAAATCGAGCTCGATGACTGATGCATCACATTGTCTCTGGATGTCGGCGGGCTTGGCGTGAGATGCACAGCGACAGTTCTGACGGAGCACGCTCTGGGGAATGACGCAGTATAGCTCATCGATCATCTCCGCTTCCAAATAGTGTCGATAGGCCTCTGTGTGGCGGACGGGAGCCCAGACTAAGCTGAGACACACTGAAGCCACCGTCGCTGAACACCAGAAAAGAAAAAACAAAAAAAAAATTGTTTCTGAATGCGATGGAGTGTGTCCGAAAGACAGATGGCAGTTGTCTGAAAAAGTCTTTAGTGTTATGTTGATCAGTTGAATCAACTGAAGCTGTAGTCTGGGGTTGACTTGCTTTTGGAGCTTGACGGTCCTGTGTGTAAGATTAAGGATGATTTAGGACGAGCTAATAGCACAAATGGAATATAATATTCATGATTATGTTTTCATTAGTCTATAACGACACAAAAATAGTAGAGAATAGTGTTTCTGTTACCTTAGAATCAGCCTTTTATATCTGCACAGGCAGCGGGATGCTGTTCATGGAGTCCACCATGTTTCACTGCTGTTTCTACAGTAGATCAGAACAGACTTCTCCTTTTTTTCCATTTTATAGCATCCAGCGTTAAGGTGCATTACTGTCACCTGCTATGTGTATGTTTGAGTGTGCTGTAATGAGTTACAGTCTGCAACTTCACCACTAGATATCACTGAATATCACACACTGAACCTTTAAAATAAAAGGGTAAATATCAGTTATTGGAAGGTTAATGGAAACTACTAGCTAATGTGTGACTCCATTGGAGAAGAAGGATTCAGATTTTTGTAAACACTTAAAATTAAGGTTGCATATGTACCATTAACTAGTTGAGAATCATTAACTACTAGTCATCCCACTTTAGAATGTTTGCAAATTTGACCAATCCACGATTTCCACAAGCCGATTGTACATTTTGCAGCAGCAGGGTTTGCAGAGAGAGAAAAAGACGAGAGCGAGGGATAGATTTAACGTCAGTGTTTCAGTGGCTGAACACTGTTTCTTGTGGCATACAAATACAATCAAGCTTGTTACCTTTCCAACTATGTATTGTATGACCCATTATTCGACATTTGTCAAGATCAGAATCGGCTTAAGCCTGTTTTTAACTCCTCTGTGTAAAATTTTGGTTTGTTTCTGAGTCAGAAGAGTTTACATAAATGCATCAGTAAATCTGGAAGTACTTCTACCCTTCAGAAGAAGATGTATGCTCTAAAAATGAGATTATGCAGTAAAAGCTTGTTAATTTCATTAAATATGCTCATTATCACTGCTTACAGACAAAGAGCAATAGGGAGCAGTGAAATGTTTTCAGTAAGTTTGTAATAATCACACTGAACATTTAAGGTGGTTGCAGGTTTTTAGAATAGTTGCGGCAAACTGAGGCATATTAAGCTGTAACGATCACAAAAAAGCCTGAAATCCTGGAGGGACTCATTACTAAGTGCTTCATAGTGTTTAATGAAGAGCTAATATACTATTAGTATGCATGCTTACTAATGGTCAGATGTGTACTTTATTGTGTTATCTATGCTGGATTTCTGTTTGAATCTGTGTAGAAATGGTGGAAGCTC
>JAPQRN010000012.1:847852-860137 GCA_037367275.1 Coranthus polyacanthus
ATGACGGTTCTTAATCCTGATCCATGTGGTTCTATCAGGTCTAGATGAATGACAGTTCTTAATCCTGATCCATGTGGTTCCATCAGGTCTAGATGAATGACGGTTCTTAATTCTGATCAATGCGGTTCTATCAGGTCTAGATGAATGACGGTTCTTGAAGTGATCAACTGTTCACATCACCTGTTTCAAATCACATTGTCATTTCATGATTTTAACTCATTATTATCCTAAATTGCTCCTGTTCCAACTTTTTCTTTTTCTTGAACTTTCATCCTGAATGTGATGAATGGATGTATATTTACATATGAAATAAAGTCGACCAGACAAAACATGAAATATGTTGTGTCCATATTGTCTACAATCAAACACAAGTTAAAGGACATTTTAATATGCTGCTTTTTTAATTAGCATTTTCCAAACTGTACCCAATTTTTCTGATTTGAGCTTGTAAAAACGAAAACACCTGTGGGATCAGGCTTTACTGAATCTTCTCCTGTGGATTACAAAAGTGGGTTTCAGGTGACATTTAACATTGTGTTTTACCACTGTTTTGTGAAGCAGCACCACCGTTGCTACAGCTGATCCCCTTGTTACTCAACCCACGTAATACCATGTAATATTATGTCTTTGTACGTTTGCTGCTGCTCAGCGGTTGCATTTGATTCACTTGTTTTCCACATTGCTCCGTGCCAGCGCTATGGTTAGTAGCGGAGCGTTCTCGAGGGGCATGACTCTCTTTGGTTTTGGACCCGAGCAGCCTTACTTCCATTTAATGAGGCCCGTCTTTTTTCTTTTTTTTTTTCTGTAAAAAGAGAGACAGAGAAAGAGAGTGAGAGAAACATATCCTTCGCTGTGTTCCGTCTGAACAGCTGCATGTGTGGTTTTCTCCTCTGATGACGTTGTGGTTTGGAGTCGTGCCCTTTAGACAATCTACCTCTGCTCCGATGTTTGATGGCAGCTCATCTGAAACAGAGATGGACGCAGCCAGAAGGGGAATGCGACACACACCATTGGCAAAATGTAACATTCGACTCTTATATAATGATCGATTGCTGTAAATTAAAACACAAATTGGTGCTTTTAACTTACCGTAAGTCCTTAGTCGACAACATGGCAAACACTTGCAAACTGAATCATTAATAACTGCGAAATAAGGCATGATTTTGAAAAGGACACCGAGCGTTTTGAAATATAACTGTTCAAGTGCTAAATGGCATCAGGGCTTTGCAGCAGTAACCAAAACACCACGCAACATTTACCGTCCGCCTCAGCTCGCGCCAGAGTCTCAGCGCAGGACCGATACCTAAGACCAGACACCCGGTGGAGAGCAGCATGGAGAAATAATCAGAGCAGCAATTGGAGGAGATGAGAGGAGTAATAAAACTGAAGTGTGGTGTCGCAGCCAGGATTTGTGGTCAGGCATTGAAAACAAATTTAGCTGGCATTTTTTGGTGAGTGTCAGGCTTGATGTCAGTGTCAGATGTTGATGATAAGGTGGGTGTTTGCAGAGAGCTGAGTTCGACATAGGATAACAAACACGACAGGGTAACAAACACGGTGAGGTCAGGTGCATAGATAGGCCTGTATCCACTCAACTGTCAGTAGTTTACATTAGAGGCTGACAATTTTTCGGGAATCCTGCGGGTCACGGGATTCCTGTGGGATGGGAGTCGATTTCACTATTCGTCATATGGTTGGGAGAGGACGGAAAAAAAAAGCCAAGGGGAGCGGGCAAGACCGGGAATCATGACAAAAATAAGCCAATTCTAGGCACTTCTAATATGAATAAACACTGTTTGTGTATTTGAACATGAAGCTCATCATCCTGTTGTCATTTTTATTTTCTCCTGTCAGGCAGCCATAAAATGAGTCATTATTCACCCATGGTGCTTTCAAATGCCCCTCAGAAATGTATACTAGGATGGCTACAATGGTTGTTTAAAACAGGAACGTTTATATTTTTCTCATTTTCCTTTGTTTAAATACATAGGCCTGCATCTGTCAATCTTTTATTGCCCTTTCACTGCAACATTTTTAATAATTAGATGCTATTATTATTATTATTATTATTATTATGCTATTATGTTCATAATATCCCTTTCATTTCTACACAGGTAGATTTTAAACATTCTATACAAAAAAGTTAAATGAAAAAGTAAGCGTCAACCCTAAATTAGAGCAAGTTAGAGCAACTAAAGTTTTAAGACGTCACTAAGAGTTGAGAGTGACGGTGTTAAAACTCTCTTCATGCACAACATGTATCAAATACACCACTGACTTGGTCATGAGTTGGGGAAAGAAACAAGAACTTCAATCAGATGCGTCCACTACCCTTGCATCATAAACTGAAATCTTGAGTTATGGCCAAAAATGTATTTTGTGAAGTCATAACCACCTTGACCTATGATCATTTCAGTTCATCTTTGAGTCCAAGCGAACATTTGTGCCAAAGCATTCTGTCCAGCTGTTCCTGAGATATCGCATTTTAACCCCTTAACAGCCACTCTTTATGGACTCCTTAACCCCTAAACTAGGGTTAGGGTTACATTTGACTGATGTAGTTGATGTTGTGTTTCAGACACATGTTAAACACAGAAACTAGAACATGTCCCCTTGCAAATGAAGTCTAATACATGCATATTGGCCTTAGACTCCTTCTGTCATAACCCCAACCCTAGCTCTACAATGGGTTGCCAGTAACATGGTGGATGATAAGAGTAAATGGGGACTGACCGACCAACTGACAAACCTTCTTATAAAGATCCTTCTTCTGGGATTGGGATGGGACTGAAATATTTTTGTGGGAGTGGGACATTGAGTGAAAATCCCCTCTCGTGTCACCCTCCAGTTTGATGTAATGCACTGTAGCTGAAGTGCTGAAGTGCATGCTCTCAGAAGACTTTAACATGCCTCTCAAAGGTCAATTACCTTGACTCTGGCTAGCAGCTGATATACAAAGTGAGAGAAATATGGACAAAAACAAAAGAACAGTAAAAACAACAGATAAAGGAGAGGGAAAAAACTCATTCAGGAAAAGGAGTGCTGGAATGGAGATAAAGAAGTACAAATACAGTCAAGGATAGACAGGCAGAGGAAGTGTTTGTAGCTGTTAATCCAGGGCAGGGAGTTGTGTAACCTTGGTGTGTGATCTTATCCATGGCAGGAGTCAAACTTCTATACCTTTCATTTTTTCTTTTCGTTTAGTACTGGAAAGCTTGAGTGTTTTATTATTTGTCTTCATAATGAATTCAAGCTCTTAAAATGTTCAAGATTTCTGGTTTTAAAGCATCAGGCACTAATATAAGCTCCTTTGAGGCAACCAGAGGAGCACAGCACTGGAAATTAATGTAATTTCCAAAGAGTGATTCAGTGAGTGAATTAAGAAATGACCTGAGTAAGTGATGTATACGGGTTTACAATGCTGAATGGTTTCAGCAGTGATCTCAAACAGCAGCAGTAAAACATGTCAGTCAGGCAGCATTAAACTTAATCGAATCAGGTTGTAACTATTTAATTAACCTTTTAACATCCACTCTTTTCATGGAGCCCTAACCCTAAGCCACAGTTAGGGTTAGAACAGAAGAAGAGTAAGGCCAATATGCATGTGTTAAACTTCATCGGAAAGGGAACATCTTTTAGTTTCTGTGTTTACATGTAGCTGAACCCAAACTGCATCAGTTTAAACATGGCTCAAATGTATCCCTAAAATGGCTCACGGGTGGATGTTAAGAGGAATTATTCTTACTTTTTGATTTAGTCAAAAGATAAGATTAGATAAACTATGAAAACTGAGATGGACAGAATTCGATGTTACTTGTGCTGACCAAAAATGAGTGATCAGATGGTTTGTAATGGCAACTACGGCCTCCACTATCCTCCAGCAAGCAGCCATATAGTCAGAAGGACAAATTCCTACTAGATTGGACTCAATTGCTGCTGATACTGGCACCAGCTCATGTACAGACTCTGCCCATAACACTTCTTTGAGATGCCAAACTGCTGCCAAAAGAGCTCCCCTTGGGAATGACTTTCACCTAAAATCAAGAATTGTTTCCAGTTATGTTGTGTTAAGATGTGCTCTGAATGCAAAAAAAACACCTTCATTGATAAATTACACTGAGATTACATGTATCTATGCTTTTCTGAAACATATAATGGCAACAGTTTATTTTGGCAATTGAGAATATTCACATTAAACAATGCCTGTAACTTCTGGTAAGTTAAAAATATATATATTGGAAAATATAGTCTTTTCTCACCATTGAATCTACAGCATATGCCATCCTATATTTTTGAATGATTACTCCTACGTCATTCACACCGGAAACTTTATGCAATTCACTGGGAAATTGGCATGATGATGAGTGAGCAGTGAGCCCCGTGGGGAGCAGTGGGTTAACCACTAACAACCAGAGGCTTTCCAATGGCGACCATGCTGCGCTTTAAACAGCCGTTTCACACAATGATGGACGTATGGTGCCAGCCTAGAGGGCCTCGCTTAGCTGGGCAGCCACCAGTATTCATTGTTGACACATATGAAAGGCAAAGGGGAACGGACAGCTCCAAGAAAATCAATAATGGAGTGGTATTAAAGAAAACACACTTGGAAAACACTCAAGGAAAAGCAAGAAAAAAAAATCTCTTTTTCCCTCTGTATTCTGTCTCTGTCCGCCTCCTTTTCCTTTATCTCCCCATCCAACAAAGCTGGGAACACAGAGGAGTGAAAGGAAAAGGGAGAGAAAGTGAAGCCATGTCTCGCTAAGAGCACCGCTCAAGTCCATAATCAGCCAAATCAAGTTTATGCTCACTGACGGGCTGTTCCACTGAGAGCTGCGCTCCCTGCCAGGGGTGTGTGGGTGAGTTTCAGCCAGCGCGACAATAAAAGCCATTGTTGCGTTTGTTTAGACAGCCCGTCCAAGTCCGACCCTCCCCTTTGGAGCAAATGCCCAGGTTTGTCGGCCCAATAATGGCACCTAATTTGTACGGAAGTCGGGAGAAATCAGTGTAAAAGCAAAGTCTGAAAAACAACAAGCACTTTCTCCAACCACCTTATTTCCCTGTGCTTGCATCCTGTTGTCATATGTTAAAGCCTTTTTTTTTCTTCTTCTTTGGACCACGGGACTTGCGATGATTTAAGTGTTGCTGAAGCAGAGTGACAGTCAGACGTGTGATTGCCAAAGACATGTCCGAGCTGCTCTAACAGGTTTGCTGTCTATGTTGTAAAGAGATTCAATTAGAGAGAAGAATCCAATCACAGGGGCACTGTTTAACACCTTATTCCCTCCTTTAACACCTTATCCACTCCTTTACCCACATCCTTCCCACTCTCTCGGTCTTAACAGCCACTGGATCCCATTTTCCCTCACTCTGTCAACCATCCACATGCCCATGCCAGCTGTAAGGAACTGACAGGGCAGCAAGTGGAGTGGGATTTTCCCAGAAACATTAGCCTCTCTGAGGACAAGGTGAGATTGGCAGGCGGGATGACTATCTGTCTAGCTGTCCGTCTGGGCCAGTCTGGCTGTCAGTCCTCCACCATTTGGCTTCAAACCTCCATGTGCGTAGCTCCACGACAAATTCATATTCATCACTGTGATATAAGATGCCTCTCCACAGCAGCCTGAAAGAAGAAGATAAATAGGTTGAGGATAAAAATGACTCTTGTCTCAAAAAGGAAACTTTCCGTTAGTTTTCCACTCCGTCTCCTACTTATTTCTTTTTCCCACCCTCTGAACAATGGCACTGAGTCATTGCCGGCCGTGACCCGTCTCTGCCAGTCCAAGTGTTTAAGTCCTGGGGATCAACAAGGTGGGCGAAATTGCCTACTAAGACGATTTCCCATTCCAGTCAAATCACAGATCACAGAATTTTCCTCCAATTATCCACCTTTACTTGACAGTTTTAAAGCCATTTCTGTAGTAAAGTAACTGATTTTGATCTGTTTTTCTGAGAGGTGCACTGTAAAAATACACCAGAGGAGGATCTCGCCAAGTTACTTTTTTCAACAAAACAGAGTTGCAAGAGCATCAACATCTCAGGCTATGCTGGGTGTTTTACTAGAACATAATTCTCAGCCCTGCAGGCGGGTAGGGGGTAGGGCTGGTTGATATGGATTCAATGATATCTTGGTATTTTGAGGTGAGCTCGTTCTCTCTCCTAAGTTGTCACCTGATCATAACCCATAGTCCATTTTCAACACACAGAGTACTCCTGTAGTTTTCAACGTGCAGAGTAGTCCAACAGAACTCAGTCTAACTCAAATATCAGTTTGACGACATATGCCAGATGATGAATGGAACACCAAATTTTATGGACTTACACACAGAACACCAGCATTCACCAAAGGTTTAGGTGGTAAAGCAGTATAAAATCCAAACTTAAGCCTCTCAGACCCTCATGTAGTTCTGCACAGGTGTCTTGTGATTCACTGTCATGCAGATAACCCTGAACACCGGTCTCAAACATCCACACCTGGCCGTTCAGCCCCTCCTCACCCTCCTCTCAGACTCTTGCTGACTTTGTAGCACTTGTCATCACGCAATGGGTGGCGTTAGGACACAGAATGGGGGTTAACTTTAAAGCATAATAAAATTAGAATGGCGTAAAATGGTAATTGATAGTTTGAAAAACTGCACTATTATTATTTTCAAATTTATCAAAAATAAAACTTCACATAGAAAGGGACAAACACCAGTGGTTTAAAATAGCGCAGCAGTACAACCTCCTACAGTGGACTCCCTACAGCAGCGGTGTCAAACTCAATCACAGCAGGGGTCGAAACTTAAAACATGGTCAAAGTCAAGGGCCAAATGGGGTCAACATTTATTGAATAGACTTAAACTGACCATGTTTTCATCAGAAATATGAATTTGACTGCTCCCAAGACATGTCAGAATTCAAAACAAAGCAGGTGTATTAGAAAAAAAAACCCAAAACAAATGAGATCAAATTTAAAATAAAAGACAATCAGGATCATTAATATATTTCGTCTCCCTCTCTATCACTTCTTAAGAGTTGGAGTCTTTTCCAATGAAAACATTTATCACAGGCATCATAAAGAGCCAGAAAATGATCATTTTTCTTTATTTAGAAGTTTCCTAATTTAGAAAAATTTTGTCTTTCATTCGCAATGCCATCAAAGCAAAATTTAAAATATGATCAAGCTGGTGAAAATTTGCAAATATTTCAAATCAAAACTGTTTGGGAATACGGGAAAAAGTAAAAAAAAAAACACAGAGGTATGCATCAGTGAGATGACTTCTGTGTGTGGTTCTGTTGGTCTTCATCTCAGAGGAAGGTTGCTCTCACAGGTATGAGCTCCAAACATGCAGAGCATCGGAGCAGCTTGTGGGCGGAGATTAGGCATCGTTTTGGGGATGAAAAGGGGAACTGTGTGGGGTCCACAGAGTCATACTTTGCCTTCAGTGTGCCATTATACTGGAGTTCTATCAGCTCCATCTGGGTGTTTACAGGTGCTCTTTCCACGTCAACTGCAAACAGAATACTGAGCCGTTCAAGATAAAGTTTCTCAGCTCCAAAAGTGTGCTCAGTTTATCAGCAAGGTGCGCTGTTGGGAAACGCAGCAGCGGAGATTTATTCTTTAATTACGGCCAGTTCTGCAAACACGGCACAGATGTTTCCCTCTAATGTTAACAGACAGATCCTCTGCCTCTACCTGTCTTAAAATCACAGTTTTTAAAGTTCACTTTTTGTTTGGGGTTAGTTTCATGTCACTGTATCTGCACTGATCACTGATGAGTGTGTCATTAGAGCAGTGAGGAGGAGTTGGTACACTGCAACCGCTGCAGTGCAATATGGGATTTGTAGTATGAGTGGTGTGAGTGCTGTATACCGGGGGGCCATTAATAATAGACATACAATATTATCTCGCGGGCCAGATATAAGTGTACTGCAGGCCGGATGTGGCCCACGGGCCTTGAGTTTGACACATGTGCCCTACAACAATATGAGCAGAACTTCCATTTCCAGTGCTTTCCTTCTGCAGTGTAAGCTGATAACTTTGTAATTTCTTTACTCCCACGTTGGCTGTAACTTACAACACTGGAAACAATATAGACATAGACTTACTGACCTCACTGATTTAAACACAATTGTTCCCCAGCTTTCTCATGTCCCAACCTGTTTAGTCACCGTGGGCTGTCAGGACCCATCTCTGCTGATACCGGTGTTAAACTCCCTCAGCTCAGCAACCTGAGAGAGCAGACTGTTACAACAAATATCTTCCTGCTTGAGTCAAGTCATGGATGAAAGGGAGTGTGCCTTCACATTTCTGGTTTTCACACAGCATAATCAGCATCGGTCGAAGCCTAAGAGTCATCAACCATCAGAATAGGTTCATGAGTAATCCTCTGGGACCCACGGAGGCTCACGACTTATATCATCAATCTCCCAGCAAGTTACGTATATGTTTCCAGATGTGGGTTACTGTGACAAAGGGAAATGTCTTTTTCTCCAGGCAAGTTCACAGACCTGCTAAGGTGCATTCAGACAAGGCAACACTGTCAAAACCAATTATTGCATAGCATATGCATATTAGTAACAAACCTATTTCCATTGCAGGAAATAGTGTTCAAAGAGTATATGTCACATGGTAAACATGGAATTAACAATTACCTTTGTATTAACTTTATATTTAAAAAAGATTAAGCTCTACCTCACCTTACAGCTGCATTTATATATTTACAAAACCAAATTATTACATGTATTATTATTATTACATGTATATATATTCATTGTTTTGGTGCTATCATCATCATGTATGCTGCTATTCTACATTTTCAACAAAAACATGCAGAATAAAATACTAAAAACCCACTTCACTGGCTTCCCAGACCACTGACTGCATCCTAACAAAGTTGACAGGTGGAGTATTAGCAAATAGTTTGCTCAGGAATTCTAGGCGACCAAACCAGAGCTAAAATGAGATATAAGGTGTTTTCACACTAAAGGTCCAAACCAAGGTTTGTGTTTTTATCACAGTGTATACATTTGGTCCAGTTAGTTTTACTTTCACGCTGCAATTTTGGGAGTGGACTAAAAAAGTCTGTATGATACCTCTAACTTTAATAGATGGGTGTGTTGCATGGGTGTTTGTATGTTGTCAGCTTATTTTTAACTTCTTCCATTTGTCGTTCTTCTGTTGCTTATTTGCAACGGTAACCTTTTTTAACTTCCTGCAATTGGTCTGAAAATCTGAACCATCCAAACAGTGTTTTGACACAGTAAATGAACCGAACCATGGTTCAGTTTGATCTGGACCAAGACCACGTCTTTTGGGCAAACCACAGACCAGCTGTTTTGTCCACACTGTGGTCTGGGGGAGGTTTCACATCTGGAAATTTGGTTCGGATCAAACTGAAAAGACTGAAAGTCTGAACCAAACAAGGCAGGTGTGAAAGCACCCTTAATATTGGACTTTGTAAATGTTGCTCCATATGTCTGCAAGGTTTGCTAAGTACTTAGAAATAACTTGTTGCTAAAAGATAATGAAAGTTTTGAGTGTTTTAGATGCCTAATCCTAACTATACTCAATTTGCCATAACCACAAAATCTGCCCAACTCTTAACTATATTGCAGTTGCCATGCATAGATATTGTAGAAAGTAGGGCTGCACAATTTGGTAAAAAAGTTTTGATTTCGATTTGAGTTTACTTTCATGTTTAACGAGGAAAATGCACACATTATTCATTTTGAAATGTGACATTTTTCAACTCAAACATACAAACTTAAACCACCATAAAAACTACAAAAATATGTAGCATCTTTCATTTTGCATGTTTCTGCTCAGTGTCACTAAATCCAAAATCTCGCCATACAACAGAGGTTGTGTTCGTTTTCCTTTCCATTTCTACAATTAAATCACCTAAATTCTCCTAAATCTAGACCTTTAAATTGCAGCCATTTGTAATTAATTGTGCAGCCCTGGTAGAAAGTGTTGCATTTAATGCAATTTGTAGTTTTGCTGACATCCCCAATGTCAAAGTAGGATGTTCATGTTGAAAAGAAACTATCTTTAGGTACCTATCTTTAGGTAGTGCAGCGTTAATAGCTGCAATGAATGAGTACCATGGCTTTTCTACAAAGTATGTTTCTTTTTTAGTTTTATGTTTTCCTCTTGACTCGTGTTCATTGATTCAAGAACTGTGGTGGAAAATGTATGATACTCCTTGCGCTGGTTTAGTTGTGGTGCCGTTCGGTCCGATACGTGAGCTCATACACACTGACAACCCTGAGATGGCTTGTTTTAAACAGCAGCAATGACCTCAAAGTTATGGCTATGGGATGTGGGTACGGGCTAATACCTACTATACTAACTATACCCTTGATGGAAAAGTGGCAGAGACAGAGGGAGACAGGGTGACTGTGACATTTGATTTGTTCTGCTATGCTGATACCCCCGCAATCTCATGGTTTACTAAATTACAGCCTTGTGCTCCTTCTCTGCTTCATTATCCCCTTCCCACAAAACATACACATACATTTCATTTTTCATTCTCACACACTAATGAGTGATGTAAGGGGTTTTCGAGACAAAAGGGGGGAAAAAAGGGGTAGGCTTCTGTGGAAAAATGTGCAGAAAATCCATTCTTTTCAACACCTTAAGAGGACCGAGCGCGGTTGCGAATAATATTTTGTGACATGACTTATTATGAGGTTGTTTAAAAGTCTGATGAAGCAACTCAACCCGTGTAAATATTTAAAAGCGACAAGTATATTCTACCACCCCTCTGGTCAAGTCTGTGTGTAACCGAGCTTTGGTAATAACACGGCTCACGGGCCAAGCTTCCCAATGACAGAAGAAATGCCACTGAAACCAGGCAGCGAGTCACCAAGCAGACTCCTGCAAACGCACACAAACACAAGGACGTGGGGACGCGCCACACACTCCTGCAGCAAAGGTACACTCTGCTCCTGTGGCGACTTCACAAATAGACTTGTTTTCTTCAGGCTGGAAAATAGAACGCTGAGCCAAGTAACACTCACCACCCTCTGTCCTTTCAACCACACCCCACCCACCTACCCTACCCACCCATGAAATGACTTGTTTATGGCGGATGATAGGGGCCGTTCTGTAAGGGGGCGGAGCTGAGGTGCACACAGCTGAGGATTTCTTTTTTTTTGGAGGGGGGGGGGGGTGTTTATAGAGATAGGTAATAAACACATCATGGTTTCTCACCAGACTGTGATTAAGTACGGTACATGTTGTGATGATTACAGACCCATTTGAGAGGGTCTTCATGTAACCTCATCGATGCCTTTTCGCAAGGCACCTATGAAAGCGGTTTTACTTCTCAGAGCGGACAGGACACTGTGTTCTGTTCCAGGACTATTAGAGGTAGAGGACCGACAGTTTCCATCAGCAGTCACACGTCAAGATGCTTTTTATGAGCGTACTTGCTGGGGATTGGTCATCGTTGTTATTGCAAGGATATTGGGTGCTGCTGTGAGGCATTGGAAATCTTGATTAGTGCGTCCATTTATGTGTGTGTAAGGCCAGTGTACGAAATTAACTTTTTGACTCACCGACCCAGAGGATTGGTAGATGAAAATATCCACCGGCCAAACATATTATTTGACCACCCAAAATAATAAATTGCCTTTTTGCGTCACATATACATTTGTTTTTAGTGCATTTAATTGAGATATTTTATTGTGTTGAAAGAAACTTAAAGAAGAGGCAAGAGCAAATGCATCTATTCTATATAGAACCACGTATAAATAGACTATGATTAATGTTTCATGTTTTACAGAGCAGGGAGACTGTGTATTCTCATACATGGAGAGAAGAACATCTACTATCACACAATGTTATTTCCTATTTTAAAGCCGTAAAGATTGAACTATATTTTGCTGAAACCGAAAATGACAAGAACATTCTGGTACCTTGTGAATTATTATATAGTCATTATTACATTTACGATCAAAAACTGCTTAAATCTGTTCTTATAACTGTTATTAAGTATCTAAATAAATTACATTTTTTTCTGGGTAATAATAAAATGAACATAATACATTTTCAATTATCTGTACAGTTAAGTCAAAAACACTCTCAAAACCTGAATTTTCTATTTTTGAAATCAGATTTGGTTGAGTTTCGTAGGATAAAAGTATATTTTTCTGAATGTTAGGAAGAGTCATCAGGTCATTTAGGGTGTTCTTACTGCTGTCAAATGTTAAATGTAATAGTATTAAAGCCTCAAAATTCTCGTAATTCTAATTAAGTATTTGTTATTGAATGCACCTCGGGATCGAGCAATAAATTAT
>JAPQRN010000012.1:860237-871232 GCA_037367275.1 Coranthus polyacanthus
ATTAAAGCCTCAAAATTCTCGTAATTCTAATTAAGTATTTGTTATTGAATGCACCTCGGGATCGAGCAATAAATTATCATTTTTATCATCACTGACTGCACACTTTACTGTGATCACCCTTTTTTTGCAGCAGAGCAGCAGCTAGATTATTTTTTTCCCACCCATATTCCGCAAACAACCGTTGCTGTTGGCTAGTATCGATTGCTTGCTCAGGGTTATGTTCAGATGGTGAGGGTCAGGCTCAGAGCCAGTCAGAGTCAGGCTATAGGAGCTGGTTCTTCACAGAGTAAGGATGTGTCACAAACAGCAGATAGGACAGGCACTGTGCCCCTAATGACACCCAAACACAGTGGAGAGTCTCAGCTTAACATTTTATCACGACTATTTCAGTGATTACAAACATTTACCCACTACTATGGTGCGTAGCCTTCTGAGATTTAACCGCCACACAGAAAATCTACCCACATTTTGCGCTTAGTGGGTGTTAATTCCTGACCCTGTGTATGGCTACTTTCTACCTTATTATCATGTTTTTTTCCAGAGCAAAACACCTCATTTTGGTGGGGAGTTTGCAATAAAATTGCTGAAACCAGCAGGAAACCAGTAGTGAAAGCAGCAGGCCTCATGTAAGAATAACCTGAACAGATTTGTTCTCATTACTGCATGAGTTTTACATCATGTACACTGCAGTTGCTGGAAAATTCTCCCATTGAAACATCTGCCTCAGGTTCTTGCAGCTCGCTGTCCAGTTGAATATCCTCTGTTTGAGCAATGTAACCTTTAATGGGATTTATTCTTCTATCTGGCTTGTAACTGTCATATCTTCTTTGCTTTCTAATAGCTAGGATGTGCTTCAGGAAGACTGTTTTGGCTTCTGAACTGCTAGCTTCCTTGTGTGGTGCAGCTGATGTCAAGGTGTTGACAGTTGTGGTAATATTCTGTCCTTCTACCAGGACCCCTATAACTGCTAAATGTGTTTAGATTTTTTATGCTGCTTTCCAGAAGCAGCAGGACTGCAGTCAAAGTTCTTTTACTCCTTGGCGACATTTTTTGAATGAAACCCGCTCGGCCTCATGCAGGCATGTTCAAAAGGCTACTGATAATGATATTAGGAGACACATAAAACAGGCGCTCTCATACTTCTCCACATCAAACCATCCTAACACTTTATCTGCTCTGTACTTCTTAATATACTCTGCTCACTTCGTTTTAGTCTTTCTATGTTTTCACTCGAAACGCATGAAAACATACTAGTTAAAAGTTTGAACATGTGCAGGACTGTACATACTGTAGTTGCACATTCACACAGTCATATGTCAGCCCAATTACCCTCTGTGGCAACGGCTGAGTTCTGGATCAGCCCTGATTTAAGAGGCCAATTCCTCTCAAGTGAATCCATGCTAAACTGGGCCGAAGCTAAAGCCCGATCCAAAACCACCGGGGTCGTTAAGGGAAAAGTAGATCAAGCGCCGAGTTAACATACAGTCGGGTCTTAGCTTTAAGTGGTATCGACCTCTTTTAATGCACAGATCTGGTGTAGAGAGTTATGTCAGCGTTTAGGTATCCTTCCCTCCGAGCTGTACTTTTGCTCCATCCTCAGGAGCATTGTTTGTCAGAAACGATCTGTTCCCCTGTCAGGGTTGAAACGATAGATGCATTGGCAGCACATGAAGCCAGCCGTCAATAATGACATCCAGTTTAAAAAAAAAACAAAAAAAACTTACAGTACGGACACACACACACTTTAGCATACTTTATCTGACCTCAAAATGCACTTGTCGACGATTTAGTTTGCACTCCAAACCCACCCCTTTGGTTCCTTGCACAAACAGAGAAGCATGGACCAACGCAGCCCCAGCATGACGGGAGCTGGTTGTAGAGAAGAAGGAGGAGAAGAAAACAAACAAAAAGCAGGAGAGGGACCATGACTCCTGACAAAATGTCCACCAGATGTGGTGAGGTTTCATCCAACTTCATGTCTGATGGCTTCATCGGTTTTCAGCCTTCCAAAGAGTGGGAAAGGTTAAGGGTTGTGTTCGCAGTATTTCTACTGTTCTATGAAATATAAGATAACGCTTTTCAATAGGGACACATAAACATAGACAATGCAGTAATAAGCATTAATGAACAGTTAATTAATTGTTAAGTGATTGTCTAGTAATCTTTTACTAATGGTGTTCATGTTAAGCAAGGAATTAATTTCTACATTGTTTAAAGATGCTATTAACATTAGCTAAGACTAGACACATTAGTACCTTATTTTACAGTTTTACTGTTATCACATTAAAACAAAACATTATCCTGTGAGAAGATATTTTCATGTTAATACAGCAAACAAGCTTATAGGGGTATATTAACAATAGATGAAGCAGTAATGACCATTAACTAACAGTCAATAGTCATTTAATGTGCCTAGTCAGCCATGTTAACTAGGGTAATTATTATTATAATTAGTAATGCAGTAATACATGTTAACAATGTGTCTAGTAATCAGTTACTAATTGTGTTCGTGTCAACTAAGGTATTAATTTCTATATTAAATTATCGATGAAAGATGCTGTTAACATTAGACTAAACACATTAGTTAACTGCTAATTAGTGGTTAGTTAATGCTTTTCTGTCACTAGCTGTCTCTCAATCAAAACAATAATAAAAGATGTAGTCGTTAAGTAGCGTGGTAGTAGTAGTTATTGTACATAAGTACATAACACAGGCCAAGTCCTATTTACATATTCTAATGCAGAAATGTTACATATTATACCTTTAAAGCAGAGTGAACCTAAACCCAGCAAATAAAAAAAAACTCCTCAGAAAGCAAAAACCAAGTTAGAAAAGTATCATTTTATCAGAGGCAGCATGTGTGTGAGTAACCAATATTTAGTTCTAAAACTTCAGTGTAGGTCCATAAAGAGACTCTCTCCACTCCATGGTAAGCAGGACTAATACCCCATCACACACTCAAAGATGGACAAACTCCATCTCTATAGGCCCAGCGTGTGGTTGAGAATGTGATTACGAGTTGTGTGTTTGTCCGTTGGTGACTATAAGCTAACAGCAGGATCAAACCTCCATCATATGGCCCGACTTTTAGAGTCCTGCTCACGGTCTCCGAAGCCTTGGGGAAATAATGGGGGATTTCATTTAACGGTAATACACAGAGTGGTGAAGTTATATTGGTACTGCGACTCAAAAGGCTTTCCATTTGAAACACATGCGGCACGTTGCAGCAGGGTGTGGCTCTGGTGCGGGACCAAAATCATCGCTCCATGAGAATTCATAAGGTGACAAAGATCACACTAATGTAACAGGCGGGTTTAAGGAGAGCTATCCGGTTCGAATCGGACTTTGATCCCGTCTATCCAGCCCTTCCTTTCCTTCTCCCTGCATCTACCTCATTGGCACCTCATCATCCTTGCGCTTGTTAAAAACGAGGATTCGGGAGGCTTTTAGCAGCCGGACATGTGTAAGTTCAGGTCAAAAAAAAAAAAAAAACACACATTTCACTCTCTTCTCATCATGTGCTCCTTTAAATTCAGGAGAAGATGATATTTCAGGGAGAGCGTTCTGCAAAGCATATCAACGTTTCCTTTCTTGACCTTCCAGAGGACATTGTATCCTCTGCTTTCCCCTGCTGTTTTTCCACCTTTCACCCTCTGGTATTTTCCTATATTTCCTCCTTCAGGCTCACTCACCATAATCTATTTTCCTGTCTTCTTCTCCCTAGGCTCCTCTTCTTTTCCCCTCTCCCATGGGGTCTCATCTTCTCTACTGTATCAGCAATTCATTATACTCCCCCTCAGATAATGCTGCCTTCACTGCATCCGCCTAATGATCATAAGATGCATCTCTAAGCTCAGCATCTCAGACGTAGCTACTGCAGGAGGCTCACTTTTCTAGTTTATTCTTGCTAAACTATCCTTGCAGGTCTTCTCCTCACCCTCCAGAGAAAAATTTTGGGGGAAAAAAATCACCTTGTTCTCTTTTAGCTGTCAGTGGAATTGACAAGGAATGTATTTGATCGTGCTCAAGCGGGACATGTGAAGGATAAACTCCCAAACATCTATCGTTGCACCTTCCAAAAAGGGCTCCGAGTTGCTCAACGTGGAGACAACGTAGTTTCGAAACAGGGGCAATTAGAAGTGATAAAGCTGTTGGCCATCCAAGAGGTTTCCCGTAATTAAAATTAGGCATTGGCACGGGCCCTGGCTAGTATCAAGACTCATGTGAACGCTGTTATTGGCAACACATTGCTCACCACAGATTGGAGCTCGGAAATTTGATCGTCCGTTGGACTGTGAAACAACATTTTAGCAGAGAGAGAGAGGTAGTCAGTGAAGCGGATAATATCCATCTCTTGGACACACATCGAGTCTCTGGTGGACATGAGCACATGCTTAACGCCGACACTCACAGCAGTACATCCTATTGTATTCGATTGCACTAAATTATATTCCTTTCTCTCATATTCTATTCTGCGGAATTAAGGTCATGTCCATCCAGTTTTCCTCTTATTTGATTTGTAAGACAATCTTAATTGTCTGAGGTTGCCTTGACATCTCTTTCTCTGCCCGCTTGCCTTGGGGGATGACCACAGAGTCTTGTTTTCCTTCTCACTTTGACCCGAAATTCTCTGCCAGTGTCTTGCACAAAGCTTAAAAAGCTAAGGGTTCATTTGGGGATCGTAAAAAGGTATGAGGGGATTGATTACGCATTGCGGTGATTATCAAGCATGTGCCAAATGTTCTAAAAGTGTGTAGATTTTATTTAAACAAGTGGCTGATTTGTTAGATCAGTAAACTTTTTTATGGGAACGGCGTCAACAAATTACTGGAATAGGCTGTTTTGCTCCTCAGTTGTAATTAAAGCTGCTTACAGTTGTTGAGTTAAAAGTTCTAATCTTGGTGAATTTTCTTTAGGACTGTCTGTATGTGTTTGCATGAATCTGTAACCACCTTGTTATATGGTACTTTTGGAGTTGACTTTCCTGTGACGTATTCAAATACCCAGGCATGAGCTATGGTTTGGAGGCATTTGGAGGGTGGGCAATTCATTTTCCAAAGGGGCCACAAAAGAAACTGGGCCGGACCAATAGGCTGAACTCAATCCTGCTCAATATGAGTTATATACAGTAGCATTATAAAAAAGCAGTAGATGTAATGATTTGAGTCATTGTTACTGGTAAGAATAGGTGTTACAAGTAGACTGTGACTTACAATTGAAGACATTCTTATATATTGATATAACTGTTTATTGGGTTTTTTTCAATCACACGAGCAGTGATGTACTGAATTAGTATTTTTTTTTTTTTTGTGGAGCAGGTAGAGTAAAAATGCCAACATTATATCACTATTCAAGCAACATTCACTAAAATAATATTGAAAATTAAGCATTAAATTAAATGTATACAATGAAGTAATAAATGTATCCATTGCTCTGTTTTTGTAATCTAATTACCGCGTTTGCTGTTTTTAGACTTTTTACTTGATCAGTCTCAGAAATCTAGTGTTGGGCTTGAACAAGTCCACTGAAGTCATGTCAAACATCTGATGTGAATATGTGAAGGACAGCTCGCAGGTGATCGACGATGAAAGAGACATCAGATTTACACAAAGAAAAATCATTTTTTGCTCATGTCATAGTGTTGTAATAATACCACATGCAAACCCTCTGGTTTTTATTCTAGTTCGGGGTTCGGTCCATTTGCAGACTACTAGCGGTCGTTGTCGTCGTCCCTCCTCCCTCTCCGTCTAAACCTCCTGCAGCGTCGTAACACAGTGTGGAGTTAATACGGGAGTTACACGTTACTTTCTGTTGGTGAGTACAAATAGTTTCATCAGTAACAGACAATCCCTCCTGGTTTTGTGTAATATGTGATAGAAACTTGTTGACACAGTGTAAACAGTGTTAGCTGAAGCTGCTCACCTGTTTATTCTCATCACATCAAAACTCATTTTTATCCTTATTACGGTTATTTCTCATTATCCTCATGTTTTCCATGTCCCTTCGATGCATCAGGCTCACAATATGTGTTGTAACTGTATGATTTTATATTTTCAACTTCACTGTTGTCAAAATTAGCATGTTATCCATATACTTATGTGCGCTTAAATGACTCCCTTTTCTTATGTCATGTTAATTTTCCCTGTCAAATCACATTCATACTCAGTTATTAAATGTGTTCCCACACGTAAATAATATATTAAAAAGTATTTTGCAAAATCAAGGTGTGTTTGTTGTTGCAAAAAACAGCCCATAACAAGGGGAAGAATATAGAGGATTGCAGGGGATTTGTATTCATTTCCACCTTTCTCTTGAGATATTCAGGGGAGTTTTTGCGGGGTGCACGGTCAGTTTAAAATACATTTCTTTGGCTTTGTGGTTTGTGCAGTTCCATGATGGTGCAACCGAGGCTCGAATAGCCAGAGGTTGTGGTCTGAAAATCATGTTTGTTCCATTGTAGTAAATGGAAAAAAATAATAGCCTAACTCATAATTCCTTGAAACCAATACCAGAGGGAGATATATTATACCTCCCAATGCAACAAACACTGTAATTAAGAGTAGCTGTTTTGAGCACCGCATGCCTACAAAGTCAGATACTATTACCTTAGGCTAACCACAACATTTGAGGACCTGGGAGTTGGATAGAAGCTGTTGATCTGGTGGTTATCCTACATCAGGCTTAAAGAAATGAGAAACTAATTAGGGTTTTTAAATCGCTCAGATATTACCTGACTTTCTGAAGATGCAACTCCATCGAACTGGAAGAATTAGAGAGGAAAAGAGTAGATGGTGAGTGGCAGGAGAAGGAAGAGGAAGAATCCATCCATTCGTTAGGGTTCATGGTCAACAGGTTGAACAGTAATCAGCTTTTAATGTGAACACACTGCTGCAGCTGACTGTTACACACACACACACAGAGTACACCACACAAGTTGTACACACTGGTAGAGTGCTTACCATAATCAGCATCCAACCACAATCACCAATCACTATCAGTGGCCTTTGCAATCACTGCTGCAGCGCTCCGACTCTTCAAATGATGGACGCGCGATGATGTCATCAGGATGTTATCATCTCGTTGGCTAATGGCAGGAAGTTTGCAGAGCAGAGGTCGTGAATGTCAGGAGTTTGTCTTAACAACCGATCACATATTGACGTTTAACTGTGAAACTGACACCAGAGAAGAAGTAGTGATACAGAATGATGATACAAGCCTGTTTAATTATTTTTTTGTACAATCATTGTAGCGGATCTGATATTGATAAAGAATACATTGTATTCTTCTTTAACTGGCCCAGAGGAGCCTGTCATACTGTTGCTGGTAACCATCACAACAACGCTGGGTTCTTCCGTCCCGTCACATCATACACACTGAGAGGGTCATTAATCAACGTCAGACCTCCCTCGTCTTCTCCCTTCATCCGTCCATCTCTTACTGTCTCCATCCATCTTTCTGCCACTCTGCCGTCCATTGCTTTCAGATTTTCCTTCAGTCTCTTTACTTTTATCTATTCATCAGAATTGGTTGCGCTACAGTAAAGGACTAATCATACAAAGTTACAAGTTAAAAAACTGAACCAGTGACATTAAAATATACTTTGACTTGTATTTGATTGTAGACCATATAAAAGCAATATATTTCATGTTTTGTCTGGTCGACTTCATTTCATTTGTAAATATACATCCATTCATCACATTCAGGCTGAAACACATTCAAGACAAAGTTGAGACAGGCAATTTAGGATAAAAATGAGTTCAATTAATGAAATGATGTGAGAACAGGTGATGTGAACAGGTGATTGTCATCATAATTTGGTCCAAAAGCAGCATCCAGGAAAGATCTAGTCCTTTAGGAGCAAAGATGGGCCGAGGATCGACACTTTGACAACAAATGTGTGAGAAAATTATTTAAATGTTGAACAATGATACTCAAATAAAGATAGGAAGAGATTTGGATATTTCAGCCTCTACGATGAAAAACAGAATGAAAAGATTCAAGGAATCTGGAAAGGGAAAGCAAACCTAAACTGAACATCGTGATCTCTGACACTCTGGTCATTGGATCGGGGGTTTAATGATAAGCCAAACTCCTTTCAAATGAATACGGGAGTCAGGATATAGCGTCCAAGCTCCTTTTACGTCATTGGGCAGCACACTCGTATACAGCTTAAATAAGAGTAAAACTAAAGTAAAAAGAGCATAAAAAGAAATACACTGAGGGGGGGGGCACTAATTTGACTTAACTGAAGGCACAACACAACACTGGTATCTGTTAAAGTGCAACTTCCAGGTTAACAACCACAGATCTTTAATGTGTAGGAAAATGGTCTAGGAACAGGATTTTAAAACACATGCATGTACAAAACATTTGGGGTATTTCCGTATTCCCTAAATTCTTATACAGAAATATGGATTTCTAAACAGCCAGTTTAGAAACAGCTAGTTTTACGGCCAGTCTTGTCTGTTCACGAAAGTAGATCCATCAAAATAAACTTCTGGATATTGTCTGTATCGTTGACGAATACAGACGGATCACCATCTTGGATAGCACCGTATTTCCATACTTTTCTTCCAGTACGTAGAGAATTGTTTGGCAGTTGCAGGAACAACCCATGAGGACTGACAGCTACAATGGCTGTCAGTGTTTACTGCTACATAATAAGAGGCCGTCTCAGTACGGAGGAGACGGTAGGAAGGCCATTTTGATGAATGATTTCTCTTTGATTTGACATGTTATAGGGCCACTTGTTGACATGGTTGTAATATTTGTATTCAGGAGTGAGACGAGATGTCGTTCTGTCTGACAGGCCTCCTGACTGAGGTCACTTTTAAGGTCCACACTGCACTCACCATCTGTCTCCCCCTGCCCACATGAAGAACAGAGTGGGCTTCAGTTTTGTTTGTTGTGCTTTACACTAAAATTCCAAATACCAACAAGTTTAAATTAGAGATGCGCACATCTTACAGTATGATCCACCTGATATTTCTGTCTCTTTAAATTCTGTTTCCTAGTCCTGAGTGTTTGCATCTGGGGGTTTTGAATCAGATATCAGGACATGCCTTACTGCCTTTAGTCTTTTCTGAAATCGAACTTGTCTCACATACTGAGAATGAGGAACAGTCATGCGATACGGAAATCCACTCCAAAATGAAGCCAATGCAGAAGTAACCTAAAGTTGTAATACCGCTGACTGTGGCTCCAAAAAGCCCTGGCTCTAATAGACTTACATTGAACTTCACTCTAAAAATACTAAGTCAATAATTTTTTTCCAGGACCAACTCCAGTCTTAGTCATTTGATTCAGACCCTCTAATAAGTGATCCGATGGTCCGGCTTTAAATGTTTCCTCCGTTGGTCAGTTTTCAACGCTAATACCATGTGGTGGAAAAGTGCCATTATTGTAACCTTGACGAGGAAGGCCTGCTTTCTTGTTATCTGTTATCTTAAATAAAGGTCGACCAATAGTGAATTTTTAAAGGCTGCTGATATCATCCCTTCCCCTAAAATATTTTGACACCGTAAATGCATTATGCATGTCTGAAATGAACTATGTTTATTAGAAACCGGATAACTCTTGAACTGAAAATTTTAGTCAAAGTAACAAGTACTTAAATGAATCTGAATCACTTAACTTCAAACTCAAGTATTTAATGTGGATCAGACTACAAAATCATAGTCATAATCAATACAAATCTAGGTGGGAGCGTAGGTTTTCGCTTCCTTCGTAGCCAACCACTGTCAAAACAAAAGCTTTGCTCCTGTAGCAGGGAGTCCTGACGTTAGCATCCTGGATCCAAGTCTGAGAAAAAAAACTGTACTTATTCATTTAACTTTACAGTACCAAAAGTAAAAGTACTCATTATGCAGAATAGCCCATTTCAGAATTACATGTTATATATTAATAGCCTATACATATTGATGCATTAATCATTATGCAATAATGTGGCACTAATAACATAATAATGTTATAAATTAAAACAATCATTCATATACATTATACATTATTTGACTGTTACTTACCGATGGTGACTATCTGCCTTATGATGGACGTTGTTCAGTTGAGCGATGAAAAGTACAGCGACCCCTCATTGAGTGCAGTTCCATTCATATTTACATTGGTCCAGACGAGCAGCATGAACTGTGTGATCCTTGAGCTGATGTTATTTTTTTTATCTCACAGCATTTGATGGACTGGCTGTGTGGGCAAAACTTGGAGACACCAGGAATCTTCATATTTTAAAATCAGTCTATAACAGCTAACACAATAATTCAACCTAAAAAAAAAACAATTCTTGTACTGTTTGTGGTAACATTATGCTTTTTGCCTCATACATCACTAGTAATGTCTGTATCTCAACTAAATCTTTAAATTTCAGAAGTCCTGATTTAACCAACAATTGCTTTTAAACAACAAAGCACACTTAATTGGTTTTTGGTGACAATTGATATGAAACTAATCACATTAAACAAGAACAGAGTCCTTTCTGGGATACTGGGACGTTAATCTTTGATCGTTGATCTTACCTGGATGAGGTAAGCAGTGCCGTGATTAAAGCTGGGAAAAAAAAAAAAACTATAATGAAAAGAAATGGGCTTTGTCTCATCATCAGAAAACATATCATATAAAAAATAAATAATAAATAAAAATCTTGCTTCAAAGAATAACAATCATTAGTGTTTACTGTAAAGAAACTGACGAGCCAAAATGGAGCTGGTTGCTGGTCACTTGTGTGTCTCTTGGTCATTAAAGTCATTGCTGACTTATATAAAGTCCTGTTGTGTGAAGGAGCTCTCTGATTGGCTGCTTCGTTTCCTCCTTCATACAGGTGTATCCAAACCACGGATACATCCATGATCTACACGTTCCTCAGAGTTTTTAGAGTTTTTAGAGTTTGCTTTTACAGCCTGTTTTATATTTGTTTGTTTCCCACGTTACCACCAACTTCATAGTTCTGATGCTGCAGTGGTTGACTGAGAGGGTGCTCTCTGTCCC